>ML976978.1:433668-557684 GCA_010015675.1 Byssothecium circinans | reverse complement strand
TGGGAGGGAGGGCAGGCGCGAGCGTCCTCTTCGAGGATCCAATCCACAAGGAAATCCTCTTGTAGGGGGGTCAATTTCTGCATCCATTGATGGCTGGTTCGCGCGTTGGTTGCACCGTGTAATCGATCCTGCAACGTTGTTCGAGGGATCCCGTAGGCCTTTGCAGCTGCTCTCTGGCTTTTGTAAATGCCAGCATTAAGATCGTTAATAGCTGATTGAATTGCGATTTCGCGGTTATCCATTTTGATGCGTTGCGTGGAGAGAAAACGCGTGATTTTCTGAGGGGTGGCCGATTTGGCGATGTGGCCGGAAACCCCTGGTGGCCGGAATCTATATAGGCTAGCTTAGTCACAATCTAGTTAGTCTCCTGCATGAGCTCAACCCCGACTCTCATACATAACCTCATCTGGAATCATCTCCTTCTGCGCACTCATCTTTACAAGTAGATTTTGGCGAATCGACCTTGCAATTGCAATGCATTTCCCTCCGCCCGCAACTTGTCAACATTGGCAATCGGCGTCCAATCTTCCGAAAATGCCCCTTGCCATCCGGAGGTCCCCTTTCCCCGGTTTTCGCACGGCTTTTATCCTTCCACCAATTTGAGCCTCTCCCACGACCAAGGAACCCCGCAGTCGTCATAGTTAGCGTAATGCCTAGTCGCTAGTACCTGCATTATTATCCAACATTGGGGCGCAACTCCGATGTGCAGGAAATTATAAGAAAAACCATCATGGCACATGATTTTGTGTCAGCTTCTTGCTGCATTCTGTTGCTGATTTCACGATGCGAGGATTGTCGTGGTTGACGCTGTCGAATCTGCTGCTGGGTCTTGGGAGTGTGAGCGCCCAGGGCAATGAGACGAGTCGGTGGCCGCTGCATGATAATGGACTTAATGATGTCGTGCAGTGGGATCATTATAGCTTCAAAATCAACGGGGAGAGGCTGTTTGTTTTCTCGGGAGAAATACACTACTGGCGTATACCTGTTCCCGAAGTCTGGGTTGACCTTCTTGAGAAGATCAAGGCTGCTGGATTCACGAGCTGTAAGTATTCTATGCGTAGTCGGTTTGGCATGTCACTGACAGAAATACAGTCGCCTTCTATGGCAATTGGGGATGGCACAGTGCGAGCAGCCAAACATTAGACTTTGAGACCGGCGCACATAATTTCGAACTCCTTCTAGAAATCGGGAAACGTGTCGGTCTCTACGTTATCGTGCGTCCAGGGCCATACGTCAATGCTGAAGCCAATGCTGGAGGCTTCCCTCTGTGGTTGACAACCGGCGCATACGGCAAGCTTCGCGACGATGATCCGCGATATACGGCCGCTTGGGAGCCCTACTTTTCGAAGTTTTCAGCCATCACGAGCAAGCATCTTGTCACCAAGGGAGGAAATACCTTCGTGTACCAGATCGAGAATGAATACGGAGAGCAATGGAAAGGAAGCGCTTCCAAGAAAATCCCGAATGATTACGCCGCCAATTACATGGCTGCATTGGAGGCATCGGCACGTGAAAACGGCATCGACGTCCCTCTGATCCACAACGATCCGAACATGAACACCAAGTCTTGGTCCAAGGACTTTGCTCCGGGCGCTACCGGGAATGTGGATGTTGCAGGTTTGGATAGCTACCCGTCCTGCTGGAGCTGTAACCTTGCCGAATGCACCGGCACGAATGGGAAATATGTCCCTTATCAGGTTATCAATTATTACGACCATTTCGTCGAGACATCGCCTACTCAGCCATCATTCTTCCCGGAATTTCAAGGGGGCTCTTACAATCCCTGGGGTGGTCCTGAAGGAGGGTGCCCTGGCGACATCGGTGCTGACTTTGCTAATCTGTGAGTATCTGGTATATGGGATTTGTGGAGTATGCTGATTATTTCCAGATTCTACCGGAATTTGATCTCGCAACGCGTCACGGCAATCAGCTTATACATGATGTACGGCGGCACGAACTGGGGAGCTTTTGCTGCTCCCGTAGTCGCCACGAGCTACGATTACTCAAGTCCGATTACTGAGAGTCGAAAGATCGATAGCAAGTTCTACGAAACCAAGAACTTGGCTTTGTTCACCCGAGTGGCAAAAGATCTCACGGTCACGAACCGTCTCGGAAACAGCACGTCCTACTCTACAAATCCAGCGGTCACTGCGAGTGAGCTGCGTAACCCGGACACAAACTCGGCATTCTATGTTACGATTCATGCGACATCATCGTCTTCGACGCGGGAGTCTTTCAAGCTTCACGTTACTACGTCGGCGGGGAACTTGACAATCCCACAACACAGCGGTTCGATTCAACTGAATGGTCATCAGTCTAAGATCTTGGTGACTGACTTCACCATTGGTGATGAGACTTTGACGTACTCAACCGCTGAGGTGCTCACGTATGCTCTCGTTGATGGTGCACCGGTGGTGGTGCTTTGGACAGGCACAGGGGAGTCTGCAGAATTCCATATTAAGGGTGCAAGCAAGGCATCGGTGCTGAGCTCAGGCGGTTCGAACGCTACTCTCGATTCCGAGTACAATGGAATCACTGCCTCTATCTCAGCAGTCAGTGGCTCCACGGTCCTTCAATTCGACAACGGCGTTAAGGTCATCGTTGCTGACAAGCCGACTGCTTATCTGTTTTGGGCACCGAACTTATCCGACGACCCGTTTGCACCTGTTGACAAATCAAGTAGGTCCCATGTCGTTGTTGTCAACATGGACCAAACTAACACTTTTCGTAGTCCTCGTCCAAGGGCCATATCTGGTTCGTAGTGCGACCATCAATGGTAGCACATTATCTCTCACAGGCGATGTCAACAAAAACACCGTAGTTGAGGTTTTCGCGCCCAAGAATACCACATCACTATCCTGGAACGGAAAGGCGGTCGACGCCACGCTAACATCCTGGGGAAGTTTAAAGGCGACAATCACTGCTCACAATGGAACCATTACCCTCCCCTCACTCCATTCATGGAAAGTCCAGGACAATCTTCCCGAAAGACTGGCCTCCTACGACGATTCCGGCGAAGCTTGGATCGAAGCTGATCATAAGACAACGCCGAACCCTTTGAAACCAGACACACTTCCGGTATTGTACGTTGACGACTACGGCATCCATAACAGCTTCCATCTCTTCCGCGGTTACTTCGACGGTTCCGCGACAGGCGTAAAGCTCTCCGTGCAGGGTGGTATGGCATTTGGCTACAGCGCATGGTTGAACGGGCAGTTCCTGGGCTCCTACTTTGGCAACTCTTCAATCGGTATCGGCAACCTCACTCTTCCATTCGGAAACGCTACCCTGAACGCCAACGGAACAAACGTCCTCCTCGTTGCGCAAGATAACACTGGCCATGATCTCCGCGGCGCAGCCGTCGATCCACGCGGTATTCTCAGCGCAAGACTCGAAGGTGGAGCCGCATTCAGCAAGTGGAAGATCGCTGGTGAAGTCACTGGGGAAAGGACGCAGCTCGATCCCCTACGAGGCCCATTGAACGAAGGCGGTCTCGCTGCCGAACGCCTAGGCTGGCACCTTCCTGGCTTCGATGATTCTAGTTGGAACACTAGCACGCCTTCAACCGGCTTCTCTGGTGCCGGCATCACCTTCTATCGCACCACGTTTCCTCTCGATGTCGCCGCTGGCGTCGATGCCTCGTTCGCATTCGTGTTCAATGCCGCTGCGTCGCAGAAGGTTCGTGTACAGTTGTTTGTCAACGGCTACCAGTACGCAAAGTTCAATCCCTACGTAGGGAAGGAGAAAAGATTCCCGGTCCCGCCAGGTATATTAAACTATGCGGGCGAGAACACCGTCGGGTTGAGTGTTTGGTCGCAGGCGGATGAGGAGGCTAAGGTCGACGTCAAATTGGAGACGGAGTACGTGGTGGAGAGTAGTTGGAACTCGCGGTTCGATTCGGAGTATTTGAGGTCGGGCTGGACGGAGGAGAGACTGAAGTATGCGTAGGTTTGGAGTAGTATGAGTATAAAGGAGTACTATTTACATAGTGCTATAATAAGCCGTCTTCTCTTCTGAGCTCTCTTCTTACATCTCATTCACTCGATTTGCTCTAGATATATTACCAGACACAGTACCAAAAGTGCGCACTGCGTCCAGCGAAGTACAACCACAAACACTGACGGATTCCACAGCAAAGTCCACGAAGAAAGGAATCTCCTAGCAGCCCTCTTACTAATTCGGCTTCTATATTTCATGTGCTACAATCTTTCGCCTCCAATTATAAGGTTACTTCCTGCGACCGCAAGGTTGAAAATATGACCTCGAATTACTTCACCACTTTTATTTTACTACGCACGCCTCCATCGACACCGATACCCTCCTTCCTATTAGTAAGATGTTTGAAGTGGACGAACGGACACAAGTGGAAGGCCAAAATATGTACAAAGTACACCGAGATTTGATTGAACCACTCGAGTGAGCTATCATACCACCGAACTAACCATGACCATGAATGATAGTGTTACATTTGATTCCACACAGCTCTTCGCTCGTTCAATTTTTGGGATAATTGGAACATGGAACCCGTCGTCAATCTAGTCCGCTGAGCACAACGCCTTGATCATCTACGTACCCGCCTGGATCAAGTACCCGCCATCGACGGCAATGTTCTAGCATCAATGTCAGCAAATACCTCACCCACAGCATCTCAACATCACTGACCTGGCCATTCAGATACTGACAGCTAACAGCGAACAGAATCGCGGCCGCCATATCCCTATCGTTGCCCGGCCTCTGACTCGGCAAGCCTGCCTTTTGGTCCTTGTCCATCTGGCTCTTCTGGTTCTCCCCGCTCTCCTGGGCTGAAGTTCAAAAGTTAGCGGCCTGACCAGAGAGGGTTTGAAGGAGGTACATACTCGTCATCTCGCTAGGGAACACGCCCGGCGCGATACTGTTGACTCGAATCTTGAAGCCCGCCTTCGCAATCTCAGCAGCCAACAACTTGTTTAGATGAACCTGAGCGCCCTTGCTCGCATTGTACGAGAAGTGGCCTTGAGAGATGCGGACAAGACCAGAGATGGAAGTGATGTTGACAACGCAGCCAGAGTACCCGTGCTGGTGGTCCGTAGCTTTCTGGAGGAGAGGAAGGAAGCCGGTGGTCATGAGATACGGGCCAACGACATTGGTAGCATAGATGTCAGTCCATTCCTCAACCGATGTGGGATCAAGAAGGTTCTTGCGGAGCTCCTCGGGAGTATCAGCCGTGGTTTGAGTCTTTGGGGCTGCGATGCCGGCGTTGTTGACCAAGATGCAGAGGCATTTCTCGCGAGACTCGATCTCCTTGACGATCTTCCTATACACAAGTCAATAATAGCTCTTCTGTTCCGGATTTAAAGCTTATCGAAACGTACTGTACACCGTCTTTGCTGGAAACGTCACCCACGATTGGGATGATTTGACCAGCGATATCTTTCCCATGGTACTCAACGACGCGCTCGAGCTTCTCCTCTGTCCGGCCCACAATATACACTTTGGCGCCATTGACAGCAAGAGTCTGCGTGATCATCAAGCCGATGCCTGAGCCACCGCCAGTGACCAAGGCCACTTTGTCCTTGACATTGAACACCTCGTTCAGCTGTAGATCTTTGTTGTTCGACATATTGCTATACGAGCGATGAGATTGGTTTTGTGTATAATTTCGTGTGTGACAAATTGGCAATTGAGAAGCAGTGCGGAGAGATGGGTGTTGTAATCGGAGTGGGTGAGAGGTTTGGGTAGAGTATGCGGAGTTGTTTATGTGTGATGCGATTGTGATCGTAGTGTGACGATGTTTGACGTCACATGTAATCCGGCGGAAAGAGCGCGTCAAAACCGCGTTTGAAGACCTTTGAGCGAACATTGTGGAGGGCTTGAGAAAGGTGGATTTGTTATAGGATACGATTGAGTAAAAGCAGTGTGCAGAAGCAATTGTTGTGGATTACATGGGTGAGGATACCGGTAAGCGTGATCAGCCTTACATCATTTCTAGAACAAGAAAGTCGCGAGCTGTTCATGGAAAGAGCTAAAATTAAAGCCAGGCTATGACTATGAAAATTTAATTTTTGTCTAATATATGCGAAAAACATAAGGTCAATCCCGGGTTAAAAAGGCCCTAATTTAGGGTATCTAAACCCCTATTTTAGGGAAATCAAGGTTGCAGTGCTGATGGTAGGTATCTAAACCCTATGGTTATCTGGCCAGCTGCGACTCATTGAAGTAACGTTGGACCACCTTTCCTACCCCTGGATGGCCATCTTCTAAAGCGGTTCCATCGTCGCACAGAGAGACGTTGCATCTCTGCTCCCTGCCAAATTGTCAATATTAGAAGATTTTTGAATTTCGGAGCTATGAAATGAGGAACGTGTCTGCTCTAATCATCGCATCAGCCTTTGTGAGCACTTAACCCTCAGCGACCGACATTCCGAAAGCTCTGACCGGAGAGAGCAAGTACATTCGCGTCTCGTGCCAACACACTAGCCAAGGCGATCTGACTTATGTCATGTGTTCCGCCCATCGTCATTGAAGGGTAAGGCTGAGATGCAAGCTACTAATATTCCTACAAATACGGCCTGAATCGTGCTCTGCCCAGTTATTCGATGCGCCCTATTGCGTATTGTGAGACGAGATGTCTATAGGATTCGGGTTTTCCGTCGGCGATTTCCTTGCGGCTCTCAAACTCGTCGGAACCGTCATCGACGCCCTGCGCGAGTCGTCCAACTCAGGCTCCGCATACCGTGAGCTTCTCAATGAACTCTACTCCCTCGAGACAGCGCTCCTGCGTGTTAAGCGCATCGATCTCGACGAATCTCAACACATTGACAAACTCGCACTGCGGCAGGCTGCCGCGCAATGTCAGAGGACGATTGATTCGTTCTGGAAGAAGGTCCAGAAATACCAACCGTATCTGCGAGAAGGTGGAACAAGTTCAAAGATCAAGGATGGGTGGACCAGAATAAAGTGGACCGTTTGCCGTAATGAGGACATACAGAACTTCCGGGCTGAGATTGCAGCTCACACCGGCTCCATCGAGGTCTTGCTCTTGAGCGTCCAAATGAACATGACCACCATGCATGCTCGCCGTGAGAAGCACCAATACAAGACCCTGGCAGGGAGAATACAAGAGCTATCAAGTCATGGGATGAGCAAGCTCGCCGCTATCGCTGATGGCATCGCGAAAAGCGTCCAGCAGGGGCGAAGCCTTCCTGAGTCGAGCGCAAAGGTTTTGGAGACAAACCTGCGAGTGTTCCAGATGGTTCATGACATACAACGGTTCATGTTGCGTATTCCAACTCAGGTTCAGCGCCAACAGCCTGTCTACATGATCGATGCGTTCAACATGGAGAGTCCTTTCCACTTGGAATTTGTCCGGTCTGCCGAAGCCTTGATTTCAGTCCTTAAGTTGAACTTTAAAGCTTCTGGTTGCGGACCGGGAATGATTAACAGAGGCGAATTCCTCATAGAAGAGTCTGGTACTCAGAAATGCGATTGACATTACTAAAGCTTGGGAGACATGTTTTTATCCGGGACAGCGTGTAGCTATGAGCATGGTCTTCAAAGAAAGCACGGTGGGAGGGTCTTGCCCAAGGTGTGGGACCGAATCTCATGCCCCAACAGATAAGGAGGTAGTCTGGTGAGTGAAAGAGGTCTCTTATTCTCTCATACAGCTTTTTTTGCCTTTACACGTTGAGTAATTGATATTGTGGTTGACCTATCTATATTGATACCGTCAAATCATTAGTAGGGTTCTTTCTTTCTACCGTCGTGTTTACAATTGCTGAAGACGCCATAGTATTACTTGCGGAATCACATTCTGCCGGATTGAGGAACTGAACCGAGTAATGGAACTACCGACGGGGCATGACATTTTTCCTGATGAACAGGAAGCGAACAAGCCCAGAAAGAGGAAACGTCAGGAGAACGATGCACCCGATATTCAAAAGTTTCGACGTGTCAGTATCGTTAGACGTGGGGTATGTGTTTCTAAATGACCCTCTCGACTACTGGCACTCGAACCTTCAGCTAATTGGGTCATAGCAAGCTGCACCTCCTGGTCGTTGCCATAGTTGCCATAGTTGCAACCGAGCGGAAACGTCGGAATGGCGTCACGGCCCAGATGGTGCTAGGACTCTATGTAATTCCTGCGGACTGCGTAAGTACCCCTTCAATCATGGGATCCTACTTTCTAAACGATGTCGCAGATTATGCCAAGTTAACTCGCAAAATGAGCAGTAAAGGAGCCATACCTGGCTTAAATCTCCGACCAAGGTTGATTGACGTATAAATCATCGAAGAGCGTATCAAGGATTTGCCATCCGAACGGCGATGGCAACCGACATCCCTTCAGAGCGCAAATAATTTATCGGTCCTTTCAGAACCAAAAACGGCCGTTGTTACACTCAGGAACTCTTGCTAGCCCAAGGCGCTTAAAGAGTAATAGTGCTTGATATCATCATTATCTCCTTTTATAGTTTGGAGGAGCATTTTTACTTCCGCTTACAAGCTATGTTATGGTGGTGTTCCCTTCATTATATCATATCAAAGACTATTTAGGAAGTATTCTTGAAGAGGGCTTTAGAGTGTGGCGGTGATTGAAGAGATTAGACTATTGATAGTTAGTTATGCGTAAAGAACGCAGAGACTAGCTGTAGATTATGGTTCTAAACATTACCTAGTAGTACTCCTAATTCCGTTTAAGTGGTAGTGGCATTCTGAATGTACCAACCTCTTTGTGGCGGATTTACCTCCTATACCACGAATATTATGGATGATAGCTAAGAATTGTTATATAAAGTATTGTATGCTTGGAAACCCCTTTTTCTTAGTTTGAAGCGGCGATAAAGCGATGTGGGTTTATTTAAGGAAAGAAGCTTCGTTACAACGACAATGCACGTTAGGCATGAATCCTCGCGCCACGCCAGCCATAAAACTCATGTTAGCCTACCTCATCAACCTAATATCAAAACACCGGATCCAATGCGGCCAAAGCCAAAGAAAACACCCAGAGCACCCTCTAACCTTCCGCTCAAGCATCCTCCTCGCTGAATTCGACCTCCAACCCCAAGCCCAGCAAGCGTGCTGTCAGCTCATCGATCGTCGCACTCTTTCGCTCGATCACCTTAACCTCCTGCCTCTTCTCCGCCTCCAGCTTCTCCGCGGCCTTAGCCTGCCGTGTCGCACAGCCTTCAGCTACCTCCAACTTCTTTTGCGTGTCGGTCAAGTTCTCCTCACGTCGAAGGACCTGAGACTGGGCATCTGCGAGCTGCGTTCTATGTGAGGTGAGTTGGTGCTGAAGATCGCCAACTTTGGCGGCATGTTTGGCTTCGAGCTCGCGAGAAATTTGTGCTCGAAGACGTTGCTCAATCTCGCGCTCGAGGTTGAAGATGGAGGGCTGGCGGGTGATGATGACTTGTGGGGTCGAGGGTTGCGGGCTAGGTTGTTCTTGACGGGCACGATGCAAATCGTCCTCAAGCCGTGCGATTTTGGCATCGCGCTCCAAACAGGAGTCTTTGGACGATTGCTGTTCAGAATGGAGTTTGCCTTCAATCTCACGAATGTGATCGTGACACTGTCGGATTCGGTCTTCCTGGAGATCGAGACCGACCTTGTGCTTCTCTTTGGCCTCGTTGAGGCGCTCATCTGCAAAAATACGTTCAGACTCTAGCTTGTCCATGAGTTGGGCGATAGTATCAATACACTCATTGAGAAGAGCGTCAAGGTGCTCAAGATTGAATGACTGCGACTGTCCGGGTTGAGCTTGGCTTGCGAGTTGGTTGGCCTTCTCCTTCTCAGCATTCAGCTTGGCCTTGAGAGAAGTAATCTGGTCCTCACGCTCCCGGATTTGAGAGTGTCTTTGCTGGTCTTGGCTAGAAGATTGGTTGCCCTTCGCCTTCTCAGCATTCAACTTGGCCTTCAGCTCAGCAATTTGGTCATCGGGCTGCTGAGCGAGAGAGTGCCGTTGCTGGGATTGGCTAGGAGAGTTGTTACCCTTTGCCTTCTCAGCACTCAACTTACCCTCAAGATCAGCAATCTGCTCATCTCGTTGCGTAAGGCGAACCTCAAGCTTAAGACACTCATCCCGCTCCATCTGGACAGCCTTATAGAGGTCGTCCTGCGTAAATGGCCCCGTAGTCCCGCAAACTTTCGTAAAGTCTGCGAACTGCTTGCGGAACTGCTGTATTAGTCGGCCTTGCTCCGCAATCTTGATCTCAGCCGAGTGCGCATACTCCTTGAGAGACGTAACTTCAGATTCCAACTTGGAGATCTTATTTTGGTTTCTCTCCGCTTCCCTGTACAGACCCCCTCGCCTCGACTTAGCCTTCTTCATGATGACTTTGTCATCGGCGAGGACGCGACTGAGCTCTTCGATGTTTGCCTTCTGCGTAAGAATGTGAGCCTCAGCCCTATCGAAGCGATCTTCGCTGCGGGCAAGCTTGACCCGAAGTTCAGAGATGGTCTTGACGTCGTCGTAGTTACGGATTGTAGTCCCGAAAGCACTGTGGCCATCATGACCGCCATTGCGTGCGGCATGGAGCATGGCTTCCTTGTAAGCCGCGTTAGCAGTAGGGTCGTCGAGACGTTTCTGGAGGTCGCGATTGCAGGTCTGCTCGTAGTCGAGGTCTTTTTCGGTCAAGTCTTTCTGCCAATACAGTTCCTTGTAGCGCTTTTCGCAGGCTACGAGTTGCTTCTTGGCATTCTCTGCTTTGGCCTCGGAGTGCGACAGCTGTTCGCGAAGCTCGGAGATTTCATCGTTAAGCTTTTTCGTCTCAAATGCTTGAGATGACCTTTCGGCGTTGATACTCTCGATCTTGCCGAGAAGGACGGCCTTCTCTTGCTCGAGCACCTGGGTATCACGGGCGAGCTGGGGGTCGACGAGACCAGTGAAGTCCATCTGCGGAATTGGGTCAAGATGCGCACTGATCTCGTCAGCTTGAGCCTTGATGATATCCTTGAGAGTAGAGATTTGCCGTTCTTGGCATTCCAGCCGCTCATTGCACTTCTCCAGTCGCGCAGTCAACATGACCACCTTCTCCTCTTTCGCTCCCAAGCTAATTTTGCAGTCTTCAAGGAGCTCCAGGTTAACGTCGGCAGTCATTTGGAGGGCCTCGAAGGACGACTGCGCCTTCTTGGAGATCTCCGCGTGTGCCTTCGCCTCCTCCCTGGCGTTCTCAAGGTCGCTGTGAGCAGCCTTGAGCATGGTCTTGTTTAGCTCGTAAGCTTTGTGGAGCTCTTGCAAATCAGCTTGCATCTCTTGACATAAAGCCTTGTTCACCTCGGCCTCCAGCTGTACTTCTTCCATGCTCCTTTCAGATATTAGTGTAAAGGAGGCACCGACCGAAGTTGCGGAAGAGACGATAGACCATCCATCGGATGAAGAGAAATGGTTGCTCTGTGTTGGCGTCTTGTCATATTCCGAGTTTCTCGAATCCGGTCGTGGTGTCAAGTCCTGTTGGTCAGTCATACTGTTTTCAACAGGGTTGGCAGAAGCCTGCTTCTTGCTAGTGAATCGAGAAAACATAGTTACAGATTTGTATGTTGTGTCAGTATCTGTAGAATGTTGCTATCACTAGCCCTTTTTTGGTCTTGAACTGAGATTGGATAGTGAAGGAGTATATCAACTTATAGACGTGCTATCACTAGACAATGTCGCTGTATATGACATTGTGACACCACGCGGGACTTGACCAAAGTGCTATCTAAGATTCATATGGGGTTGAAACATTGTGAAGTAGTGGATGGCTGAAGGACGGAATGAGTGGATGGACGGAAAGACGTATTGTAAGGAGATAAGTTGAGTGAGAAAAGATCAATTGGAAGGGAGTAACGTAGAGGAACTTGAGTACGACAAGGCAGCCAAAGTAGGAGGAAACATAGTGTTGGGAAGTCTTTGAACCACTTTGCAGCGTTCTGGAAATGCCTTCGTCATAATACACATATACATTGGGTGCCGAGGCGCCGTTGCTGGCGGTTCCGGTATCAGCTATCGTTCGTCGTGCATTTCTTTGCCCATATATCGAAGCTCATATAGTCGACCTTACGAGCTCGGTTACTTGTTGTTCGATGCCCTTGTCGTCCAGACCTTTTAAAGGGATCATCTTCTCCTTGCCGAAGTCTGCGATGCACATGTTAGCATGCGCTCCGTAGTCGAGACCGGGCCACCCATCCACCACCACAAACGTGGGGAATCCTAGCTCTTTCCTATTGACCTTCTTTCATTTACATGTGCCAGCATAGAGGAGAGGACGCACCGTATCTCGCGTAGACCTTGGGCTCGATGCCGTTCGCTTCCCGGATCATGATGGGCGTGTGCGGGTTGTGCTTCTTCATCGTGGGGTATGACTTGGTGAGGAAGTTCCTTTCATCCATTAGCCTTCGCGTACTTCATTCCATATATATCCTCTCTTGATGCCATTTCATTGCATTGTGCAGTCGTAGGTCGGACGTCGCATACCTCGTCGCGGCGCTGTGCTCGCTCGTCTGGCAGAACAAGAACCTCAATTCCTTCAAGCCCTTCGAGAATCCATATTTCGTCGCCATTGTAAGTCGATTTGCAGCTATATCGTGTCGTGGAGTAATAATCGCGTGTCTGTTGACATCGAAGGTCGAGCTCAAGCTTCCTTCCTTCCTTTATCCGCACGGTCCAATCGGAACCCGCGATATATGTAATTCCATCTCCAGGCCCGGCAACGGCTTTGCTCGACTGTCAGCGACTCATCCACCAGCGGCCCCATCCCCACTCCACCCATCCGATCCCTCTCTTATTCTCACGGGAAGAAAGAGCAGAGAAGAAGAGAAGCCAACATGTCGTTCCGCCCGGGCTCCCGCGTCTTCAACACCTTCCGCGCCTACTACGGCCAGCCGCTGCTGCGACGACGAGTGGGCACGAGTGCCGCGCCCGAGCAGTCTGGCTTCACCAAGCTATGGAATAGTCCCGTAGGCCCCAAGACGGTGCATTTCTGGTATGTATAGTCCCTCTCTCATCTTTCGCATTGTGCAATGGTTGCACGCAACTCAGTATCGGACCCCCGCACCCTCCGGAGCTCCTGCAAACCACAATCTACATGCGGTGCTGATTCTGGCTATAGGGCACCCATCATGAAATGGGGCCTCGTCCTCGCCGGCGCCTCCGACTTCGCCCGTCCCGCCGACCAGCTCTCTCTCAACACAAACGCCGCTCTCATGTGCACAGGCGCAATCTGGACGCGCTGGTGCTTCGTCATCCGTCCCAAGAACCTGTTCCTCGCTGCCGTGAACTTCTTCCTGTTTATGGTGGGCGCGACGCAGGTTGGCAGGATCTTGGTCTATCAGAAGAGTCTGAAGGGTGCAGAGGGCCAGGCGAAAGAGGAGGGGAAGGTCCTAGAAGGCGAGCTGAAGGATGTGGCGGAGAAGGCGGAGAGGGTTGTCAAGGCGTAGGGGCGGAAGGAGGAGGATTAGAGGGGTGGATGATTTATAACGAGGGGGTTCGATAGACCTGTGGTATACCTATCCATGGTGGGGGCTTGGATTGTACGAAATACTCATATATGAGATTAGGTCAGGTCAGGTCGGATTCTTTTTGCATATCTCAATTGCATAATTGCACATTGAGTTTCTTGCGACCGAATGCTAAATTTGCGCAAACTTCGATGGTGTGTCTTTGTCCCCAAGCAAGTCTACCCAGCAAAAAGCGGATTGAACCCCATATTCCAACACCATCATGCATACCGTTTCCTAGCAAGGATAGACAAACCCACATTAACGCCTCCCACCTGCCTACTTCCAACACCTATCCAAACTTCGGATAAATGCCTAGAACTCGTCAATTCCAATCCCAACTCATCTCCTCAACGAAAAGCACTCACAGCAAGGACAGCACATAGCCCCCAAACAAGCCGAACACTCGCAAGCCTCACAGCAGCCATTCTTCGCGCAACACCCCTGCCCCTCTCTGCACGGCCTCAACAACAGGCAATCCCTCACTCCCCGCAAACACCCCTCGCACGTCCAACCCTTCCAGAAATTCCTCCACGTCTTCCCGCTTTCATGATGCAGCAAGTTCACGCCTAGAACACCATCCGAATACGCTGTCGTCTGCGGCTGGTACTGCATCCCATCACCTGTGGTAGGCTGCTTGCCGTCGCCTTCTTCGTTGGGGGTTACAGTCGCGCCGAAGGTACGGATTGCGTCGTCTAGGGCGGCGGAGAGATGGGGGGTCAGGGGCACGGTTTCGAGGGGGAGGGGGGCTGAAGGCTGCTCGAGTTTGGAGTCTGTTTGCGAGACGGGATCATTAGGTAGGTGGCCTTCACTCTCGCTAACACGGCTGCGGTGGGGGGATCCGGGTTTGGAGTTGTAGGGGCTTTGACGGACCCGTAAGGGGAAGCCGGATTTGGATGCGTTCGCTGTCATGTTGGCTGGAGTGAGAGTGATAAGCGGGAGTAGTAAAGATGGAAAAATATTGTTGGTGAATATTGATGGTGTCCGTGTCTGTTTTGTCGGGTTAGGTTTCGGTCGAAGTCGTCGTTTAGTTGGGTTTCCTCCGCCCTTTCCTCTTGAGTTTGAGCCTTTTCTCTTTTCATCCCGTCGCTCTTTACTGGGTACTCTTTCTCCATCGGGGCGCAGTGCTTTGCGGACCTGAAGACACTTTTATCCGATCCAGCACGCCCTTTTCACCATCGCGACAAACCGCCAAACTCTTGAATCTCTCTAACAACACTGACAACATCCAGTCAAACCATCGCAGCACGCAGCAAAACATGCCACAATCCCAGCAATACAAGAGGCAAAGATATCCACTCCCCACGGTCCACTCCGGTCGCAACATCTGCCACAGCGGCCTAAACAACCCTCATCGCGACTCTGGTTAACTGTGTAGTCTTCTGGTGTCAACTTCACTGGTACGTATGCCATTTCCGGCATTTTAGCAATGGCGATTGTTGTTGACTTCGATATCTGTGGGCGAAATCGGTGGGCTGAGAAGACGTGATGATGATCGTGATTGTGATGTTGAACGTCTGGAATTTCGCTTGCGTGTGAAGTTTGGAGGCGTGATCACGAAAGGAACCTTGGAAAGCAGCAGGAAGCGTAATATATATTGCTGTGACGCGCAGTGCTTACCACATCTGGAAACCAGACAGTCAATAATTCCGAGGGTGCCCGGGTGATATCCCAAAACTAATACCGGTACGAGGGGCTGAAGCTAAGGGAATCGGGATCCAGCAAGGCTATAACACATTTGTAAACACCGATCGTCCCATGCGCCACTGCTGAGCTCACCCCCAGGCCCGCACGACGGTTGGGGCGCCTCAGGCATGCACTGCACAGCCACGGAATTCACAGTCACGCATCGAGTTCATGGCTTTTACATTTTCAAATCAAAACATATGATTGCAAAGATTCAATTTTTGTCATGTCTATTCATCAAACGGGTATCAAACTTGCGTTATTCTGGAATTCTACCCTCGCTAACGCTCGGGTAGGATAGAACGACCATCCTTTCAGAGGAGCTTGAGCGACGAGGACTCCTCAGGAAGGAACTCATCTGAGCATATAAGCTGGACCCAGCCCAGAAGAGAAAGCAAATCAAACTAGAATAAAAGCAGAGCAGATTCGTAGGGTATATATGCGAAATAAAAAGTCAAGGCAAAGAAGGCGAGCTCATAAAACGTGGGTACGAAAGACTGACTTCAGCCCTGCATGCCAGCAGCACCATGAGAACTCATCAAGTAGCTGATATTGAGGCAAGAGTACGCTTTCACACGCGAATGACAACATTGATGCCCAAACCTCTCGCCTCGCGAACACAGCACGCCAGACAAGTCCTCCCCACACGTCCGACTATTGCATGATGTCCCTTCTCTGCGCACCAGGCTCGCGCAAGAAGCTCCAGATCCCTCGAGGCGCGTGAGTCGAGGATGAGCACAGTCTTGCTGTTGTCGTCCTGAAAATCGCCTTGTTGCTTCTCCTCTCTAGGTGAAGTGGGCGCTGACGGAGCAGGGGAAGTGTAGGTGTCCTTCGTGAATGGAAGTATGAAGTTTGGGTGCAGAATATCGGGAGCTGGCACAACTTTGTACTTGTACGCGGCATGTAGTGGATGCGCATTCAACGGCTTTGGGTGTGGCGAGGGCGCTGGACTGGGGAAGCTGTCGTCTGGAACTGGAGAGTACATGGGCGTGGGCAGATTCCCAAGCGCATCTGGAGGGTGGGAGAGCAGGGGCTCAAAACCGTGCGAGTTGCGACGACTGAGGTGGCGAGAGGAACGGTTGCTACCGCTACGGGCGCTGTGGACACTACGCTTCGACGAAGTGCGAGAAAGGGATAGTGTCTGTGACCTCTTGAAAATATATGGTGTGCTCGCATTTGGCGTCGGCGACGAAGACGGGGGAGTGCAGGGCCATGAGGTGACAAATTGCACATCATGAGCGAGGCTGAAGTTGTACACATGGCTGCGGCCCAGTGAAGTGAGCGTGACCGACGCTGCAAAGCTCTCTGATTCGGCAGATGGGTTGGAGAAAGCATCGTCGTCAACAGAGTCCAAACTAATCCTTGCCAAACTCCAGGTCTGAAGCTCCACAGTCGGTATCGGAGGAGAGTCAGCGTCGCGCGGCAGGGTGAGGTCGGTGGGGTTGACAGAAGTATCGTCGCCGCCAGCTATGATGACAGAGTCTCTCATCACCAGATCTTCTTCAGACGCGATTCGAGGTTGTCTTTCCGGCGCAAGTCGCTCGCTGCTGATGGCATACCAGCCTTCTGGTTGGGTTTCGGGAAGTTTCGTAAGGGCGATCCAGCCCATGCATTCGACAGCCCCTTCGAGACAGCCTAATACACGAGCTACGATTGAGGCTTTACTCCACCAAGTGCGCCCGGAATAGATAAAACCTCCATATAGATTCGCGGAGTCCCCTAAAGCAGCAATGGCTAACTTGTCATTCTCGAGCAATGTAGACATGAGGAAGTGGGAGATAGCTTCTCCTGGTAGAATGAGGCCTGTAAGGTATGACCGACTTAGCCACCCACCAACGTTGAGAGTGTGTCCAGGGCCATCTGCTTGAGTTATTAAAGATGTGGAGAGTGGGACTTGGAGCGAGCGAGAATTGTCCCGGCTCAGAGCAGGCCTTTTCAAGTGACCAAAGTAGCTGTCAAGGGGCTCATTCGAGGGCGGCGACGCTAGCGGTGTCCCATATACGCTTATCGATGATGGTGTAGTCGGCTCAAGGAATTTTCCATAGGGCGATTGTTGTTCTGACTCCGAAGTCTGCTCAGCGACATCTAGCTTCTGCGCAAGGCCCGTGAGTATGAGATCGATGTCTGGCCACTGGATCGTCTGCGCAAAGTGCAGTAGACCTGAAAGTTGCCGAGCTTGGTTTTGAGGGAAGAGGACAATGTCGGGCATTGCATCTGAAGTTGTGGGCTGTTTTGCCGTCCTCGAGCTGAGTAGAGAGATAAAGCCGCGTGGTTTCGACTCTGTCGTTGGTGTAGCCTCATCATCCACCTTCACCACCAGGATGTTCTCCAAAAATCTCCGAGCCAGCACCAAATCCCACTTGGTTTTCATTGTTTGAGCTTTCAAAAATCCTTGGTAGTCTTCGGGACTGACATGCATCTGGCCCTTGACGTCATCCACATCCATGCTCGACACTGCGTCGAGTCGAAGAAGCAGCTCGCAGGCCAAAGTGATTTGGAGCAGCAAGATCTCGCGCTGCGTCCAAAGTTGGCGGTCCTCATGCTCGGGCTCTAGCTCGTCACTCCACAGTACCTGGCCTAGTCGGATTCGCCATTCAACAAGGCTGAAGTCGTACCAAACGCCCTTCAACCGCAGAATCTTGAAAAGCGTGTCGATTTGAACCTTGATGCCTGTAGGGTCGTCTGTACTGCCATCGAATCCGGGCGGGGTCAAGAAGGTGCCGAAGAGCTGGGCATAAAGATTTCCGGACGTCTGGTTGTTGAGGATCGTCATTCGTTCTGGGCTGCTATCATGAAACAGCTCATATAGGTCCCCAAATTCAACCAAGCGGTCATACACCATTGACATCGGGACTCTCCGTATTCCCAACCTCTCTGGCTTTTCCTGCATCGTTTCTTTGTTCCGCCTGGCTTCAAGGTACTCGTTACTGGTCTGAGACTGCTGCAGGTCCGTCACCAGAGCATCAGCCACTGGAAGCTCGAGGAAGTATGTAAAGCCAACTGTCCCTGGCTCAAGGCCTTGCGAGTTCAACATGCTCGGCAACTCGACCACTTCCAAATTGTAGCCTTGGTATTTCCTCTCCTTATCCGTAGGTTGCTGTACAATCGGTAGGTGCCGGTGTAGTGTAGCAGCGGAGAAGGCGGGCTGAGCGAGTTGAACCGAGTCAGATACATCTCGAATCGTCAACTCTTCGTCCCAAGGATATGAGGTTGCGGGTATCGCCCTGTCGCCGTCATGCTTGATGAAGAAGTGCGGTGCACCCGAGAAGAGTGAATGTATGTGCTCTTCACTGAGCGGTTGCACCTTGGGCTCCTCTGGTTGCTGCTGTTGCCCCTCCTGCTGTTCTGGGGGCGGGGTGGGGAGAGCGGCCTCCTCAACCTTATTCACACCCCCTCTCGGCACATCGATCGAACTATTCTGTTTTGTAGGCTGGGTTGATTCGGCGATCTTAGAGTCTCGAGGGGGCTTTCGCGGCGATTCTTGCTTGACGGGAACGGGTATCTTCGAAACGAAGTGTGCCATTAGCTGGTGTCCTGCGGAGTGGGAGGGGTGAGAGTGACAGGGCGGAGGTGGACGTACAGGAGTTGCATGCTTAACTTCTGGCGCTTTTTGCTTCCTTCTCGATTTGAAAAAACTCGCGAGGCGCTGAAGGGGTCGTTTGCTGCTTTTGACTTTACCATCAGTGGCCGCGTCGTCACCTCCAGTCTTCGTTCGCTTTCGTAGAGGCATTTTGGGTGAGGGGGTTAGGATGCGTGCAGCGCAAGCCAAGGGGAATCATGGCGATATAAGAGCTTCGTAAGACGCGTGCACAACTGAGGAATCATACGAGAGTCTGAGGGCGTTCCTTGTCAAGCAGGGCAGCCATCCTGATCGCTAGCATCCTAGCACATAGATCTCGTCCCCTGTCAATGCCACCCAGCATGTGCCATGACGTCCGCCTATCGATACGAGAGTGCCAACCTCATTTGCGACAGCGCCAGTCAAATAGCCGCATGTCCAACGCCCATTGAACATTCACAGCCGTGAGCTGCCCCTCCAAGGCATCATTCACACGCCCCTTCCCTGGGACCTTCATTTGCTCAATGACGATTGAAGTCTTGACTCTCGGCTGACCGGTGAACGAAGATGCAATGTTCCAGAACGTATTCGCCAAGGCACTAGTCTCAACTTTTATTAGCTGGGTACTTAGTCACAATGCTCCTCACCCTCATTTCCTTTTATGTGTCCTCGAGCAAGATTTTAATCAACAATACAGCATGACATGGCGCCTCTGTGCTCGTTTCCCTCCCAGCAGGCTCTCAAGGCTGCAGTCGCTTTAAATTCGTGGAATGTTTGGAGACTTCCAAGTATCATCTCATATTTATTCCATTTTCTCGGTTGCATTCCTTCGTCATCACTGTCTATCCTAATCTCTTATTTCCCAAGATTTCAAGAATACAGTTCTCCCCGCAGCTACGTGTTCCCTATTGTTCTTTCCAGAGTCCAGAGTGGTAAAGGCCCACCACCATTGGCGATGGAACTATAACACAGCAAGTGGGAGGTCTTAAGAAGCAACGGGAACCGCAAAGAGCTATGTTTGCAACTAGAGCCTGGACAGCATAGAGAGGAACGCTAGACTCACGAAGGAGACGATTTGAATGCCATACGAATGGCTCAATTCGAAAGTAAGAGATATCAAATGGTCGAACGCATTGTCCGTCCTGCTCACCCCCGATGCCTCAACGCCCACACCCAATTCGAGCTCACGTGCAATATGCCAGACTACTCCACCATGTCATCCCAAAGCTGCTATTCGTCAAATTGGGTAGTTTTCAGCCTACCACTACGACAAGTCCTGCTGATTGGTGGACGTAAGAGGAGGTATATCAAGAGGTATCCAGTTTCACGCTGGTCCTTGCGAGGCGCGCACGGACGTGAATGGGGAGTAGCTCAGCCATTTGACTGACGATTGCAGGCCAAATTACAGGACATTTGTGTCGTACCGGTTAGTGATATAACTCTGATAGTTCTGCCCAGAATCTTTGGTGCGTTAGGGTCGTACATTAATGCCTATAGTAAGGGCTCAACATCATCGCGAGGACCTCATCACCATCATCTAGAAACGATCTTACGAACGTGCTCCTCGAGACTATGCTATCTCCGATCGCTCCGCAACCTTTTCTTCTCTTCTTCACTTCTGCTGATTACCGGCCCGTTTGCGGAATGGTTCTCGGCTAGGTCATCGTGGGTAAAAGTCTTACCTACCTACGAGAAATGCATTTCTTGCAAATGGGGCAGTCAGTGGAGAGAACGTCATCAGGGAATTTTGGGTTGCTGGAGGTCGTCTGGCTTTGAGCCGAGCCTCTTTCCATCGATCCCATGTCTTCAGAAGTGACTATTTTCGATGCCAGCATCTAGCGTAGCATTGCAGAGGGTAAGGAGAGAGGGATATTTTCCCATTCTACACCGCTGTAGCAAAGATCCGAAGTTTGGTTTCCGTCCGAGATGGGTGGTGTCAGCGTGGTTGAGAGTAGCTGTTTATGGAGGTTAGCTTTGGCGCGCGCACAAGTTGAGAATGATGCGTGGCTTTCCAAAGGTGAGAGGTTTTCAAAATAAGGTAGGATCTCCGTTTTGGTGTTGTGCCAATGATTGGTGGGGCTGTCATGCAGATACCTATCTTTTAGGCAACCCATTCACTGCCCTTGTTTCGTTAGCCGCTCACAGCGTTGCCTTGTTACTTTCAGCCTTGCACTGCCCAACACCCACATCCTCGCATTATCTAGCCTATTAGTCTTCTTTTCTTTCTCCTCGCCGGGCAGAACGGGTCGCAATTTCTTATTCCTTCATCTCAATTCATCAGTTCGTTTAGCGTTCATTTACGCCGATGCCGTGGGACCACCTGCATGCACTCTCTCCTCCGTCATCTTAAACCCCGCTTCCAACGACAACATACAGCGTTCAACCCTCAACGACCATCCAAAATGGCTCTCGTCGGTAAAATCTGGAGGTCCCTCAACGGCTTCGGTCACGAAGCCGGCAAACACATCGGCGGCGCTGCAATTCACACCGCGAATACGCTGGATCAATTTGGGCAAGAGGCAGGAAAGCATATTGGTAGCGCAGCGGGCGAGACGCGGAAGCACTTGGACACCTTTGGGCAGGAAGCAGGCAGAAACATTGGCCATGCAGCGGGGCAGACCTGGAAACATCTCGATGCATTTGGGCAGGAAGCAGGCAAGAATATCGGCGGCGTTGCGGGGGAGACGTGGAAGCATTTGGATGCGTTCGGTCAAAAGGCTGGCGAGAAAATCGGTGGTGCTGCGGGACATGGCAAGGACTGGGTCATGAAGCATCCTGGCGAGATGGCTGGTATTGTGAGCTGCATCGTTGCTGCTCCGGTTGCCATTGCCTTTGTCCCACCCGTATTAAGCCTTGTGGGGTTTGGAGCTTCGGGTGTTGCTGCTGGTAAGTTTTTTCATTGTTGTGGGTATGAGATTAGTGCTAAAGTTTGTGGTCAGGCTCTGTTGCTGCTGGCGCTCAAGCAGCTATAGGAAACGTTGCGGCCGGAAGCGCTTTCGCTGTTCTTCAGAGCGCCGGGGCTGGAGGTGCCGGGCTCGTGGCTGTGAATAGCGTGGTGAGTGCTTCTGCTACAGCATTAGCTGGTGGTGTGACTGCAGTCATGCATACTCTCAAAATCAGAAAGCAAGGTGTTAAAGAGGGCAAAGAATGCGAACCAAAGGGGCCAGGAAAGGATGAAGATTCTGCGGACGATGAATCGAATCACTGAAGCCGAAGCTATAGGGCATGGTTCTCTCCAAAGGCTACCTTGGCAGTAATAGGTGGCTCCTGAGAGATGAAAATGACAAGTTGTGTGTCGACATCACAGTGCTATATACGGAGTTGTGTTTGTTTCTATCCACTGCCACAGCAACCCCTTTCTCCGCCACTCTCCCAGTTTAATCATTGCCCCACTTATACTGCATTACAGTTTTCGTATATGTGCGTTCAACTTTGTTTCCTAATTCCGCAGCTTCTGTCACCACCTACACTCTCCATCCCGCACTCAATCCTCCCTCACTACCGAACCCGACCTCGACACGCCAACGTCATGGGCTTCTTCGACGATGCCTTGAAAGGCTTCAATGGCTTCAGCAACGAATCTGCGAAACACATCGGTCCAGCAGCTATAGAGGCCGCAATCCACATACACGCTCTCGGTGTAGAGGCAGCCAAACATATCGGCCCGGCAGCTGAAGAGGCAGGCAAGCACCTTCATGCCTTTGGAGAGGAAGCCGCCAAACATATCGGTCCGGCAGCTGAGGAAGCTGGCAAACATCTTGAGGAGGTCGGAAAGCGTGTCGCTCCCGTCGCCCAACGTACGAAGGAGTGGATCGAAGAGCATCCCGCTGAGACTGCTGGAATTGCTGCTTGCGTGGTCGCTGTTCCCGTTTGTGTGCTTGCCGCCAATCGTGCTATCAAGGTTGCTGGATTCACCGCTGCGGGTGTTGCTGCCGGTAGGTCGAATCGCGCCCTTCATTACAGAAATCCCAAATCCTGAACTTGACACAGGCTCCGCTGCGGCCGCCGCTCATTCGAGCATCGGAAATGTCGCTGCTGGAAGCACTTTTGCCGTCCTTCAGAGCGCCGGTACAGGTGGTGTGGGTGCTACTATCGTCAACGGCGTTGTCGGGGTTGCTGCTACGGTCATTGCCGCCGCCGCAACTGTCCCTACCGTCGTCAAGGCTGTGTCAGAGGACAAAAAGAAGAATAGGAACAAGAACCAGAAGAAGAATAAGAAGAAGAAGCTCGAGGAAGAGAAGAAGCGCTGTGAGCAGGCCGAGAAAGAGAGGAGCCTCATCGAACTCGTGGACAACGAGGAGGAGATCTTCCAGCTTGCTTATGAAGAGGTGGATGAAGAGGATGATCCCACTGTCAAGAAGACACAGTGATCAATCCCCAAGCACTCTAGTTTGGTGGGATTGGCTTACGATGGTATCATGTTTGTTGAGTTTCCTCCGTCAGGAAGTTCACTTCATTGGAGCATCCTCAAGGCATACTCTAGTTATGATCATTGACGACATGACTGCATAAAAAGACCTGAATTGTCTCATCTAAGAGCTCTCTTTTACATTCTCCTCCGATTTAAGTGTTCTTTTCTTTCTCATCCATTCATCTCCGGTCATGTTACCTCACTACGTTACCCTTCAAGTGGCCATAGACACCCTTACTATACCTCCCATGTCGGCACAACTAAACCACGACATGACAGCTTAGCAGAAAAAACTCATCCGCTCCATTTATATCGTCTTCTCCAGGGGTCTGTAATAGTGAGAATCGTGACTTGAAGGCGGGAATCTAATGTGGTTTACAGCCTACAACTTATAGGCGCTCTCCATTCCATCATACCATGGTAAGCACGCATGGAGTACGACGACGCAATTTGGATATATCACGAAGCGTCAACAATCTTAAGCACTCTCGGCATTTTAATCAGCCTTTTGCTTTCTATATTAAATCAGTATTAGAGTCCAAGTTGTTTTCCCTCCCACGAGAAAGCCATCCACTTCATTGGCCCCACTTACCTTATCATGGTAACACGGCATATACGAATGCTGGTATCCCACTTTCCCCACCACCCGCTCCAACTCTCACACCCCAAAAGCCCACCATGAGCTTCCTCGCCGACGCATTAAAAATACTCGATGACCTCAATCAAAAAATCGGTAAACACGCCGAATACATCGTCCATGACACCAGCAAAGTGTTCAACAGCGTCAAGCAAGATATCGCCAAAAACATCGACC
Organism: Byssothecium circinans; assembly: GCA_010015675.1. Classification (NCBI taxonomy): domain Eukaryota; kingdom Fungi; phylum Ascomycota; class Dothideomycetes; order Pleosporales; family Massarinaceae; genus Byssothecium; species Byssothecium circinans. Next base: position 533,765 of record ML976978.1, on the reverse strand, counting down.
CATCTACCCTCAAAGCACTCGGTGGCTTTGGCGAAGAAGCCGGGAAACATGTGGGTGCCGTGGGCGACGACATCTGGAAAGCACTACTGGGCGGTGGCCAATTGATTCAAGAACACGCTGGACCTGTTGTTAGCGATATCGGCAGAGGCCTTGACGGAGCTGCGAAATATGTTGGGAAGCATATCATGAGTGCAGTGAAAGATGCGGAGAAAATTGAATGGGAGAAGTTGCCGGGAGATGTGAAGGAGTGGATTGAAAAGCATCCTGAGCAGACTTTAGGGATCATTGCGGGGATTGTGGCGGTGACTGTGACTGTTGCTACTGTTCCGGCCGTTCTTGGTGCACTTGGGTTCACCGGAGAAGGGGTTGCAGCTGGTATGGTCTTTGATCGGATCCTTGGGGCTGAATTCGTTGGCTAATGTGTACGTATAGGATCGATTGCTGCGGGGATCCAATCAAGTATTGGCGATGTTGCTGCTGGCAGTCTCTTTGCGACACTCATGAGTGCTGGTCAAGCTGGAGCTGGGTTAGGCGCTGTCCAAGGGGTTGTTGGTGGTGTTGCTGGTGTGGCTGCCGCGGCTGCAAATGCTCCTGGGCTAATTGGCATTGCCGGTGAGGAGAGGGAAAAGAAGGAAGATGAAAAGAAGGCCTAGGGATGTCTTGGCCGCGATAACCACTTCTCTTAGAGACGCTTTTTCATAATGAGAAGCGCTATGTGAATACGGACAGTGCTGCGTCGAAACTCGGAGATATGCACTTTCATGGAATGAATCGAAGAGCAACTCGCTAGATAATGGTCATTTCATCTTCATCGCTCACCGAAGTATCAATTTTACTAAGATTATATCTCTCGGTGGTCTTCTCGTCGATTCCGTAATCGTCTCATATTTCAGTCTCACCTTCACCGTTTCGCGGCGTCTCAAGACGGGACCATCTCCATAGGACCATTCGCTTAAACTAACGTTTTGGGTGCTAGTCGTCCTAATAGACACGGCCTACAACGGGTGTGCCCGCTGCTAAGCTCCCCACATAAATTAGGCGATCTATCTAAAATCCACCTATTTATAGCGCTATCCCCCCTACCACCTTATAACTCTATTGCACCTTGATCGCACTAGGGCGAGGACAAGGACGAGGACGGTACGGTCAGGGATTAGAGGGCGAGGAAGAGGGCATAGGGAAGTGGGGTCCGCTTATCCCAAAACGTTAGTTTAAGCGAATGGTCCTATAGGATCCTGTCCTGAGACACTGCGCCGCTTCGTACTTTATCTATCTCACTAGGCTGCACTTTATCCTTTTAAACACCACTCCTGTCCTTCTTCTCTTTACGAAATAATCAAAAAACCCTCCGTCCCAGCTCCTTTACAATGAAACTACACCTAAAGACTATCATCTGCATCATGATCGTCGGCATACCTTGGATGACCGCCGCCATCAACAACCAAACCTACGACGAGCCTCAAAGTGGCACTGAATGGGGCAAGAGCAAGCGTATAGTCACTGCCGTAGCTGTCACTGGTGCCCTTGTAGGTGGCTGGCCTATTGCTCTGGGAGCTCTTGGATGGAGTGCTGGCGGGGTCGTTGCAGGCATGTACCACTATTCTCAGTGCTTAAGCTATAGACTAATCAGTGACGTAGGTTCTCTTGCTGCAGGCGCACAAGCTGGGATAGGAAACGTAGTTGCGGGATCGGCATTCGCCTTGACTCAGAGCGCCGCTATGGGAGGATCGGTTGCAGGAGTGGTGAACGGAGCCATCGTGGGAGCGGGCGGAATCGCGGCGGCATATGAGGCATTTAAGGGGAGCGATGATGATCAGGAGGGCAAGAAAAAAGAGAAGGCGAAGCCCTAAATGCCTAGCGGGCTTGGTATGGCAAGTACCTGACGGGGAGGTCGTGAGCCACTGAACTGAAGGTCGCATCGGCACATCATACATGATGTAGCAACCTGTTTCTTAGCCACTTTGAGAGACGTCTGCTAAAATATATGTTCCCGTTTCTACAACCTCTTCATCTTCAATTTTTTTTTATTGCTTAATTGTGTCTTCCACCTCACCATCTCCAAACAAGATTCCCGTGCTTTGGCATTCTGGTCTAAGATCACGCCCCACAATGCCGTTCGATATACGTCCGCCGAATCGCACATCGTAATGATCGTCTGCATCTCCGTCCTACGAGCTCTTTTGCTCCTCTTCCTCTCATTCCGCGCCCCTGTGTTCGCCAAGCGTGACTGCGAGGTGTACAATGACGCCTGTAATCCAATCACCGAAGCTGCCCTAACCATTGTCAAAACTACCGCCGGCCTTGCAGTTCTGCCCTGCATTTTGAGTGTGCTTGGACTGAGCGGCCCAATCGCTGCAGGTGAGCTGGTCGCCATCTGCGTTGCTTTCGACAAACCATTCCTAACATTTCGAGTTTACGGGATCATGGATGACATGGCATTCCTCCATAGGTAATGTCAGTCGTTTCCGTGTGTTCCCGTTGCTACAAGGTGTACACCTATCTCAAAGGCTTGATTCTTGATATCGGAGGAGATCAGGTTGTCGAAGATGTTACAGCACGGAGGTGCAAGAGGTACAAGAATGAAACAGCATCTCGGTGGATATTTTGGATGAAGTTCCAAGAGAAGAAGTAGTGGTGGTGGTTCGGCAAGACGAGAATAGAATGCAAGAGCTGGCTCGACTTATTGAAGAGTTGAAGCAGATTTGTAGCCTCGGTGTCTGAGAAGTCCGACTACAATCAACCTGGCTGAAGTTCGACCGGTTTTCAATAAATTGGCATTATTCAGTTGCTGGTAGTGAGAGATTCTTGGAGAGTAGTAATGACCAGTCAACTTTTCTTAAGACTAATCTACTCGCGTACTAGCATCTTGTTTAAACGTGTCCAAATTGACAACTTGGTACACCTGAACTCCCGCACAAAATGCCCATCGCCTTCGTCCTCGTCTATTGTCTTTCATGCTACGCATTCGTTTCCTTCACCCTGCACCGCTGCGTTCAAGTGTGTACAATATCATTCATCCCTAGATATCTTATTGTACTGACTCGAACAATAGTCCTACCATGGTACCCATCTCTTAGGCAGACACCGTGTAATCTTCTTCTAGCCGGTGCAATCATACCAGTAACACAACTCATTTGCGAGGTCCTTGAGGAGCGTTACCACAACATTGAAAGCCCCAGCGGTGTTGGCTAGTTCGCCTGCATGCCTAGGGGGTTTGCAGCCTGCAATGATAGAGATGGAGCGTTCGCTATTCGGGATGATCAACAACGTGCATCGATTTCAGCACTATATTTACGGATTATAAGCATAGTTGGGAGAATCGCCACTGTATTGATTTGGTGAACAATTTCCCGTGCGCCGACTGCTCTTTCCCGGCCTGACCTAGCACTTTCCACAATACAAACGGCGCGCATAATAACAGCGTCACGCGACCCGGGAAATAAATATTACAGTCGAAACTTCAAGCCGCACAATAAAACAAATTTTGGATCTGTCTTTTCTCCCCCTGCGTCGTCTTCCTCCTCCTCCTCGCTCTCACTCTCACACTCTCAATCCGCTACACTGACAACACTTCCTTCCGCGCCTCCGACAACCGCGCAAACCACCATATCTCCAACGTCGCCCACAATGCGCTTCTCCGACCTGGACTTCCAACGCCAAATCCGGCCGACGGACATGCGCAAGACGACCCGCGACGCCGCCAAAGATGCCGTCAAGGGCTCAATCCAGTGCCTCATCGAGAACCCGCACCTCATGACTAATTACGCCTTGCCCTTCGCAGGCGCGACGCTCTCGGGGCCCCTCGTCTCTGTCCTGCCACTAGGCCCCTTAGGTCCGATTCTGGGCGTCTTGGTCGCGGCGTTCGGCAGGTTCAAGCTGAGGCAGAATATCGCCGGCAGTTACTATGCGTTTCTGCACGCGGCAGGCATGGCTGGATTGGGCGGTCAACTATTCAGTCTGCTGAACTATATGGGCTTGGCCTCTGTCTTTGGTACGTTTCTCTGCTGTGACTCCTCTTGCTGTTTGATTACTGACGGCGCACGTGTACAGGTGCTGCAAGCGTGAACTCCTTCACCTCGGTCATCCTGTCCACCAGTGGTTGTCAAGCTCCTACAATCGGCCTCTTGTTTGCGCTTCTCTCTAGCTTCTCTTCATTCTTCAGCATTCTGCCTGCCTTTATAGGAGGTGCGAGCGCAGGCTTTCTGTTTAATGAAGTAAGGGCTTTTGCTTTTCATTCAGGCCTCAAATGGACTGTGGCGAAGGTCGAGGATGCCTGGAAGGATTTCGTGACTAGTCTTTGCACCGACACGCGAATTGGACGATTGTTCGGCTCGAAGAAGGGGAAAGAGAAAAGGAGCCCTGAAGTGGACATCGACGGAGGACGGAAGGCCGCTCTGAAAGCGAGGGTTTGGAACTTCGGTCAGCAGAAATCGGTATCCTATCTGGTGGAAGCCATCGATGAGTGGGAGGTCTTGGACGGTGAAGCGAATCCGGACGACGCATACGAAGATGCCAACAAGGTTGAGAGCGAAGTCGACGATGATTCGGATAACAGCGGTATATCCATTTTCTCCGTATGCGATGATGAGGAAGAGGATCCCTTCACGCTACTGGAAGACTGCAACATCCAATCCACCAATCAGTCCGGTAATGGAGGCGTCAACCTAGAGAAGACGGTTGTGATCGACCAGCCCTACGACTGGTAAGTTCGAAACAAAACCCACCGACGCCCCTTTGTGTGAGCACAGCTTTACTTACATCCAACCTTTAGGCTCACCGACTTGCCACACCCTAACTCTAATGAAGACCACATAGGCAGCGTCGAGGACTCCGTCTACGATCTCAGCGACATGGAGCCCCAGCCCTCCCCAACTCTGCCCGCAAGCGACACCACGCAACCCCCTCGCCGCGAGTGTAACTCATGCTGGCTCGGCCCAGCATGCTACACGGAGATCGACGACATGGAACGCTCGCAGATCCTCGAACGGCCCCGTCTGACTGAACGCTCATCGTTCATCTGCGTCTAAAAGCCCAAGACAAAAGAAAACCGAGGAAAAGGGACAAAACATCTGGACAAAGTGTTGAGTAGAGGCAGAGCGGCATCGCAAAAGCGTTGGGGAATCCGAAAGGTGAGCCCAGTCATCAAGCGTCTTTGCGTTCTGCTGAGCGTTCATTCGTTTTCTCGAACCTTCGGCCCGCTGTAATTTTTCCATAAGTCTTTTCTTGGAGCGCTTTTCGTTTGCGGGGTGGAAAAGATTCTTCTGCATCGCTTCTTGTCGGCGTCTGGGCGCAGGAACTGCGAAAAGTGTTTCGTCTTGGGGGTACTCGTTGAAGATCCTTCTGGGTCCTTTGCCTGGTCTGTGTTTAGAGAGGGAAATTGCAAAAAGTATTTCGACTTGGTGGAGCATTTGAACTCATAGGAGAAGAAGGCGCCAATATTGGCGGCGGAAAATCTTGGGGTGGTTTGGCAATCAATGATAGATACAGGATAAACATCCGAAAAGTATTCCCCGCCGCATACGTAGCGAAGAGAAGTGAAACCGTGGAAGTGGCGTAAATAATGAAGTCTTAAAGGGAAGTTGACAGATGAGGCCAGAGGATTTGAGCAACCAGAACTATCTCTTGCGCGTTGATAAGGATAGCAATGGCACGACATATATATAGAAAAGAGCTGTTGTTCAATGGAGGCAGCAGCGAGAAGACCTGTGACTGACTCACTCTCGATGTCGTGCTCGATGGCGGCATCACATTTCGGGCGGCTTCCTTTGCCTCAGCCTGCCCTTGCCACAGTTCTAGCTATATTTACAGTGGCCGCCTAGGCATCAGCACGTTCCAAACGGGGAGCATGACACTCAGCCTTGATTGCATGATATCATTAGGACATGAATTGCATTTGCCCTATCGCCAGACCCTGTATCGAAGCAGGTACCAGGCCCATTCGCATGAGAATTCTGAAAAGAATGATGATCATATTTCATCTCATTCATTCCGTAACCCTTTTTCCCTCGACCCCAAGGAGAAAGCATACACCACGCCACGGGAAGAAAGTCCGACCTGTTGCGTTCCATTCAAACTCGCGCCCCGGCCACGCAATTCACATCCCGCAAACCGTCCGTCATCTCCAGACGCGCTTTAACGAGTCCTTGCCTGTACCTTGGGTGCAGCACCCTTGGCACCTTGCTTGCCCACGATCTTCTGGCCTTGACCCCGGGAGGCGCTGGAGGCGTTCTTTGCCTTCTCGGACTTCTTCTTAGCCTCAGCCTCGGCCTTCTTTTCCTTGCCCTCCTTGACGGCGGCGGCGCGGGCGGCGCTACGGGCTTCGGGACGTTGGCTGCGGCGCTCCTTGATCACGTCGAGGGAGGCTCCGACGATGGCGCGCTGGTGCTTGACGGTGCGGCGGGTACGCTTCTTGGCGACTTCCTGTTGGTGGGATGGTTAGCTCTGATCTGTGATTGATCTTGAGGGATTGCTGGGTGAGATGACGTGAACGGAGGCGTGGTGTCCTGCAATTGCCGAGCGTCTGCATGCGACATGTGCGTTCCAATTGATGTCATATTGCGCCCCATCTCCAAGTCATATCCCAGCGGTGTTCGAATGCAATGTGCCAACTAACCTCAGAGATACCCTTCTTGTGCTGCCTTCGGTAGAGAGTCGTCCAAGCGATCCGACGCGGGTTCTTGCGCTGAAGGAACAGAGACTCGGTCTTGCCATTCTGGAATCGGAAAATCTTGCTGTCACCGCGGACGTAGAGCTTTCCCTGTGTAGTCAATCAGCACATGCGTCTCCCAATACCCGGCTCCGTCCATCGCTCGTTATCGCATGTTGCAGATGTTCGGATGCAGAATTTCGAGCAGTGGGAGGACGGAGCCGGGGATAGCGGAGGCGGAACGCACCTTGCCCGGGTAGATTTTCTGACCGCTGAAGCTGTCGTCGTAGGTACGCATGTTGGCGGTGCTGACGCAGTACCTGTTGTGTTAGTATCGAGGGGTGTCGTCGTAGGCGGGTTATTTTGGGGTTCGTGGTCTCTCGCTTTGTGTGCGGCGATACTGTTAGTCCGGCCTTGGCGAAGAGCCGCAGTGGCTGCCGACATGCGCCACATCACGTGATGACCCTTGAGGCATCCAAAACTGGAAGGGACCATTCGTAGTGCAGATCTCTTGTATGAAAAATAACAAGATACGGGAAGATAATACATGCGCAAAAGGATAAAGCGCTTACGAAAGACTGCGTTCCAGATACTCCGCTTCATGACTGCCTGCAACCACAGCATCACCTAAGGCTCACACAAACATCGGTAAATGTACATCATTAGTGATTAAGTATACTCTCGAGCTTTTCGCATCCCCCTCTCATCATACCCACTCCATCATTAGGTTCTGTCCGTTATGCTCGCCATGCAAAATGCTGACACAAAACAATCTTGCCATGCCGTCCGCCATGCGAATCGTGCCAGAACGCCGCGACACTATGCAGAAAGGGAATAGCATGGGGGAAATAAAGACGCAAGGACACGACACGTCCGTCTACATGCAAGACAAAACATTTGAAAGAGCCGAGAGAAAGCAAAACATTACACAATAATCGAGTCTGTCCGTGAATCCTTCCCATCCATGCCCTGAAGACAAAGATACCACCGCTGATCTTGAGGTTGCGCCGTAAAGCTTGTCATGAGTCGTAAGAGCCGTCGTGTGTAAAGGTCGGTGTAATGCAAAGGGTGGCTGTCGTTTAATGTCCATGTCGAGATATCGTTGCTTTTGCTGCATAATCAATCCAGAAAACAAGCCCGTGTATCCAGTCCATGTACCAACATCCAAGTCCTGAAGTCTAGAACAGTCCACATGGATAACAACGTGCAACCCTATCGCATAGTGAAGTATGCACACTGGTTATTCAAGACAAGAACGCCGACACGTCTCTCAAGCGCCGAGGACACTAAGCATGTTCTCTTTCACCTCAACTGCCGTAACGAGCAGACCCTTGTTTGCACAAACGTCCTCTACGATATCGACAGTCTTGCGGAAGCTAGAGGCGGCGCCGCGGGTCTGCGTAAAGCGAGCGCAGCAGAGTTGGGTACGGCGACCGTTGTCGCAGACGACGAAGAGCTCGATGACGAGAGAGACGGGCTTGATTTTAAGATCTGCAGAATCAATGAATTAGCTTGCAATGTCCAAAACGGTAGAGTGAGACTTTACGGAAACAAACGTGCGCACACTCTTCAAGCTCGAGTGTGAAGACGTTGTCGTCCAGAGTCCATCCAGTAAATAACAGCTGGGAATACATACAGTTGTTTTTGTCGACCCGAGCGTTGACGACGTTCTTATTGTCGGGGCTCACTGCAACATCCCGGACGCCACGGCATTCCCACTCACGTAACAGCCGCAAAAGCTCCTTGCGCGCTCGAGGACGACCGACTTTGAAGCAAAGAGTCTTGCTGGCGGGCTTGATGTGTAGGAAACGAGAGAGCCAGTTGGTCTGGAACTCAGGCGGGCCAGGACGACCACCCAGCCCACTGTCAGACTCGTTGAAGTCGGACCAGATAGAGGACGTGCTGAAGTTGTCTATGGGTGCAGTTAGCAACGCATTCCGCAACGCATGAGTGTGGTACGTACCTCCGAGATCCCAACCTGGTTTCTTTCCGTCCTTGGGCTTCTTTCCAAAGAAGTTGAAGAATTGCTTAAGTGCACCACCACCTCTTTCGCTCTTTCCGAGGGCCGTGCCACAGTTCCGCATAGGAAACTCGCTGCTAATGCTCTTCTCAGACCGCTTAGCGGCAGCAGTGTGCCTGCCAGACTCTTGACCCAAGTCACCCGTCTTGCGAGCGTCAGCCTTTATGCGGTCGTCCAGACCCTGCCATGCTTCAGGGATCTGTAAGCGGCTATGACCGGGAGGTGGAGCAGGCTTCTGCGCTTCTTTTTCTTCCAAGTTTCGGCGAAACCAGGAAGACTTCTTCTTCTTGAGAGTACCACCTTCCTTCTTTTCCGGAACATCTGCATCGAGAGGAAGCGGGGTTGTCGAAGGGGCCTGTTTCGCACGCACACCGAGAGGACCTTGATCATGATCAAGACTGGAGGTAGGCCCAGGCCAAGGGGACGTGGTAGCACGGTCATTCTCAAGCCTCGTTGTGCTGGTCACTGTACTTCGCTTACGAATGTTGAGCGGTTCGATGTGCGTTGGCGACTGATCCACCAAACGAATTGTGTTCTGCTCGGTCAATGCTCGTCGTCCTTCGATCGCCGGTCTAGCAGGGTCAGTGACAGCTCGACGTGTGGAGCTATAGGACTCTAACCGCTCTTCGCCATCTTTGACCTCCTCAGGGATGGCCTGTAAAGGACCGGCACTGAATGCGTCAGACTTTGCAGGTGCGGACGCGATACGCTTTGCAGCATGAATAGACGGGTCCATGAAAGTATCCAATTGGCGATAAACATCTTTGAGATGCTGAGTACCGTCGCCGCCCTGCTCAAATCGACGCGCAAGCTCCAATCGAGTTTCCGCAAGTTTGCGCTTGAGGAAGGTGTGCGGCGTCTCGTCTGGAATCGGCGGAAGTGGCCGATCCTGGAATGCGGCCTTGTTGTCCGGAGTCCCTGACACAGCAGTGCCACCAGAGTCACGATTAGAGAAAGAAGTGGGAGGAGTATCATATTCGGCTTCGTCTTTGGTTCCATCGACGCCTGAAGCTCGTGTTCTAACGCTTGAGCTCATCGAAGAGCGGTTGAAGGCCTCTTCCATGACCTTCCCTAGCTCTGTGCTGACTTTGCGAACCTCGCTTTGGATGTATTTGCTGGGGCTCTCGGGCTTGCGAACTTTCAGCCGGGACGGCACCGTCCCCGCGGCAACCTTGGGAAGTGGCCTCGTTGCAGGTGAGCTCCCAACCGTGCTGGCTCTCGGCGACAATGGGCTGGGATGCATCGAAGAGCTAACAGATTCTCGACGATTATTGAGATACCTGCGCTGCTCTGGGGTGTAGTGCACACCGCCCGTCTCCGCTGTACTTGCTGTAGCGACCGAAGAGCGACGTAAATGTGAGAAGCTCACTCCACGTTTATACATTCCCTGCTGGGGTCGGAAGACAGGAGGGCTACTCGGATAGTGTGAGCTAACCAACGAAGACCGAGATACGGACCCATGTCGCCCCGACATGACTGATCGATGCGAAGAAGGGTTGCTTCGTTTGGAAGATGTACGGGAAACAGCAGATCCATTTTTGGAGTTTCGAGTCATAGCCTGTACCCGCAATGTACTTCGTGTACTCCGTGAATGATGTCCAAGCGCCGTAGCCGGACGCAGACTTCGAGTGGCAACACTGGATCCTCGATGCACGGTAATGTTCTGATGGAGCGACTGCGTTGGTACAATCGGGTCCCTAGATGCTCGAAAAGGATCGTAGCTGGCTTCAGACGAAGGCGGGGGCTCGTAGAAGCTATGTTCCGAGTACAAGTGCTCGTCATTGAGGATCGAGAAGCCTGAACGCGACCGCTTATGCTGCTTCCCTGGCATCTGCATGATCTCCTTTTTGGTAAGTATCGGACGTTTGTTGTGGTGATAGTCGCTATTAGAATATGCCATGGTATGCTGAGGTACGTAGTTCTCCATCTGGTCATGTTGGTACTTCTGGAGCGCAGTGTAGAAGAACTTCTCATAGTTGATACTGAAGCACCGTTAGCCTCTTGCCTCGACACACGTGGAGCATTCCGACTTACTCCTTGTTGAGAAGACGGCTGATCAAAGCCGCTTCGGGCTCACTGTGCCATAATGTACGCATATGGCGCAAGATCTCGCGGTCAATCATCGTCAGGTCCAAGGGCTCCCACTCCGGAAGCGACGGTTCAGGCCCTATCCAACGTTCCAAATATAGGCTCTCCTTGGAGTCCGGGTCGTACTTCCGCAAGAGAGCGTGATTCCAGACCTTGCTAAGGGTGATGCGCTTTCTCGGGTCAGGAATCAGAATTCTACGGATGAGATCGGTCGCTTCGACTGATAGCCCTCGTGGCATCTGATATTCAGCTTTTGAGATGGCACGGAAGAGCATGGGTAGGTCCCTCTCGTCACCAGAGTAATTGAAGGGTGGTGTTCCGGTGAGGAGGACGAAGAGGATCACACCACAGCTCCATACATCTGCCTGTCCTCCATCGTAAGGTTTTGACTTGATGACCTCGGGAGCAGCATAGTGAGGGCTGCCACACGGTGTAGTGAGCTTTGAACCTGTTGGTTGTAAAGCGGCCATTCCAAAGTCCACCAATTTGATGCTCATGTTGGTCCTGTCGAGCAGTATATTCTCCGGCTTCAGATCCCGGTGGTGGATATTGATCCGGTGGCAGTACAACAAGGCCGCAATAATCTGGCGGAAAATGTAAACGACAAGATCTTCGGGTAGTGAGCCGTTCTCGCCAATGTAACTGAACAGCTCACCGCCTTCGATGTACTCCATTATCAGATAGCTGTCAACATGTTAGCGTAAGTACATCACAGGAGGCTCGGCAAAACCCACATTTCATTCCGGTTCTCCCAGATATCGTATAGGCGAACGATATTGGGATGGTCAAGAAGCTTCATAATGCAGATCTCACGCTCCAAGCCTATGGGTATAACCCTGCCATCGTTGAGCATAGTAGGATCATTCTCCGCGCTCGCCACAAGGTTGGCCAGACTCAGGGCCCGCACTTTGTCGGCGGTTGCCTTTGATATGATCTTGGCGGCGCCATATTGACCAGTGGTACTGTGCCGCACAATGCGTACTCGCGAGCATCCTCCACGACCGATTGTCTTCCCCAGGTTCCAAGGACCAACATGTGTCTTGCGTCGCGAGGCATTGGACGCATTTGTGCTAGCGTTTGACACCTCAGAGTCGCGCTTGGAGTTGTGGGGCCGGCACTCATCAATAACAGCAGAGAGTCGCTTGTGCTGAGGCGATGGCTGAGGTGGATGTCGAACTGCGAGTGAGCCGTTGGGCTCTAGTGACTCGTTGTGCGGGAGCGTCTCGGGAGAGGATGGCGGGATGTCGTGCGGACTGAGTTTGTCGCCGTGGCGGGGGGAGCGCGCGCGATGGTCTTCATTAGCACGCAGGGTGGCGTCTCCTAAAGCAGTGCGCCGGCGGGTTGGAGGGCGCCCATAGTAGGCGTGGTCCATAGTGTCGTGGTATATTGGTGGTGGAGCACGAGACGTAAACTGCTCGTGCGTGTTAGTGGTGTAAACAAGACGGCTTGAAGCGCATAGGCCAATCTGTACAAATAAAAGATATGACCCCGCTGTGTACCAAGACGCAAGTAGTGTAGCCGCGGTGAGTATGCACTTGTCGCTGTATGATGCTGCCACGTCAGAACCTGTTCAAGACCGGACTGCCGTGTAAAAGCTGTATTGGGACGAAAGCTTCCCGCAAGGCTGTGGAAGTACGCGCCTGTAAAGGAACGGCGGCGTCCAATTGACTCGCCCGGGAACCAAAAGGGTTAACAAGTTGTTGTCAATGCATACAAAATGCTGTCGAGTGGAGGGGTGGTGCAATCTGCCGTATGTTATGGTTGAGCTGCGGGGGCACGGACGCAACTGCTTTAGCAATATTGTTTCGCAAACGGCACAAACGGCGTAGTCAGGCGCGATTCGACTATCGGGAATTTTGGAAGGCGGTCACCTCGAGAGACAGGAGGTTCTTGCAAGTTGGTTGTGTGCGAAATTGAGGTTCAATCCATGGATGGGGTACGAAGGCGTGGAATGCAACAAGTAAGTGATAATAGCAACTCCGGGAATGCGTTGCCAAGAGCAACGTCGGTTGAGTGGAAGGCTGAGTAGGTATCGATAACATTTCACATATCTGAGAAGCGCACGCTCCAGATGTCGGCATTCACCATCACGTGCCTTGCTTCCTCCTGAGCTCTTGCGGGCGTCTGGATTTCCATTCCCCAAGCTCTTTGTCTCCTCGGATCACGATTAGGTTATCTCCCATTTCCGAACACTTCCATATGAATGAATAAGAGACGGTCGAACATAGGAAGCACGTATATTTGAGAGAGATTGAAGGAGTAAGATTGGCTGTATGAAGAGACGTATACTTAACACTACCGAAGGTGAACCGCTCAACTGCTCGACTCGTCCGATACCGTCCAAGCATATCCACAGCTTGATGACAGACGAGGGTCCAAAATGATGGTGGATGGCAGATGGGAGATGGAGATGGTAAGGAAGAGGAGAATTGAAAGGTCAATTGAGGTGACATCTCGGCTCGGATGCACTTGAGCATGGACCACCGGCTCATCACAAGATGCAAACTTTAACGCAGCCTCCACTATATCGAGCACGCGCTGCATGACCGCTGGAGGAACACACCCACTCGATGTCCTTTACAGTGCACCCGTTGAGAGACTCTTACAGTATCACGACATTACGACATTACGAAAACTTTCGCTAGCGAATGCCGATTCAAACATACCCGGTCCGTCAAAGCACCGCCAGCGAAGCCAGAAGCGCACGAATGCATGGTTACTGGTATCTCTTAACCATCTCATTTCAGTCTCTATTTGAGCCGAGCCTTATTGTCATACCTATAGACAGCACCGCGTGGTGACTTTGCCCTATATCATTCGAAGAAGAAAACGAAGAAGCAAACGCAGTTCAAGAGAGCCCCCATAACCTACCGCCTCAGACAGTAGTGTTTTCCTACTACGTCGGGGATAATTTCCCAGAAGTAGAAACCGAGACCTGAGACTTGAAACCGACCCCGTGTCGACACGCGATATGATGCATGAAGAACGACGCGAAAAAGAAGAAAACGAAGACGCGTAATCCCAACTCCGAGCGACTCCGCGTCCCAACCCAACCGACCGATCCGACTAAGAGGTATCCGCTGTACAAGGACAAAAGCAGCAAAAAGAAAAAGAAAAATAGACCGTCCACCGCCAAAGAACTCCTCCATACCGAGCATGCCCGTCCATTCCCCACTTTCCGTCAAAGGAAGGGTTATCCCAAGTTTTCTATCAAATGCATAATGACATCGCAGTTCCCAAACGTGTTAGACAGAGAAGGTAGTAGGGCTGAAGATATTTAATACAGGTAAGGCGAAATCGAGGCCGAAGACGCCAGGTTAAAAGAAAAGTGCAGGTTGTTGTTCATTCTATACGCGGCTCGATATTATGGATTTCGTATCTACAGACTCGGATTTCAGGTCGGGTGAACGGCTTTCCCGCTTTGCGTCGTCGCCGTTGTGTGCGACTTTGCCGCAGCCTTTGACGAGAATGTGTCGCTAAAAAAAGTCAAATCTGCGTATCAACAGGATGGAACTGACACATACCTTGAGTGCGTCTTTCCGCGAGAAACTCTTGTCACAGTGGTTGCAGGGAAAGGGCTTGACTGCAAGATGTATCCTCTTATGCCGCTTCAGATCGTGGTTTCGGTTAAAACTCTGTGGGCATTGATCACACTTGAAAGGCCGGTCGTTGGTCGCTTGCTGCTGATGAGGTGGATGTCCGAGGAAGTGAGGAAGAGCTGCTGCGTGTCCACTGTTGAAGCTTTGCATCATGGTCGGGTGCATGCCGTTGACCAGAGTCAGACCAGTATTAGGATTATTCATGTTGGTGTAGACTGGTCCGGGACCAGGCATGTAATTTCCATATGGCCTTTGATAACTGTGCGGCGAAGGAGCTGGATTAGGAGGGATTGACGGAATAGAGCCATGCGATACGGCTGGTGACATTCTTGGCATGGATCCCCCAGTGCTGATCGGGCTGTGTTGCGACTGCGAAGAGCCCGACGAATACGGAAATGTTGCTTGTTGTGGTGTCGTCGACGTCTGGTGGTAGTTGTTGTAGGTGGGTGTTGGTGGGGGTCCGGGGCGGAAGGGGTCCTGAGCGTGAATCGGCGATTGCTGAGGTGCTGAGCTCGATACGGGGGTTTGTGCGCTCATCATATGGTGAGGCTGCTGTTGTGCAGTCATGGTGGACATGGTCGAAGAGGCCGATGATGGCGTGAATGGCGGCAACTGTTGGTTCATTTCGTAGGGTGGCGGATTCAGCCCTTCGCGCGGGGTCAGTGAATTGTGGTTCCCAAACTGACGATCGTTCGGCGCAAACATACCTCCTCGAGGATGGTATTGATTTTGCTGTTGCTGCTGCTGATTTGAGTAGCCATAGTGGCCCGAGCCTTGTGAAGGCGGCGAGTAAATGTAGTTGTTGCCGTACGAGTTCGGCATTGTCGTCGAGTGGGCGCTACTTGTCGATACTCCTGACGAGGAACTCAGTACATCGCCGGGGATGTTATTTGGAGGGGTGAGAAGGTTGCCGACACTTGCAATAGTCGTGGAAGCTTGTGACGATTGTGAAGCGTTCACGTTATGGAATGAGGAATATTTGTGCATCGGTGGAGGTGGCAGCTCGAAATTCCCCAACTGAGCGGCGTGAGGCCTCCTCGTTGCGAAGCTGGGAGGTACACCCATTGGGTCAGACCCAGGATGCATCGATACCGGGTGAGCCACTGCAGCAGCCACGTTGACGGTTGTGTTCCGGCAAGGCCCTGATGACCTACCAGAGTTTTGAGGAAGAGTTGGAATCGACTGCAGCGGTGACGCTGCAAATGGCGGAATGGACAGGTTCGAGGCTGGCCAATAGAGTCCACGTGCGTAGTGAGAGAGAATGAGTGCCTAGTCTCGAGGGACAAGATGCTGATGATGCGCAGGTAGTGGAGGAGGAGGGATCTTGTAAAAGGTGTCCAGCTCACACAAACCGCCCAAGCAGACTAGATATCCTACGATGGTGTTCCCGACTAGTCTGATCTCCCTCTGGATGGAAGCAAAAGCTGATGATGGGCGAACGGTCCTGGCAATGGTACCTGCGCGGGCTCAGGCGGACAGTGATACCGACGGATGCAGGCCTCTCCGGAAAGCTTCTAGAAAGTCTCAGTCTTTGCACACGATCAGTGGTGCTGCTTGCCGCAGGTCGAGGAAGGAGGGCGTACAGAGCAGCAAAAGCAGATGGTGGTGGAACACTGATTCCTTCACAGGCAGTGCTCGGTAGGGCCCAGCTTCCTGGTTGCGCAGACGTAGTACTACTGAGGCGGGTCGCACAAGCTGTGCGAATGAGGGTTTCTGGACAAGAGGTCAAACCTCCTGCTATGGCCGTGCTGGTGTTGTCGTCCGACGATGGCCCTCTGGGACCTTGGATTGGCTAGCCCGTAGCTTAGGCTTGACGGTGTCCACGGCGCTGGGAGCGGCGTTGGCTTCCCAAGGCGGATACAGGCACAGATGAAGCTGTTGCGGGCGCGAGATCTGGTGTTGCACGATGGCGGCCGGTGGAGCCTTGGGTCCTGGAGAGGCGACAACAAAGACAGATGGTGGTGGTGAGGCTTGCACACACGGCGATGTCCCCTTGTTAAGCTCAGGTCCTGGGCGCTCCTACGGAGCGATGGCGGCTGGGGCTGGACTGCGCTGGGCCTTTTGGTTTTGCAGTCGGCGTGAGTGTGTATATGTACAGCGGGCTAAGGCGTCAGGGTTTGAACTTGGGATGGTTCGCGTGGCTGCTCTTTGGGCTGGGGGCTCCAAGTACTTCAAGGACTCTAACCAGGCGGTAGGGTTCGTCCGAGCGCCTTTGGGGGGATGATCTGGATCGGGACGGGAGATGAAGGGCACGAGAGCGCCGAGCTACAGCGGCGGGCGGCGGGCTATTCACACGCGGCTACACGCAAAGGGGCAAAGCAGACGAGACAAGACACGGCAGGAGCAACTACTTGCGATGACTGAATAATAAACCACACCGTTCAGGATCGTTTGAGCGAGCGTAGGCGAGCATGCATGGGGGGGAAAGCAAGCAACAATGCGGCGCCCGGGGAGGGTTCAGCGCCATACGCCCATGCCCTGTCGCTGCCCTCTGTTCGGGGTCGTTGGCTTGCGGGACGGCTTGGACCAACAGAGTGGAGGAGCTGTCGCTTGCGCCGGCCCGGACAGGTCAAAGAGAGGTTCATTATTGCAGACATGGGTGGTGCTGAGCTGAGGCTGACCTCGCCGGCGTCCCTTTGACAGGTCTACCAGATTACCAGATGTGTGTCCCAGATGATGGGTCGCGCCGCGTGAAGCACTCGGATGGTGGTGGTCCTGCGGCTCTCCTGACCCGGAGTTGCGGGCACGGCGACGAGACATATTGACAGACTGACAAGAAAGATGCTGTTCCAAGGTTTTGTTTTTCCACGTCCCAAGGGCGACGAGGGCGTAGCATGTGTCGGGACTGGCGCCAACGCAGTTCGAACCATGGCCGGGCTAGGGTGCACGGACGCAGGTGGTCTGGCCAGAACAAATAAGAAAGCGAGCCGCGAGAACAAAGCGCGACGACAAAGACATGATCCATCCTGTCACTGTCAGGCTGCGGAAGGGGGAAGATGTACGATGCTGGCGGTGGCGATGACCGACTTGTCGCAGCATGCTTCAGTGACTATAGTTCCAGTGACTCCATACTCCATGGTGAATTACCATCTCCCATCCCTTCTTATGTCTGAACAAAGACTTCTAGCTCCGCGCATCCCTGCCGTCTATGCTCGGCGACCAGTCCACGACCGTGCTTCTGGAGTTCCAGCTGATGACAAGGCCGCTCGCTCTGGTCGCCGGGCGCGCTAGCATGGTCCGTTCCAAGCGGGAGGCTGTTCTGGAGACAAAGACAAGACAGCGATCGACAGCTGTCCAGGATGACGACTATCACAACATCGACATCATCGGAAAGCAAGCGAAGTTGAAACTTGAGCGCCGGCTACGGTAGCAGCATGTGCACAGGGTACCATACTGTACCAGCGACGAGTGGTACCGGCGACGAGCTGGTCCCGACAACCTGCCTTCTGGCCCCCAGCTAGCCGCAGGTACCTACGTTTCTCGTCCAGAACTGGTACGTACCTCGTCTGACTGTGCATCGCGCGTGGTGATTGGCTCCGGACCGCTGGATTGTGGACTCTGATCCGAGTCTGAAGCCTTTGCAATCGACTTATTTTTAGCTTCGATTTATTGCAGTTGCACGTGTCGTCCCAGAGCGGATGGTGTGTCGTCTACTAATATAATCTCATCTCACTGTCCGTACCGCTGGCGAATACATGGGGCTGTCAACTGGTCACACGCATTGGCAGGTAGATCTCCACGTGGTTGCTGCACTCCAGGGCCCCGGGGCTTGAGTGCTTGAGTGCTTGTTCTCGGCCCTTTTCTATTGCGATCAAAACTCGCCCCAGCGTGGCGCGCTGGTTCACACAGTCGCAGCATATACCCAGGTGCCTTTGGTATGCCAAGGCATGATCCGGTACCACCTGGAACCCCCAAGGCATCGCACACAATCCTTCATACTGTCCGGATACCTACAGTGCCAACTCTCTTGAGATGAAGGACTTTGCGTTCGAGTCCCGTGTCACAGCTGCGTCCACAGACGTCCAGACGTCTGCAGCTGGCGACACTCAATGATAGGGCCAGATAGGCCTTCTGTCTTAGCGAGCCTGTCAGTCAGCGCCGTGGGACGTACGCGTCGAACCTTGGGAAGCCGAAGCCTGCAGGTTGAGGCAGAGAATGAGATGACTGAAGACTTGGGTGCAGCCATGCATAAACTTACTTAGCTTACAGTAGGTAGCGTGGCCATGCATGCAATCCTCCAGCGTCCCCTCTGCCGGATTCCACGCGAAACTAACCCAACGACTCATTCTCCCTGCGCTCTCTGCGCGTAATTGGGCCGACCTTCGCTTTCGCACCTACTTTACGGCTTCCGTCTCCGTGCATACAGTGCTTACATCCTTGGATGCTGAACTGGAAGCACTTGAGACTTGAGTGCTCCAGATGCCCAGGCCGCCAGCTTCCCCGCCTGCACGTGCCCAAATCCTGCCTTGGCACAAGCATCCCTTCATCGACATCGCCATGGCGCCCGTGGCTTCAGTTCGGGTTGCCGCAACCCCCTGTCACATGGCGCCGCACAACTTAATTCCTGGCATGGATCACGCCCCCTCTGATCTTCGAGCCGATGTACGCCTCCGACCGCAATGTTGGGACTGCGATGAGCATGCAAGTCCTCGCGTGAGTCGCATCCATCCATCAAGCCCTCCTTTCCCGCACGTTGTGAAAGCCTCCATCGCCCAGGCGTCCGGATGTCCTCCGAAAGCCAATATCGGTCCATCCCCTCAAGCTTGTGGCTATCGAAACGTCCAGCCTTTGTGGACAGCCTTAGGATGGCCTTCCCGTTGCTCCTGAGCGCTACCCCCTCTGGCTACCGATACACTTCGTTTGAGGAGACACCGCAATGTCTCGATTCCCCGCGCTACGAACGAGGTGTCGTAATGAAATGACCTTGACGCACCCCACGTCCTAGCCATGCAGCTTTTATCTCGGAAGACACTTTAACAGGCATCTTCATCGAATCAATAGTCGTCCTCATCAACTCGCCAAACCCTGGAGTGTGCTTAAAAGCGACAGCTTGCATCGGCGCGCGTTGGGCTGCTGTGGCCCACAGCTTCATAGCGTCCTGACCAGCACTCTCATTTCGGCTCGGCACTGAAGCTCTGTGGCTCTGGCCCGACGAGACGCGCCGGCCATATTTCTGATTGGACTTTGCTTTCATTTTCGTTCCAATGACTCGGAACAGTGATAGACATTGCGGGGAATTACTCTCAAAAGACGCCAATTAATACTCCATGCAGCAGCATCCCCATCTCCTTCCAGTCCCAAGCGGCTTCTCCCGCTTGCAAATTCTCATGTCTCAAAATAACCCTTCAAAAGCACAGAGAAGCACAAGCGTCGCGCAGCGTCAAAGAAGCTTCGCTCCGTTTGTGCCAGCGCTGGAAATGCGTTCAGGTACCTGTATTCGCAACTTGGGGAGACGGTCTCAAACTCTCTTCGGCATCCCATCATTGATCTTCAACAATCGGCCTGGCGATGGTTTCCTGATTCGGCGGTCGCCAGTTATCGTGTCCGCCAGACTGGACACACTTCAAGCCAGCCCCTCGCTGGATCGCGCAAATCCTGGATGATTAGCACAGGGTCTGCCCAGCTTCATCAAGTGTCTCGATGGAATTGGCTTGCTTAGTGGAGAGGGTAGTTTCGGCTTCCCTCAGCTGCGGGGGGCCAAGGAGCCCATCACCTAGCATGTGCTTTTTACGAGAAACGGATTCATGTCGTGTCCATTCGCTTCGATTGCGCGCGCGGTTCACTCTTTTTCGATGAGCCCAAAGAGGCTGCAAGCATCAGGTAATCTTCCGGTTGGCGTAGCCAGTCTCACCGCTTGCTAGAATATATGCTCTCTTGGAGCACGGAACGGCTCTATTATTCGCTACTAGTGAGCAGGAAGCTGCTGAATGACCTGACTTTAGAGGAAATTGAGCCAATCCGCTCGCCTTCCGCAACCGGGTCCCGTACGCTATGCCTTCTCGCAGATATCAGTCACGCAAAACTCCGCAAATTGCGCCGAAAATAGGGCACCATGGATCCAAGATCTGGCGCGCCATGGTTCTGGTTCATCAGCATCCTTACGCTTTACCGCCGAAGCTTGTAAATTACGACGCGTCGCTTCTAGTGGTTGGTATCTTGCACACGCAAGGCCGGCTCTAGGCTGGACCAGTACACCATCTTGAGCATATGGAATCATTTTCAACGGTTCATTAGTCACTGACCACCTGCCTCGACCACACTTGATGCTGCAGATGCTGAGCGTTTCCGCGAATCACATCTGGCCCTCACATGAGCCTTGCGACAGGCTGACGATTGCAGGCAGCTTGCCTCTTCCGAACTCCAACTCTAAGAAGCTCGACCAGTTGGTTTTCACAAGCTCGACTTTGTTCTCATGCTTGAATAACTCACTGAGCGTGGGCGATTATGCTTCCCGGAAGCAGCTCTAGCTAGCTCAGCTCTCGAGCACTTCATGCTCCTACTGCACTAAGAGCTCGAATAGGAAAACAATCCATTAATAAAATGACAGATGCTGGAAATACATCCTTTGCTTTTTAAAGAACGGATGTCGTATCGAGAGCAATTGCCGCCCGCCTCTCAAACATGCGAGCCCAACACTACCCACAACCTTCGCCTTGCACGCGCTTTATCGTAACCATGGCCCCCTTCTCGACGCTCGTCATGGCGGAAGCTTGTTGCTGACGGCTTACAGACCCACGTGTATCCCTGGACACTATCAGCACTCTCTTTGCTGTCTCGCATTACATACTTTTTCCGTCTGACATAATCGTTGCACTCGGGGCCCATTTATCGCCGCTTCCTCTCTCAAAGGGGGCGCTTGTCGGTTGGAAATCCGTACTGGCTACAAAGGAGAGCTTCCATCCTGCTCTCACCTCAGACAGTCGGTCAGTAGGTTGGCTTTCCGGAGAATGGTATGGGACGGGCAACATGAAGGTGTGCACTATTAGAACTTGCTTGATTTCCGTCGTGGGCTTTACCACCAACGTTGCTACAGTGCGAGAAGCCGGGCGTAGGAACGTGTATCCAACTATCGTATTTTTCAGGGTGATGGACCGATTCGACTGGTTTTCGCGAGTACGCCGTCTATATTCAGTGATTACACCGTTTATACGTTCATGCCCACGCTCCACACATCGAAGTCTGCCTCAATAACTCACAACTCTTCCATTGCAGCACCAAGCCATACCTCATCCGAACCTGATTCGAAACAACTCGCCACCAAACAGCACATGCGGTAACGTACTTAAACATCCTATGCATGCGGATTACTCAACCGTCTCACAACCTCCATCACAATTCCTCTACCCTCGACGACTATCATTACGCCGCTCTCCAAGAACCATGACAGTCCAACTCATGATAAGCCGTGTCACAAGATCTTACGATCTAGCCGAGATATGCTGTTGGCCTAGCGGGCGTACAGTATCACTCATCGTATTACATGAGAACACACCGCTCGGTGAACGTTTCCGTTTCGCCTCTCAGCCAGCACATGCATGCTACAGTAGCTGCCGGTTGGGTTAGGCGAAGGTCACCCGATCTTTGAGGATGAGGTTTGTCAGTCATTGAGAGTGACGAGAATAGCGAATACGATCGATAATGTCATTACAATGTGCATCCCTCTTCTCGAGGAATCTGATGGAAGGAGTCTTGATATGCGCTTACTTTGTTGCTTGTGTGACGGCCATGAATTGCTTCGGCGATAGAGGTAGTTTCGCTTCTCTAGTTTCTGGCGTGTTTTTTGCTGCACATAAT
This sequence comes from Byssothecium circinans, assembly GCA_010015675.1. Lineage (NCBI taxonomy): Eukaryota > Fungi > Ascomycota > Dothideomycetes > Pleosporales > Massarinaceae > Byssothecium > Byssothecium circinans. Next base: position 511,618 of record ML976978.1, on the reverse strand, counting down.
GCAACATTAAAGTCTTTCAAGCCTGGTTCATCACTAAAGGATCGGCCTGTTCCATTTACAGGCCATGGAAGAAAATGGCAGCACCAACCTCTCTCCAAACTTCTCATAAAAGCGACGCCCAATCAAGATATCTAGAGCAGCTTAATCCTCCCCTACTACATCAACACGATCCTCACAAGAAAGATATTGAGACGCTTTATTCAGGCAAACACACAAGAAAGAATAGCCATCACTGTTTTTACTTCCACCCAGTGAAGTTCGTGCACTATCCACTTCAACTCCCACAGCAAACTTTCTTTCACACTCTCCAACTCCTTACCATCATTACCCTTCTTCCTTGCACAACTTCTTCCCTGTGTCACTCCATGTCCTTCATCTCTCTGCTGTATATTCTTATCTCCCTGGCCATGTGAACCATGGCCTGACAATACTTCTCTCTTCTCGAAAGCCCGCCGAACCTGCGGCCTGTAATCGAAGGAGCACGGTAGCCACACGAGCTCATATAATTATTTCTCATAACTATCCGCAGTCTTCAACAGCATGTGTAAGAAGAAGTCTTTCGTTTTCCAATCCCTTCCGCGCAGAGAGGAGAGGGACGTGGTGGGGAGGGAGGTGGGCGCTGTTCGTTGTCCCGCACAACTGCCACAACTTAATAAACCTTGTATTGAAAAGGCGCTGACGATACAAAGAGAACGCTGTACACGGTCCCTGATCTCGATGCATACATAGATACATGTTACCAAACGGACTGTAGATTAGATTAAATTATCTGATAAATCATAAACTATTCGCCATGGCAGTGATGCTGAACTCGCATCATGAAGATAGCGAACTTGATATACATGTCACTTGAATGTTTTGCTAAGCAAATAGTTTCTTTGGCAACTATACATAGTAAACTTAACACTGCCTTATCTAGGGCTCGGAAAATAGACCCACGATATAGAGATCGCAGACGCCTTAGACTGGCATCTTTCCGGATCGCTGTTCAAAATCCCCTCGGTTCCATTCATCTTTCATCCGCGTCTATGGAAGTTGGGCATGTCTTTCTTCTTCGTCCTCCTTATCACCATCGTCGTCGTCTTCTTCTCTGCCTTTCTCCCCTCCTTCCCCCCACCTTTCCTACCTCTTTTTCCATCGGCTCCTCTCCTCCAACAGCGATGACGACGAAGTAGAAGAGGATGAGGAAGAAGGAGAAGACTATGATGACAAATAAGAAGAAGAAGACGAAGAAGAAAAGAGGTATATTCAACTTCCATAAATGCGAATTAAAACGAATGGAACGGCGTCTATGTCGTCTTCGGGGCGTTGAGCCTTTTCGCTGCCTCAACACGGAGAGCGAGAGTTCGAGGATGAATGGCTCGACATGTCGTGAGCTCACGAAGAGTTGGAACCTACAGAGCTTTCAATGCTGGTGGAAGTATTGGTATTCTCGGACTTCATAGTGGATGTCGACGCGTTGGTGGCTTTGGGGAAGTCAAGATATGATGGGTTTTGATATGGAATCAAGTGCAGTTTTAATTAAGAGCCTTTATACCTTGAGCATGTTGGAGAGCAAGAGTTTGAAGCAAAGTTCAAGACCTTGCAAGGTCTTTGCTCACAACTGTCGATAAGACAGTGAGGAAGTAAAACACACATCTCTCCCAAAACACGCATGTATTAGACAAGTTTAATTCGCCTAGGATGAACTACAAACTTGCCGTCACTAACAGCTTCATCCTCAAGTGAACGCATGGCAACCCCACAAAGCACAGTCGCAGTTCCGCAAGACCGCTGTTATTTTCAAGGCAGTGCCACCGGCAACAAAGGGGTATGACTAAGCCACATATTCACTTCCCCACTGTCTTGTCCAGTGGATTCCTAATCAGCCAAACGAAAACAATCCTCCCCCCTCCCTCCCTCCCCAACCTCATCTCACATGCCATCTCCCATCTCCCAACCTCCCTGTCCGTCTCTCCCAGATCTCACACCTAAGCGCCCACGCCGCCACCAAACCCACATCCAGCGACCCTTCGCACCCGCACCAGGCCATCCCCCGCTCGCAACGCCGCCACAGGTTTCAACGTCAGTACAACACCCCACCCGGCCCCCCGGGAACGCGCTCAATCTTCCACAAAAGAAACACACACACACACACACACACACACAGAGAGAGAGACACAAAAGTGAGACACCAGTCGGAGAGCCCGGTTGAAGCAGGTCGCACACAGTGTCTCTGTAAGACGGAGGTGAACGAGCTGGAGACCCGAGGTAGTGGGCTGTGGGTGGGAAAAGTGGCATGGTATTTTGGGCATGCGGATGGCGCGATGCGATGGTGGTGCGATGTGGGACGGGATCGGCTGGTGGAAGGGTAGGCACTCTAGGTACAGGATCGCTGGGGGGATGGGTGCTACGCAACGGGTTCGAAAGCGGTGGAACATGCGTTTCGCTGAGGGGAGATTTGGGGTTAGGTTGGGTGGTGTGCGGTACGAGGTGGTGGGTTGGGTCTTTGCTTTTTTTTTTGCTTTTCTTTTCTTTTTCAGTTTGGGGGGTTGTTTGGGGTTTATTTGGGGTTGCTTGGTCGGTGAGGTGGTCAGGGTGCGGGATCGGACTTGTGGGGACTGTGGTGTGCTAGACGCTTGTTTGAGGTATCTTAGGGTAGGAGCATTATGTTGGAGAACGATGGCGGCTCGAGTCATCTGTAGGTGAGCTTGGTCTCCCAGTGCCTTCAGTGACCTCATCAATAGCGCTTACAGACCCGCGAAGTGCCACAGTCATATATCGAAAGTCTAGCAACGCTTTCCCAACTCTGCTCGAGGTAGAGTATTGCAATTCCCTCTGCCCCGGTACTGCATCGACTTGAGCTCTTCCAGAAAATGGTCATGATTGGTTGAGACTAACTCAGGTACATGAGCAACGAGCGGTTTGGTCGGGGAGCACCTACCGGTATTCTACTGCCCGGTACCACCGACAACCTTCCGGGCAATCGTCGTAGGTAAAACTGGAAGCGTGGAATAGGATGGGTCAAAGTCGGCTGTCGGAGACAAACCAGCAACCATGCTGTATGTAAGAAAACAGACCATGCAGCCAAGACCCTTCCGACTGATCCTCGTAATTATTTGATACTCGCCTCGTCATCATCCCAATATCATGAGGCTGGCCGCCTCACCTAATCGACACCCTATATCAACCCGCAAATATCCCGCTAAAAGAACCAAACTCACCTAACTCTACGTGCCACGAATCCTACACCTCGATCCCACCCGCCCCATTCCCGGTCCCAAATACTGACACCATACTCCAAACGTCCCATCCCTTAAGACAATGAGTAACAACGACACTCCCCCTCCCCAAACCTTCGACCCATCAAACGCACAAACATACGACGCACTCTGCCACTGCGGAACCGTCCAGTACGCAGTAACGCTCTCGCCGCCTCTAGGCGAGCAGAAAGTCGTCGAGTGCAACTGCTCCATCTGCTCGCGGAACGCGTACTTGCTCGTGTATCCGTTGCGCAAGCACGTCGTCATGAAGAGCGGTGAAGAAGCGCTCAAGACGTATTCCTTTGGGCCGAAGAGGAATCTGCATCGGTTTTGCGGGAGGTGCGGGAGTGCGGTTTTGTTTGATCCGAGGATGAAGGAAAGGGGGGAGGAACCGGATTTGATGGCTGTTAACGTGAGTTGTTGATGGTGGGCATGGTTAGAGAGAGATGGCTGATTAGATGGCAGGTACGAATGTTTAGGAATGTGAAGTTGAACGAGCTGGAGATTGTGCAGTTCGATGGGTGGAATAAGATGCCCTTCACGGACTCGGATTACCTGCAGTGAGCGGCATAGCCATCTACACTTCCATACCGCACTCTATGTAATATCTGGTATCAAAAAGGTGTCATGATGATTGTATGAATAGAAGAAGAGCTCGGTCTGTAGATATAGCAGCACAAACGCAATGGACGAGGTGTACGTCTCCGCCAAGCCTTCAAAGCCGCGGTATAATGTAGATCTCCGAACCGTCCCAACTCTTTTTTAAACATCTCCTCACCCATCCTCTCGGTGCGGTGCGTTCGCCCATCATGAACCGCCTACGACCTATACCTATTCCGTCGCTCTCTTCCCTATATCGCCATGCCATCCAACGTAACACCCGCCGACTCGCGCAGACCCCTGCCCAACCCACGGCCACACCCGCACCCGCACCCTCGAAACCACGCCGCTTCCGCGCCGCACGCATATGGTACGGCCTCGTGTTCGCAGGGGGATTAGGTCTAGGCTTCATCGTCAAGGACTTCGTCGGAGCGAGTCCCTGGCCCGCCCCAGGCACACAAGAAGACGAGCTCTACCTGAAAGCCTGCACGAAAGAAATCGAAGACCTCGACATCGTAAAGTACATGCGATCGCAAAGCCGACCCCGTCAAACCGATCCAACCACAGACTCTGGATCACCTCCTGCAACTCCCACGAGTCAACAATCCTCAGAAGCAGAAGCAGAGCAGAAAGCCTGGATAGAGCTGGACATCAAGAACAACATCACAGAGTCGAAAGATGACTGGGGGTACAGGACACGAACAGCTACCTTCCAAAGCATGGCGGGAACAAGAGGTCTAGGCGTCCAAAGAGCATTTATGAATGCAGAGACGGGGGAATTGGTGGCTGTAGTGTGGATAGGGAAGAGTTTGAGTGGATGGCCTGGCCTTGCGCATGGTGGTGCTATAGCGACTATTTTTCAAGACTGCATGGCGAGGATGGTCGCTGGGCCGGGTGTCTCCATTGGTGAGCTTCTTGTTGTTCCATCCTAAGGGTGGGAAAGATGGCTTGCTGACAATGACTCAAGATACCATTGCTGAGCCGACTTCCTTGAGCATGACATATGCAAAGAAGACGCGGAATGGTAGTTTTTACATCATTCGTGCTTCGTTTACTGAACCGAAGATGCCGCAGATCGAACCTCCGCCGGAACCCAAAGCTGCAAAGTGGTCCTGGTTGCCGTCGTGGAAGGATATGACGAAGAAGGCACAGCCTGGTGAGGCGAAGGAGACCGTGGAGATCGTAGGCACATTGGAGGATGTCAATGGAGACTTGCTCGTAAGGGCAAAGGGGACGTATCCCGTAGCTGGATGAACACGAGGTAGGGAGGCATCGTTTTTTGACCCTGATCAGATCGACTCTTGTAAAGCAGGGGAGATAGAGAGCGAAGGGGACCGCTGCATCCTTCGTTGGCCATGCAAGGCCTGCGACGCCCAATAGGTGGCGACCGTTGGACGGGAGCTAGGTATAGCGTGCGGCGGGGTCGTCTGTAACAGTAAGCTGTAGCTGCATATGCGAGATACCCAAGATTTAGAGCATCAATGACATGATCACCAGAAAGAAAACAGGTCGAAGTTGAAGTTGGAACCCATTGCATTCGAAGGGGGTATTGGGGTATCTATACATCGCGGTCGTCATGCTGAAGAATGCACCCCCACCACCGCTCATCCACCCATTCCATTCACCGTCCCGTCCCCATGTAAACAAAAGGAAAAGAGAAAAGGGAATCCTCGCATGCTAATCGTACAAAAATGTCGACGTCGCCCGGGAATCCTCCAGAAAAGCAGACGAAAGGATGTCGAAATCGCATGCCGCTCAAATCCCGAGGTCCCGCCTCAATCTCCTGGCTGAAGGAAGATTTCAGCTCAAGATGCCGGGCGGGATCCTACTAGACTCTACTAGTATGATGCGTCCTGGTTGTTGTGTGGCGACGACGGCCTCCGCCACGGCCGCACGTCAGGCAGCTGATAATGATGCCGAAGAGGGAGACGATGGCGTTGATGACAGCAGTGCATGCGGCTCCGATGGCGCTGATAACCGCCATGATCGCGTTACCGATCGTGCGGAAGATGGACTGGATCTGGGTGGGTGTTAGCAGCTGCGGATGCAAGAGGCGGTGATGCCAGGAGGAGAGTGACGTACGCAGGATACGACGGCGCCCATGTTGACGGTGGTATCGTGTGAGGGTTTGTTTTGAGGTGGGGTTGTTGTGGTGCGGGTATGGAATTCTGAGGACGCGGTCGGTCAGTAAGGATGCCCCTCTATATCAAGAACCATAGTGATCGAGGCATGGACATACCAGTCTTTCTCGCAAGAGAAGTCTTTGCGGTCGAGTTGTGGGTATTTTGGTGTGTTGTACTGTAGATGGTAGGAAGGAGGAACTAAGATGGCGAGAGAGATGGTTTGTTGTTCAAAAAAGTATGCGTTGTACAAACGGCCAGGGCGTGCCTGTCTTATAAACCCATTCCATTCCTCCCTTCACGGGGGGCACAATTTGCCGTTGACGTCACAGTCACGATTGCCAGCGGCCCCAACCCTCTCACCACGCACTTTTCCGTTCCGTATCTATCTGTCAGCCGCCAACCACGCGCTTCACCTGCTTTCCCATCATCATCATCCATCACGTTGCACTGCAAACGGGCAGAAACCTGTTCGGGTGCATGCACATTTGTCCCAGCACCTCCCAAAGCGGCAACGATGGGCACACGCACGTCCGGAAAGAGTCATGCCATGGAGCGGTTATCCCTGCTTTGATCTGTCGCGCGCCACATGCTTATTTTCCAGCCTGTCGTCATTGCGGCTGCGATGGGAATTGATCGCTCGGGTGCGTGTGGCTGGGCTTTGTTGCGATCGAGATGTGTTGCAGATATCGACATTTTGGAGAGTGGGATGGGGGAATCCGGTGATGTGCCGCCGAGCTGTTTGCGCACGTTATCGTGCGAATCGTGGGCTGTTGCACGCACACTTACCTCCCACTCTAGGTAGATTGGTGTGGATATGCGCTGCGTGTTGGTAGAGTATGTACGCTAATTTCGTATTGCATCTTTCGCTCAACCTTCTCCCCTCATTTATTACCGACGGCGATGTACGCATATCACACAGCATGCAAATCAATACTCGTCTCCAACAATGACGTAGCAAACTTTTCCAGCCACACATGATCCTCATCACCAGATAAAATTTCCGCATCCCGTTGTGCGGTAACACGGGGCCAGTGCGCCGCAGAGAGAGCAGGGGTGCAAATAAGAACAGACGTCATTTTGCGAGATTGTCAATCTTACGGATAGACTTTGGGAGACGGCCTGCGAGATTGGCATGGTGTCATGATGCGGATGTTGGCGGGTCGATGGAAAATCTGGTTGTGGTATTGATGCCAGGTTTCTGTTATCGTTTGGAGGGTGAAAGGGAGGGAGGATGCGGGGTTGACGTAGCGAACATCTGAGGCTCCGATTGTGATGGTTCCTCTTCACACGCATCCGCGGGGGTACAACAAAACTTCAATATTACACCACTGCTAACTCTATATACAAACAATCATACGCGATAACCACATGCTCTCCACCGACATACAGATAACCATATCGACGTATATGCGTACACCATGTTCGTAATACCACTCTGACCTAAGCTCTAAAACGACGACCATCTATCCGGCCCCGATACCATAGAGGAGAAAAATGCAACCGATCGACTAGCCCCGATAACATTACTGTGAGCCCTTGTATTCCAAAGGGGCGGAGAGTCCAAAAAACGCCATACTGACGATATGATAGAAGTGTAAAAGGGCAGTGGTTGTGTTCGATATCGTTCCTTCGTTAAGCTCGTCAAAAGCTGTCGAATGAGAGTACATTGCGTGTCGTCATCAATCCTCACCATCGCGAGACCCCAAGCCCAACAGAGAGTCGCAAACCGCTTCGACTTGGCAGCCTTCAATCTGAAATCAAGGCAACTGTAAGATGGGTGGAATCGAATTATCGCTAGGTATCGTACGGAGTTGAGGCCTACGGCCGCCAGAAGACTTGGACGATTGCCAGCTCTTCGGTCGCACCATAGAGCTGAGCGACGACGATCCAGTAGCTAGCGATGAAGCAGGTGTCGCAAATGGATTGATCGGGCTGGAATCCCGAAGTATCACATTACTTTGGCCTGCCGATTGTGTGCTCAACGGAGGTGTAATCCCGCCAGCTGGACCAGCTCCACTTGTTGGCGTGTTCATAGTTGGATTGCCTCCAGCGCGCGGACCATTAAAATTCATTGAGCTCCAGCTTCCTCGGTGTACCCAGGCTCCGCGTGGAAGGCTCGTGTAGGACATTTGCGATCGAATGCTTGGAGCTCTAGAGCCACTAGAGGGTAATACGGGTGCTTCCTGTAACTGTCGTGGAAACGAACTCTGAGAAGCAAGAGGTCGCGTACCATGAGCCTCTAGCATGTACTCGTGATCTTCATGCTCGATTTTCGGCACAAGTTGGGTCCTGACATGCTTGAAGGGGGTCTCTGTCAGTGGCTCGGAGGCTGGTAAACGGACAGGCTTGGACTTTGGTTCGCGTGGCGGACGGGGAATATCCCGGACCTTGAAGTCCATATTATTGAAATACTTCTCGCGGATCGGTACCCACTGGGTCGGGTGGATCGTCTCGCTGTTCCGCAATATCGACATGTAGCTGGTCACTGCGCCCACCAGTATGGCGACCAAAGTGGCAATCGTGAGAAGACCTTGGATGATGATAATGACAATCGCAAGCACTGTTGCAGGGATACGGGCAAGATTGAAGCGGGCAATCAGTGCTGCGGAGACGGACAAGGTCGTGATTTTGCTGAAGCCGAGAAGATACACAACGAGAATGTTGAGTCGCTGGCCTTCGAAAGGACTCGAGATGATTATCCCAACGAAAGCAATGATCTCAACCACCAGGAGACCGAAAATCTGAACCATTGGCTGACTAGCTGCTCCTGCTAGGAAGCATGCTCGAACGAACTCGTAGACGAACCAAATAGCAAAAAACCACCATCGCGTCCTTCGAAAGCGCGATGAGAGCCAGCCAAACTTCTTCGTGAAGTGCTCGTCGTCGTGGATGGACTTCTCGGACACTGGATAAATACGCCACCATGGGAGTGATCCTGCATAGACCTTATCTTCAGAAGGCGGAAACTTGCTTTCGCGCTCAAGGGCGTAGAAGGGAATTTTCAGAAATTTGCACTTCACAATCCGCAGGCGATCCGGCCCAGTGACGTAGTCCCCGTATCTTATACGGTGGAAGCAAGCGTAGGCAACCAAGCACCCCAAACCAATGAGCATAATGAGAAATACTACGCATGCGACTGCGACCGGCGCAGGAGATGCGAGATACATGAATTGAAAGAGCGTAAGGAACATGATAGCGAAGAAACCAATATAGAGAGTTCTGAGGACGGCCAGCGCAGTATAGCCGAGATAATGAGTTCGAAAGAAAGCAAGTCGATCTTGGTGTATCATTCTGATCAAGCCAACTCCTTCCAGTAAGACCTTCAAGCCGATGACTGAGGAGGCTATGATGGCCAAAATGATCAAGAACCAGAGAAAACCGGTCATGAAAGCATTTGATGCGGGAATGCGCGTTTGAGCAAGAGTACCAGGGAATCCGGAATAGTTTCCAGGCAGTGGAACGCCTGCGTCGACTGAATGTCCGTACCAATCGAAGCCTCTGCTCATGTCTACAAGTTCTCTATCGGCAAGGCTTGCTTCTAGGCGGCGAGCGACCAAGTTGTACTTGTTGCGTCTAATCAATCCAGGTATGTTGAGCGGTGTCGGGAAAACAGTGCGCTGGTAGATATTGCGAATGTTAAAACCTCCACCTAGGTCCGGACTCCGCATGCCAGTACCAGCGGCCCCAAGAGTGGTTGTGTCGCCCTTATTCGACCCAATCAAGCTGCTGATTGTGCTTTGCATGGTCGCGGAATATATCATTCCGCCCGCCCATGCATAGTTATTCCAAAATGCTACTAGAACACTAGGCCAGTTCACAGAAATGGCTCCACTGAAGTAGATATGTTGCCACACTGTGAAAACCACCAGAAGTGAGACCGAATGAGCGTAGTGTTTGCGAATTTCGGCGACGTTGTCTCCGTAGATGGCGGCAGCAAAAGACGAGATGAGTGCAACAAAGGTGAAGAGACCAAGTATGGAGCTGACCCAAATTGGCTGCGAGAAGGAATTTCCATTAGTGAGGACAGCCGTGAAGCATCCAATCTCAGATTCGCTGGAGTTCGAGAAGATCCTGAGGATGGCCTGCCCCTCAAAATCCGGAATCTCGAGCGCGAGCGGAGGGATACCGGACACGTCCTTTTCACTGATGGGAATAATGCCGCTCGCCTCGATGGGTATACCCGCCCGAATTGGGCATGCGCTGAATTCATGTCAGTCAAGTATTAGCAATGCTGGTCGCTCTTAGGAGAGCTCAAAACAGCATCAGCTTTTCCAGGCTTGCCTTTTCAGATTTGCGTTACACGGGTTGAAAGTCAAATCGAATCGGTTCTCTCCATAGGCGTAAACTCCGATGTTCACTGGCAAGTTCATGAGTATCAAGCCAACGACTGGACTGGTGTTAACACTTACTCATTATCGTCTCATTCTTCAGACTCGTCTCCCCATCCAGATGAAACAGCACAGTCATGTTGTCTTTGTAGTAGGCGGCGTTAAAGCGATTGACGGTGATGTTGCTGCCGCTCATGCAGGAACCGTAGTCTTGAGTGTATAGGGACGGCCTTCGATCATCTCGAACCAAGTACTCTTTGCCGCCGATGATGCCAGTAACGTAATCGTTCTCTGCAGCGGCCAGTCCAACAAGAGACAGGACAATTAGCACAATTACCCATATTGAGGATTGCAATGCTGAAAAAGCCATCCTGCGGCCGCAAAAGCCCGCTGTTGAGATGGTAGAGTGAAGGAATCGAGCCGATGTATAGGCACTCAGGCGTAGTCGTGGTTTGCTTGCGGCACAAGGTAGAATAAGGAGCACCCAGTCTCTCGATTCAAAAGTCCAAAAGGTGTAGGATACTCAGCGGTATAGCTAACCAACTGGAATTCCGAAACGACAGGAACGAGCTCTTCAGACGTCTGATGCTCTCCGAGATGGTTCCAGGGGACAATGGAAACGACTCGGTAGATATGATGTCGCGGTATATCCGTCTGCTGCGAGCAGTCACACACGTGAGGTGGCGGGTGTGAGAGACATGCTTCTGTTTGTTTGTCCAAAACGTGGTGGACGGGTGATCCGACGGTAGTAAGAGTAAAGGAGCCATTGGGGCAGCAACGTGAGTCTTGTTTAAGGGTCATCGTGGAAGGCGCCTTCCCGGGTTGTGGAAGATGTGTTTCCCCAGGAAGCCGCAAAGAAGGCTGCGATGTTGAGACATGGACGGGGAATGGACGGGGACGATGGATCGCGCTAACGGCTTCAAATGTTGACGGTTCTGCATAGCCCATGTTGAAGCTTCTCTTGCACAGATATTCATTGATGTTTGTAGAAGTGTCACAACAACACGATGGTGAAATACCGTGCCAGGGGCTAGACCAGCCTTACCCACTACTGTAGCGAGTTTAGCTAGCTCTGTGGCAGCCGTATGGAGTGACAGCTACACGCGGGATCGCATACTAAGTCACACTCTGAATCGAGCCATCCATCATTCTCTTCTAGCAGGCCCTGTTCCCTTGATATGCTTGGTCGCAAAACTCATTCCATTTTCGAGTCATTGCGCAGTCATTCGCCGAAACAGCTCCAAGCGCCGTGTGTCGCAAGAGGCTATGGACATGAATGCCCGAAAAGCGGTGCCTGTACGCGGAGAGTACATATTGAAACAAAACCTTTCGCTTCTAAACGCCGGTGGATCCATAGACAACTTGAATGGCTCTAGAGCTGCTTTTTAAGCATCTCAATCTGCTCCTTCACTGCGCTCTTGCTCGTGCCTCCTGTTGCGTTCTTGAGCTCTACAGCACGCTCGTAGTCGAGACACTCGGTGACATCGTCGCCCAGTCGTGCATCGATGCCCTTGAGCTGTTCCAAGCTCAACTTGTCCATAGGTATGCCTTGATCTTCGGCTAATGCGACAACACGGCCAGAGATGTGGTGGCCTTCTCGGAAGGGAACGCCTTTCCTCACGAGATAGTCTGCGAACTCGGTGGCTAGCATCTCGGGTGTGAGCGCTGCCAACATCTTCTCCGGGTTGACGGTCAAAGTTGACAGAACACCAGTTGCAATCTGCATAGAGTCGCCGACAGTCTTGATGTGGTCGATGAGAGGCTCGACGGATTCTTGAAGATCCTTGTTGTAGGTTGTTGGAAGACCCTTGATGGTGACATAAAGGCCCGCCATGTGTCCAAACGCCCTGCCGCTCTTGCCACGGATAAGCTCGAGCGAGTCTGCGTTCTTCTTCTGTGGCATTAGGGAGCTCCCTGTTGAATAGGCATCCGCAAGCCTCACGAACCCAAACTCCAAGCTTGAGTAGATGATTAAGTCCTCTGCCCACCGCGAAATCTTGAGCATGAAGCTCGATCCCCATTGTAGCGTCTCAAAGACAAAGTCGCGGTCGCCGACGGCGTTGAGCGAGTTGGGGAGCAGACCTTCGAAGCCAAGTTCCTCCGCCATAGCGTCGCGGTCGATGTTGAAAGGGTTTCCGGCGAGCGCACCACAACCTAGAGGGGAGCGATTGACGCGTTTTATGACTTCGCGGAGACGCTCAAGTTCGGAAGCAAAGGCGGTGGCATGGGAGAGGACCCAATGAGACCAACGAACTGGCTGCGCTTTCTGGAGGTGGGTGTAGCCGGGCATCTACGATTGTCAGCACCATGCTTCAGTCGCAATACGGGATTACCTACCAACACATCGATCTCAGCGTCCGCCCTCTGCACAGAAGTCTTGATCAGCTGAACCAAGTAGCCCTCGAGGATTTTCAGCTGTTCCCTTAACCACAATCGCATGTCCGTTGCGACTTGCTCATTCCTACTTCTGCCTGTATGTAGCTTTCCACCAATCTCCTTGCCGATGACCTCACTCAGTCTCCTCTCATTCGCAGTGTGTATATCCTCGTCATTTGCCTTGACTTCAAACGTGTTGTTCGCCCACTCTTCCTTGATCTGAGCGAATCCCTTCTCGATGGCCGCGAATTCATCCTTGGTGAGGATGCCATTGTTCATGTTTGCGCGCGCGAATGCAATGGAGCCGGCGATGTCTTCAGCATAAAAGAGACGGTCATAAGGTAGTGATGCATTGTACTGCTCCATCACTGGGTCGAGGCCCTCTGCACGATCATTAGCATTCTCCTTGTATGAGCGATGGCTCATCGATAAGGTCAATGAAGCCATTGGGAATTATTTACGTGTGAAGCGGCCTCCCCAGAGCATGTTCTCTGCTACTTTCTTTGTGGACGACATCGTGAACTGTACGAAAATCAGAAGTATGGATTAGATGTTTTCGCGATCCTGCGAAAAAGTTACCATGACTCCGCGGCAGGGATCAGCCAGAGGATGGTCTAGCCTATTATAGAGTAGTGCATCGTCCTATCATTTCTTCAACATCTGGACGTTCCATCTCAATTGCACCTTCAACCCCTATCATTATCAGTATTTTGCACACTGAATACTCCGTAGATACGCTGCTCTTCATACATAGCGGTGCGAACTATGATGACACAGCACACCTGGGGTTCGCCCGGCAGGTGGGTGACTCTCTTTGACATGGCTTTGTCGATTTCTTTCCCGCTTTCGTCCTATTCCATCTCTTTGTTATACGCTATCCCATGATGTTTCGTCAAATCCTTAATAGGTGGAGTTCCACCATTTTCCTTCGTCGTCTGTGTATCGTCTATCCAAGCCGATTTCTCACTGCAGCGCTGCGCTCACGCTTTACGACCGCATCAACGGCCCAAGGCCGGAAAGACTTCTCAAAATGGATGACCCTGATATGCCTGACTGGGAAAAGCACGCCGACTTTCTTGGCGACGGAAGACAGGTCCTCCCGCGGTGTGATCATAGCAAACAACTGGGAAGTGGCACCGATGCTTCTGTGATACTCTACGAATACAAAGTAGCCGGTCATTGTCGTCGATACGCCGTCAAGCTCCCGGCTTCCTATGCAGACGCAGCCCTCAGGACTGAAATTCACAATCTTCGGATCCTTTCAAGACACAGAAGACACCCAAACATCGTAAACTATCTTGGTCACGATGACGAATTCCCGACCGAACCTGTCGGCCCGGCACTCTTCCTCGAATATGCCGATTACGGCGATCTACACAGCTACTGCGAAAACCTATTCACTAAAGTCCGTCGCATGCCCGAGGTCACAGTATGGAAAATTCTGCTGGATCTAACCAGTGCGATCGATTACATACACAATGGGCTCGGCGAGAACCAAGCTTACTGTCATTCCGACATGAAGCCAGCGAACATACTCGTCTGTAAGCCCCACGGAATGAAAGAGTCCGGCTATCCACTTCTCCCAGTTTTTAAGATCTCTGACTTTGGCCGCATGAGACCGTTTTTCCCTGGAACCTACGATCGATTTAACGGGACTTTTGAATACGCACCACCACATCCCGAGCGAGAAAATGTGGATCCTGCAATCGATATCTGGGCCATAGCAGCGAGCATATCTTTTGCTGTGTTCCAGACAAATCCCGTTGAGAACAGGGAAAATTTCATTACGTGGTACAACAACGACAGACAGGTCAACCCGGGGGGCGAAAAGCTTTCCTTGGAAACTAAGTTGGATTCATGCCATCGTGATATCCGGAGGTATCTGTACCGGCCACTGAACGTTCCTAAAGAGCAGCAAATAGAGCTGTACCAAGTTCGTCCGAGTTTAGCGGTAGAGCCATACTCTAACGAGGTGCAGCATTGGTACCAAAGGTGCTACATGCTTGAAAAGAACGATCGTATGACCGCGGTAGAACTACGTATTTTTATTCCTCGTACAGCTAGGACGAATATAGCACTGTACGCGCTTGACTGGCGTCAGAAGAGACATGAGAGGCAAAAGATCCTCATAGAGAATGAAAGGCGCCGCGCTGGACGGGAGCCGGAACTACCAGTTCCCCCGGTCCAAGGTGACTTGACTGTGGACTATGGTGAACAAGACCTATGAGGATGGATATGGTGTCTGTGGGAGGAGTTAGCGCTGACGAGCTTGACTGCTACCTATCAAGCAGAAAGTAAATTGAGCGGAAAGGCTGAGACAAACAGTAGTATTAAGCGATTCACTATTGTGAAGAATCTATGCTTATCCTCACACTTCGATATCCCCCTTTTCGACCTCTTCTCAACCCCAATTTCACATATTCTCAAACTACCACTCGGTGATGTCGGTCGCCACCATTCCCCGAGCTCCCATCTCCGACCCATCTATCTCCGCATCCTCCGACCCACCAACCATAAGCTCACCTCATCCAAAAGTCATCAGCCCCCTCAAGGCACCAACATTCCACCTCAAAATCCCAGACTGACCACGTCTCTTCCACCAGAGTCCGTCCGACGTCACTCCGCCAAGCTGTCACTATCGGGAATATCGGCGGTAAGCGCGCAGAAAAGCACGAGAAAGCGCAAAAGTCAATGATGCGCATTAGCACCCGGTGACACAGGCCACTGAGCGATCGCTGGCGAAAAGCTGAGAAGGACCGATAGAGCCGGGATAGGGTCGGAACGGACCCTGACATCCTACAGGAGCGCTCTATTCGCACATCCCGCTGAGGCGCTGCATGAAACGGAGATGAGGGGAAAAGTGCGCGAGCGTTGTTTGCGTGTTGTGCATGTGCATGTGAGGGAGTAGAGGTTATATAAGTGGTGTTAGCTCTCGCATCTGCGTCTGGAATGTTGGTTCTTGTTGACTGGTTACTTGCTTGGACGTGCTGTTGAGTTCTCTCTTACTCCGTATCGAGAAGCGAATTGGCAGTGTTGTGCTGAATTATACGGACTTTGGTGCAAGATATTCGCTGCATTACTTGTTTTGTCTGTCCATTTGTCCGATTGGGGGGAAAAGCTTGACAAGCTGCAAGAGAAGGAAGAGCTCAAGAGGCATCGAATCGCGCTCAACTGGGGGAAAGCTCTCCATGATGTCGACGACGTATCTCAGCATCTACGATCTTCTCCGGATCACCTACACGTACGAGTCTCAAGCCGCTATAGAAGAAGCGCAGGCACGGTCTCAGAATCGTAAGAGGGCAGATTCAGCGACTTCGATCTGTTCTGTAAGTCGGGCTCCCGAAAACAACGAAGACGATTGGTTTACGCTAACATGATAACTGCAGACGCCGGGGCTGTGTCGCCATGTATCCACTGAAATGACATCGTCCACGAATTATGCTGCCCTCGAAACGGACTTTACCGACATCTATGCAAGGAAAAAGAGGGATAGCTGCGTGTCCATAACATGATAGAATTTCCGGGTTCCGGGACCGACCGAACCAAATAAGGGGGTCGAGATATCAACAACCGGGCATCGACTGCCAGAAGAAGGAGGACGAGTCGGAACACCGCATCGGTCCAACAGTTCGAAGGCAGTCTTCGAGCCACCCAAGTCTTCGCGCAAACGATGCATCATCTCCAATTCAATGCATAGTGGTTCCGAAAGGATCCCGCTCGGCCAGGAGACAGCATTCAGCCAAAGCTAATCTCTATCCGAGCTTCTTCCTGCGCAGCGCCTCCAGCCTCATCTGGTTCTTCCTCTTCTTGCTCGCAGCCCTTCGGGCTTTGAGGCGCTCGCGAAACTCACGACACTCATACGCCATTCTGCCGACGAGGATCTTGAATCGGAGGGTGAGGCGATCGACAGGACTCCGCTTCGAGGTCGCGACACCATAGTCGACAGAATAATTGTCCGTAGAGAAGGAGGTTTGCGACGCCATTGTTGAGTAGTTGGTTGGATCTGGGCAGAAGAACGAATGCGATTTGCTGATTAGGAACCCGTTTGAATGGCTGTTCTTCGTTGTTAGCGTGACGTATTCGATGGCGATGTTTGTTGTCTATGAACTTACTCTTCCGCCTTTCGCTGGCTTTCACACACGCGGGTTTGCTTGGGAGGATAGATGTATCGTAGAGGGAGCAGCTGTCTATGCAAGCACTGCGTTGGTATGCTCGCGAGTGTATGTATGGGTTGCGCCGCTGCTGGGGGTGGTGTTCGCGGGGCGGTGTTTTCGGATGTCTGCAGTTGTGTTGATGGGGATGGGATGGGCTGGTTGGTGTCTCTCCCCGTTCAACTCTGGTATTCTGATCTTCCCTCCTCGACGAGCAGTGCAACGACCCCAAGTTCAATCTACAATTTTTCTCACATCCAATGTCTTTGCTGCTATAGCCGTCTAAACCTCGTCATAGCCGCGCTCTCGGGCTTCTCTTTGATGCAGCAATCCGAGTGAGGCTCACGACACCAACGCCCCTCCTACAACCTTCACCACCACCGCCGCCGCGACCACCACACGAGCCCTTCTCTTCTTCTCTCATTTTGTAGAAGGTAGGACCGTTGGCGTCAACCTCGTAACGCTCCTTGCTATACCAAGCTGGTACGCTCACGAGTAGCCTCCTGAGCGGACTCACGAACAGCTCCCGCGGCGTCAACGCCCCTCTAGCGGCCTCTTTACCACCACAGCTCCCATCGACCCGTCTTATCTCATCTAGGAAGTAATCCAATGCCGCTATCATACTCTTTAGTGCTCCACCGAGACGATTTACTCCGAGACCGGCTCCTGCGTCATTGACGTCTCTTCAGCGACCCCGGCCATCACCGCGACGGCCCTCCGAGCTGGGCTCATCTTCCCGCATCTATAAGGTATGCTGGTAATTCCCCCATACCCCTCCCTGACGTACTCAGACAGACACGACTGGCTCTCGAGTAGACTTTGGAGCGGACTCCCGCGGCATCAAGACCCCACCCCTTCAGCAGCCTTGGCCACGGCAGCGCCCATCTCCAAAGCTCGGCTCATCTGCAGTCTTCAATGGTAAGAAACCCCCATAGCGAGCCATTTCATCGAGACCGCTCTCACGTCCTTTCCGTGTACCACCGAGACGACAGACTCCCGAGTGCACGGCCGCAGCAGCGACGCCCCATCCAGCAGCTGCTACCTTGGCGGTCATCGTACAACCTTATATCTCCTCACCTCACAACTGAAAGGAAACCGAAGTCGTCGAATCGGGCCATTGAAGCCAACGTATGCGCCAGACTCGATCCCTAACATCAACTCCGCATTGCGGAGTATTGCGACGACCTCCTCATCGCCACAGCATCGGAGCTGGACAGCAATGGACGTGCATCGCTCGAGTATACGACATGACGATTAGACGTTCTGATAATATCTTTGTGCTGAAGATGCTTCTGGGCGAGATTGACCATGCGCACGGCCAGGTCTGTGGAGGCATACGCCCATGCAGAAAGCCCGCCACGGAACAGCCAAATGGCTTACCTGCCGTTTAAGGAGCCAGAGGTAACACAAGCTCTTGGACATATTCGCATGAATTTTGATAACGGCAGACTCGAAACCAGAAGGAGCGGTGCTCAGGAGTCTTCGTGGCCAAAATGCAGGGCAAAGTGTAGGAGCTTTCGAAGAGATGAGTGCACCGGTTTGACGAAAAGGGCGGCTGACCTTCAATAGGGCCGGTCTTCCGCTCTGTTGGTATACTCTTCTTGCCCTTACGAAGTTGCGCGTGCCTGTAATTTCCATCCCCTTCCCAAGTCAGCAACGTTTTGATGATTGCAACTGGTTTTAGATTGATACGGTGGCAATTCGGGAACGAAACTCTCTTTGTCTCCATGCTGCTACGTCGGGAACGGCACTCGCCTTGAGAAGAGATGTGGAATCTGATGTCAAAATTATGGGTATGCAACCCCATAGCTTCCTTGGGTTGCAAGTGTGCCTGGACTTCTATCCTGGTAAAGTTGGAAGATTTGGCATGTGGTACTCCTAGCTGGAGAGAATACTGCATGAACCCTCTGGATAACAACTCTCTGGACCAATGGCAGCATAGAAAGAGATATCATCATGGGCAAGACGTTGCCTTGTGCGATTGTGGTTGAGGGTCGGAACACGCTTGCCCGAACAGATGTCGGACAGTGGCCGCACTCGCAGTAAGGAAAACCATCTGATCAAGGACCCGAAGACGGCCCAAAAAATCTGATCAGGCTTGAAGTCACCCGCGCTCATTCGATGAACATCAAAGGCCTTGACAATCCAGACTCTTCAATCATGAATCAAGCTTCTGGAGGCAACGACGGCCTGGTCCCAGCTGCCGACTATTTTTTTGGGACACCTGCTTGGGTGGCCAGCCTTTGGTCGATTCCTTAGCTATCTCTTTTCGGAATGCCCAGGACTATACTGCCATGTCTGTACTGGACATCTATGGTGCAGACAGGTCTGCTGCCATGGCTCTCGTGCATTACGAGGCAAGTATCCGGGCTTGTGCAAGGCGTGCCGAATGACACGTTCGTCTTGTGTCTAGTCATGGGATCATGGGTCCTCGTGCGTATTCCTATCGCAGACACTGCCCATATCGTGTGGACAATGCCTTCGCGTGAGGCTTGCATCGTGCGCTTCGTGTTCGTATCGAAGAAGGTCTAGAACCTACTCTTCGCGTCAGTAAATATCTCCATGGAATGGAAGTTTGAAGCATCACCGCATGAGCGAACCAGTCAGTCTGAGTGGCTGGCGAGGGTTGCCGAGCTATTATTGTCCACGCTCGTGTCGTGTATGAGCTCATCGTACTGGACCTTAGCTCCTTAGACATTCTGCGGTTAGGAAGGCATCGTATAGATGTCCCACGCTTGTGTTAGGCCTCCCGTTTGTGCCAGTCCAGAGAGTTATTACCAGGACTGCAAGTTCGGCGGCAAAGCTTATCTGCTCAATGAGTCTCGTGGAGAGAGCTGTCAAAGCCAGACCCGACCCACACTAGTGTTATGGTGTTGCCCTACGCTCGTTCCGTGTATGTATCCTGTGTATCGCCAGACCTGGGATATTATGCGAGGTACAACGCCGGTGCCTCCACCATGGTGTATAGCAGCTTTATGTTGGCGGTGATATCAGCGCCTACGCACATGGGGAGAAACCTATCAGGACCGGAGCTTCGATGTGATGAGAGCGCCGCTTTCTCGATGGGGATCGCAGCAGCGGTATTCAACGTCCAAGCTGTTATAGGGATATGCTAACATCGCCGTGCACTCGTGGCGTGTGTATCATACCTAAGTCGATGCCCCCACATCCTCCAAGACGTGGATAGAAGCAGGAGTCTCGATCGTAAGGGTTGTAGGGATCGTCCACTCGGCGGGGATGATAAGAGGGGTATCAAGGCCCGCGGCCAAGGGTGGCAAGGTCGTAGCCACGCTGCTCGTGTCGTGCAGATCTTCCCAATGATACTGCCTTTGCGTATCCCAGGCTGTTTATAGAATGGGGTCGCGATCGTAGGGGTGTCCGTTTGGTGGAGCTGCGGAGTGGAGGTCGCCTATCGTCTGCGCGCGTCCGTCTCGCTGTGGGTACGAAGGAGCTCGATGCTGCACCGGATCTCGGTCGTATACCGCGATTCCCAGGCCAGTCTACCGCAAGCTTGCCAAGGCCTGTTTGTGTTTTCGGAGCCCTTAGAGTTCGGGGATGGTGGGTTGAAGGCCGGCGAGACAGGCACCAGAACGATCAATGGGCCACTTACCTTCAGCGAACTCTACCTAGAGAGCGCTTCGAGCCACAGCTGTATCAGTTAGCGGGTCTAGATGCATCACTGGCTGTTGTATACAGGCTGGCTTTCTCAGCGCAAGTGTGTTCCGGTCGCCGTGTGCTCGTGGAGGAGGATGTACCGTGGAGCCGGTGTCGTGGCGATAGAAGCATAGAATCGACGAGCTCTCTCTACCGCCTTATCTGACGCAAGAGAGCTTTGGGCGATCGCCACATCAGTCAGCTGGTGGACAAGACGCCTCTTGTTGTTTTTGTATGCATGATAAGGTCTTCAGCACAAGTAGCGTGCCGGTCACCGTATCCTCGTTGACTGTGGATGCATCATCTACCAGGCAACTCAGTGAGGTAACTCGTGACGGTTCCACTGACCGCCGGTCTCGCACAAGCCGGCATAGCGATAAGAGGGTTGCTGCAAGTACTTCGAAATGTTCACTACTGTTGCATGGATAAAGTGGAGGAGTCTACAGATGCTTTTGCCGCTGGTTTTGTGGAAGCAGAACCTCACATCGAAAACTTCGAAAATCGGGCAAATCAGCACCGAACTTCACAACATGGACGACAGCACTCACTGAAGATAGTGGAACAAGGCAGACAATGGCTATGCTCCAGCAGAGTCTATCTCTTGCATGTTCGGACCATTGGAGATGCCCCTCTCCTCCCATTTTAGCAAAGCAGGGAGTTGTGGTCGTACTTGAAAACATTTCACCAGGCAAACGTAACCTCACAATCATCACGCTGCAAAGGGGAGTCAGTATGGAAAGAGAATCGTGTTTCTCATCGATTTCGTGACCCATAAACCGGTGGTCCATGCGCTGGACGATTGGTCGCAGATCACACGCCACAAATGCTCCGTCCGAAGGCCTCATGAAACGCTAGCCAAAAGACTCGCATGCACGCAGAAAGCCGCCATAATCTTCGCCGGTAAACTTAAAACCACGATGCCGTAGGAGAGACTCCATTCAAATGAAGGCGGTGCCGACTGTACGCTTCGTCAGGACGTCGGCAAAGGAACCGCCGAGATCACATAAGGCCAAAGTGCAATCAGTCGTCCATATGCAACTCCGTTAGGAACTGCGCACCGTCGTCCATATTGAACCGCGCACCGATGCTGAACAAAAGGCCTTCATCATTCATATTAGCACGTGTACAGATAGCTAGAAGGTTGTGTATGTCTTACCACCGGGAAGAATGTCTTCGGACAACGGTGCTCGTGCATCATCAATGGAGTAGCCGGCAGACCATTGTGAAGTCAAGCACTCGGTGCGGCGAACTGCGACGTCCACTCCTTGGCTGTTGCGATTGCCTTCGCTTGATCCTCCTTCCAGGCCTGAGCAACGTCGTTGGCTAGGGGGTCGTCGGGGTTGGGTGCTCCTAGCAGGGCTTGAATCGAGAGGAGAATGGTGCGGATTTGCAGGGCCGGGCTCCAATTGCCTAGCCTGTCAGCGAATGTCCTGTACAGCGAACGTGTGGAACACTCACCCTTGAGCACGTCCAGACAGATTCTGCCCAAGCGGTCTATGTTGGGGTGATAGATCTTGGTGAGGAAGCGGACCTTGGGAGGCGTCATGGGGTAATCGTCCGGGAGAAAGAGTTCTAGTTTGAACACCCCGCCTAGTCGAATTAGCGCCATTGCGCAAGCAAAGGCGAGCAGAAAGAGATACACATACCCTCGTACGGACTTTGAGTCGGCCCGTCGATCGTCACGTCGAAATACCTGAGGTTGTCGTCGTGCGGTGTCGCTGAGATGCCAGGTACAGGCTCCTTGCTCAGCCTCTCCGTCTCCTTGACGATTCGCTTGGGCAAAGCGGCCATGGCGGATGCGGTACTTGTCGGTGATAAAGACGAGGGCTAGTAGTATGAGGAGGATGTAGCCAGGGATGGCTCTGGGTGGAAGTCAGTTCAAATGTTGTGCAGTTGTGTTGGCGGGGTGGCAGAGCTTACACGGTGACACACGCGTCACCGTTCATGGCGGGCGGCTGAGTCATCGTGCCCTGGTGAAACTTATCCGGCGGCCGACTGGCCACTGTAGGCCACACGAGCCACATTCGGCTAGTGCCGCTGACCGCTACATGACAACGATACAGATCTAAGCTCTTCTGGCGGCGGCTGTCCCCAGGTCCAGGACGACCAGGGCTCCTCCTCCTCACGTGCACTTCAGCAGCATGGCAGCGGTGGCGGCCACCGGGGAGCCAGCTACCCCTTTCCAGAGTCCTACATTCGACAAGGACGTTCAGATTGCCGTCAACGAAGAATACACAGCGGCATCCATCTCGCCGAGCGGCAGAGACGTCGTTCTGGCTGGTACTCAGGGGATACTGATCATCGACCTCGACAATCCCTACTCCCCGCCGCGCTACATCCGATACCGCATTGGCTTTGAAGTCGCAGACGTGCAGTGGTCGCCATTTGCGTCGAGGGCCGAGTGGATAGCTTCCACAAACAACAACAAAGCCATCATCTTCAATCTCAACATCAAGACAAACCTAAACGAAGCACCGATCCAGTTCACCCTCGATTCGCACCAGGGGAGCATCACAGACATCAATTTTTCAGCCCACCACCCAGACGTACTTGCAACTTGTGCCCTCGACACCTATGTTTTCACCTGGGACCTCCGGGCGCCCGCTTCGGCCACAAGCTCGCTCAATTCCGTACAGCGAACACCAAGTGTGAGTTTTGCTGATTGGGAAGGGGGAGCCACACAAGTCAAATGGAACCGTCAGAATGAAAACATATTAGCATCTTCCCATGATCGCTATGTACAAATATGGGATATCCGTCACGGAGCACGGCCCATCTCAACCATCCATGCACACTTCAACAGGGTCTACGGTATTGACTGGCACCGCTCTGTAGCCACCAAAATCCTCACTTGCTCCCTCGACAAGACCATCAAGCAGTGGGATCAGGCCGGTGTCACAGAACACATTTCCAAGCCTAGCCGCACCATCGTCACCGAATATCCGCTGCTACGAGCGCGGCATACCCCGTTTCCAAACGGTATCATTGCATTGCCGCAGCACGGCTCTGCTGCACTCGGTCTCTATAAGCAAACGACTGTAGGCACGCAGACCAAATGTCCAAACGCTCCCGCTCATGTGTTCGGCGACACGGGACCCACTCGACTCTATGAGTTTCTATGGCGTTCTCGTGGCGACTGTGACGATGGTCGCGACAATCGTGAATACCAGTTGGTGACATGGGCAACTGACCACCAACTCCGGCTCCACAGCATTGACCCAGCTATTCTAAAACAAGCCGTCAATTTCGAGAAAGGTGGCCCTCTCCTTGAGAAGCCGACCAAGTCACGAATGGGTGCACAATACATCACCTTCCGCAATGGTCCTCTTCCTATTACGGAAAGCAAGAGACCAAGTCGCTCTCAGGACGGACTTCTGCCGACGGGTGCCCTGTCGTCCCTGTTCAGAAATTCTCAACTAGGCAGCGCGACATCTTTGCTAAATAATGGACAGCCGAAACGAGCCACAATGACAGCACGGACCGTACGACGCGATCCCACCCGACGCGTAGTCAGTCACGTCACTTGGATGCACAACGTTAATATCGAGGCACGAAAGATCGACGGAAAAGGGAGAGCCGTAGAGCAAGAGGATGATCCACGTCACGCTATAGCTCAAGAGATCACTGCAGTCATCAAGCAATATCCGAATCTCGACGCCGAGAAGATAGAGGATCCGTATCGCGAGGTCGTCATAGCCTTCAAAGGCCCCTGGGGAGATATCGACAACGCCACGAATCCAAATCAAGCGGAAGCTCGAAAGCCTGTCTTTCTTCGTCTCACGATTGGGTTTCCTGATAACTACACCCGCGTTGAGGAGCCGGCTGATGAACTTGGAGACCCAGGCATTCACCCTCTTGAGATTAGGTTCGAAAAGACTACCGCGGCCATCACTGCTTCTATGCTCGAACATCTCAAAGAGTCACTTCAGCGGATTGCAAACGTCTACGCTTATCAAGGACGTCCAGCACTAGCTGCTATCTTCACTTATGCTCTAGGCGAGAGTAGCCTTGAGGACATCATCGCGCAGGCAAAAAATCCAAACGGACTTAACGTGGAACCTGGGCCAACACATGGACCGGCGGCTGGGCTACCTGCACAAGAGGACTCTAGCGAGGAGGAAGAGGGGTCAGATTCGGGTGATTACGAAAATGAGCTTATGAACTCGTCATTGACAAAGACTAACATACCCGTTCCCGTACAGACAGTGGCCAAATTTTCAAGTCCAGGGTTCTTGATAACCGCACGTCTTCCTGGACACGGGCTAGCATTTCCCAATGGGTCCGCCAGCTTAATGATGGGCGCGACTCGGCTGCCACGGAATCTCCGCCAAAACCCCCAGAAAGATGACATCTTCGAAACGTTTGGTCGTATCACCGCAGGTCATGGATCAGAATCTCCGACTTCGTCAACAATTTCTTGGGAGTCGTCGTCGTCGTCGCCTTCTTCGTCTTCAGGGTCAGACAGTGAGGAAGTACGATTCAGAAACTTTTTCCCTCCGTTGCCCTGGCAAAAAGTATCTTCACGTTTGAACACGAAGGCATCCGTTCCGTCATCAATTGACCCACCATATTCGAATAAGCGGTCTGTTATTACGATTCTAGACTCCTCGGTGGCCGACTTCATACCCAGCAAGAGGAGTCTTGCAGAGGAATACCTGATCTTTGGGGACGGGCCAACAGTATGCTCGCATAACGCAGAGGTGGCCAAGAAGCATGGATATGAGGACTTAGCAGACATTTGGGTATTTTGCAGACTCATTTTAAACAACGAAGTTCCATTGGACATCTTACCACAACGACATCGACGCGAACGCGTTCTTGTGCTGGCCCGACGTGCACTTGTGCGGATCAAGAGAAAAGATAGTGGTCTGGACCTGCAATTCGACGAAGCAGAAGCCGTGAAGAACCCCAAGTTGCGTGGCCGCGTGAAGTGGGGCCATCATTCCGTCGTCACCTACCTGATTCCCGCTCTCTTTAACCATTTTGAAAAACTCGCCGACACCCAGATGCTTGCCATGTTATCATGTATTTTCTCCGAGCCTGCTGCCCGTGAAGGTGTCCCCAGTGCTATGGCTAAGATGAGACAATCCCACCTCCCCATGTCTATGGAAGCTCCTGCGTTCTCCCTTGATTATTTTCCCTCTGATGAAGCCGCCTGGAGCCTGTTCAAACCGAACATTTCTGTTCCGACGACGCCTGCACACTCGCGCTACGCTACACCTGTGAATGAATTCGGTTGGCATCGTCTCAGTAGGAATTTGGATACGTATGGCAGCCATGGATCGAGCAACGGGCCTTGGGGCAGTGATACGATTCCTTCTGAACCTGCAACGCCTTACTCTACAGGGAATACACCGCCGAATGTCTCGCGAGCAACCACGTTCAAATCGGCGACCGCAACGAATACACCATATGGCACAAGCCCTGAGCAGAGTCAGACGACGTTGGGAAAGAAAATGGCGCCGACTGGGTTCTCTAACGCGTTAGCGACCTTTGGAAAGAACCTGATGAGTTCGAGTCCGCCTGTCAAGTCGCGAACCGAGGATCTATCGACTTCTGCACCGGCGAGCGGAGTTACCTGGGGCACTACAACATTTTATAGTAGTGGGAGTCAGGAGCGTAATACCGGACCTCCCCCGCGATCTAAATATGCGAAGAGACCGAGCTTTGGTCAAACGGACCGAGTCAATGTCGATCACAACTCCGATTCGGATTCAGAGTATGAAGCTCTTCTTGCCGACGGCTCAACAGAACACACGGCTCCATTGAACATAAAAGTGGGTGATGCGGGCGAGCCTTCACCCATCAAAGTCACGCTCAAGAATCAAGACAAATTTGATGATGAGGCATGTGTGAGTGCGCCATTGCTAGACATGTCGAAAGAATGGCTGTACCGCGCATGGAGGCAACAGTATGCTGAGATGCTGGGTTGTTGGAGCCTCGTCAGTAAGAGAGCGGAGATACTCAAGTTCAATGGCTTAGTATCGTACTTTCCGTCTCCAGACGAAGAATCAAGGGGCAGATCGAAAGCGGAATCTGAGCTTCCAGCGCTCAAGAATGAAAAAGCCGACTCCATACCAACTTTACAGCCTCCATCTCGAACATCGACACTGGCGCCGCCGCCCTCCCGCCGTCCATCGGACCAACTGAGGCGGTTGCCCCTATCCTCCCCGCGCAACTTCTATTTTAATCCAGAAGCTTCGGAGTTCACGCCGAACATTACTACATCCTTTACACCCACCACCGAAATCCCCACACCGATCCAAACAGGCTCCTACTACAATCATAACAACACTATCACCAATACATCGTCCGCCGCTGCGGGAAAGTCTCTCCGTCTCATGATCCCCACCCCTTACGCCGAGACCACAACCGAGTCCTTCACTTCTACCCCCCTTTCAAGGTCGAAGCCCTACCAAGTAATTACCCCACGACTCTCACGCCCCTCCATATCCCGCGGTGCCTCCAACCTATCCAGCCACTCCCACGCCCCCTCCACCACCACCCCACCCAAGACAGCGAAAACGGAAGGAGAACCAATCTATACATGCAGTATATGCTGGATCCGCGTCTCAGGCCGCGTATACTGGTGCCCAAACTGCAACCACGTCGCACACTTCGAATGCATGCCCTACGACCCTTCCTCCAATCTCGCCGAAGATACCGATTGCGTGGTCGGCTGTGGCTGCGGCTGCGGCTTCGACGACGTGGACGAGCGCGCGAGGATCGATTTGTTCATGGAGGGTGTACGGGGATGGGATGAGCGAGGAGGTTGGCTGCCTGAGGTGGAGTTCGATGAGGAGGCCAGTACGAAGGCGGAGCTGGGCGTGGGGAGTAGGATTGGGAGGAGAGGCGGTGTGGAGCAAGATGGGGATAGGGATAGTGCGAGTTTGAGTGCAGGGACGGTGACGGGGAGGTCTGAGGGGAGGAAGAAGAAAAAGAAGGAGAAGGAGAGGAAGGCGAGGTTGACGGGGAAGAGCTATTTCTAATCTAAGCCGCCATCGACAGGA
This sequence comes from Byssothecium circinans, assembly GCA_010015675.1. Taxonomy (NCBI): domain Eukaryota; kingdom Fungi; phylum Ascomycota; class Dothideomycetes; order Pleosporales; family Massarinaceae; genus Byssothecium; species Byssothecium circinans. The sequence continues at coordinate 484,134 of ML976978.1, read as the reverse complement.
GATGGATGAAAGATGGCTCAACACCGAAGCCACGGAAGGGAACCGCACCATTTACATGACGACACATTCCTCCATCGCGAGAAGCCGCTTCATTTATTCCGAGATATGCCCATGGCGGGACATTTCTACGGCGGATTCATACGGTTAAATACCTGCCATTTACGACAGCGGCATATTTACGGGCGTCGAAATTTACTTTCCACATCTCATTTCTTAGCACATATCACCATGTACCGGACTGTACAACACACCACCATCCTCTCGGTTATTGTCATCATATTTACTAGAAACTTTCCCAATGTCACATATACCCGCATGCCGTATAACTACTGTCATCATTATCTACACTTTAATTACATCCTCCATAACTAGCGCTAGTCGCAGATAGTCCAACCAAATCTTAATACTGTACCACCATCAAACCCCTCATTCCCGCTGTCTATCAAACCTCAGCACACTCTGCAAAAGAACCTGCGCCCCCAATGCACAATCCCTTTCCTCACAAAACTCCCTCGGATTATGACTAACGCCCTCCCTACACGGCATAAAGATCATACTCGTCGGGCACCTCTTCGACGCATAAACACTGTCATGTCCCGCACCACTCGTCATATCCATAATCAAATTCTTGCTATTAGGTCCCAGAGCGCTATGCGCAGCTTCCGCGACTGCAGAGATGCAAAGAGGGTGAAACGTCGTCGCCGGACTATCGAAATCCTCAGTAATAGAAACGCTGAGGGGAAGCGACGGCGTGCATCCCTTATTCAAGCCATCGACATCCTCACCGGCCGCGATCTTAGGGAAGTCGCGTTCGATAAAAGAAAGCATCTTTGCGACAGTTTCGTCCTTCGGAGAGCGGATATCAAGAGAGAAACCAACTTCCCCAGGCACCGTATTCGTACTCCCCGGCCTCAAGTTCAAGATCCCCGTGCTCGCCAACGCGTTATTCGCAGTAGCCAGTCTGTGACTGTGTAGGATCATTTTACTCGCCGTCAGCAGCGCATCGGCCCTGCTTTTCAGGTCCGTGGTGCCGGTGTGTGTATCGCGTCCTTTGACGGTCACGGTGAGTCATTTATACGCTTGCACGCCTTGGACCACGCCGATCTTTTTGTTGGACATTTCGAGGAGCGGGCCCTGCTCGATGTGGAGTTCGAAGTGGGCGGCCATGGGGGTGGCTTCGTGGGATGCGGGGGTGCTGCCGAGGTAGGAGATGCGGGAGAGTTCGGAGGATATTGTTGCGGTGCCTGGGTGGACTTCTTTGAGGTTGTGGGCGGTGGGGAGCGGGATGCTATGGGCCCAGACGCCTGAGGCGGACATGGAGATGGGGAATCGGGCGCCTTCTTCGCTGGGTGTGGTGTTAGTTTTTTGTCTGTCTCCTTTTGCGGTCTTATAGGAGGAGGTTGTGAAGGAAGCGGGAATGTACTTTGTCCAGTTTACGACTCCTACGGGATACTGCGTCTCTACCCAATTATCATTCAACACCTTCAACATCTCCACGCCCGCATGAATGCCTAGTATGCCGTCGTACCGCCCACCAGTCGGCTGGGTATCTAGATGCGAACCCGCGAACGTCGGCGGCCTGTCATTGTTCAGACCAGGTCGGACCGCGAAGATGTTCCCCATGGCGTCGATGGTGACTTTACAGCCCAGGTCTTCTGTGGTCTTGACGAACCAGTCGCGGGCCTGCTTGTCGGCGTCTGAGAGGGCGAGGCGCGACATTCCAGTTTCAGTGGGAGCGCTGGGAGGAATCAATATCTTGTATTCAGAGCCCCAGAGGAGAAAAAAGGTGACACATACTCTCCCCATCGTTCGCCGGTGCCCCATTGGCATGTGTAATGCAGGTCCTCCATTAATCTCTTCTCATCTACCTTCAAGCTCGACAACTGTGCCTCGTTCATCTCTTTCGTGTGTAGACGCCATGGTCGTGAAGTCGTAAACGTCCTCTTCACCACTTCGAAACTCGCATTCCTCGTCGTCGCAAAGTCGGTATAATAGGGTGGTCTTGAAGCCGTTGAGATGGCTCGCCGTATCGCGACGCTCGAGGCGATCCTCAAGGCGGGGTATGTTCTTTTGCAGACCAGCTGCCATCGGGTCGCTGGCAACATGGAAGCCATGATGGTGAGCAAGTTGCGTCAGAGGGGAGAAAGGGCTGCATGTTGGCGGGAAGAGTGTTGGCTTGGTAAGAATCGAGATGATCATTGCGTGGTTGCTTGCCTTGTGAGCTCAAGGTAAGCTTGTGAGGGGTCGCGATAACGCGGGGGATATGGACTCGCCTCGCCCGTTAGCTAAAGAAATCCCCACCGCTTCCAGGTCCCCAATACCAGGAATACCTACATACCAACGTGTATCTCGCCTTGATGAAGAACGGACATTGTAGGTTGGTAGGCTGTATCAAGAAGGTGTTTGTTTTCATCTACGAGGGATTACTGGTTTTGAGGCAATCCTCCGCGTTGGGGGAATCTTGGGGTTTTAGACGAAACTCCGCAGAATCGATGTGATTGGTAAGTGCATCAATCTGCTGTGTGAGAGGAGACCGGCCAGGGGAGAAATCTGTAAAGGCAGGAAGTAAATTACTAAATTTGCCGCCGCATCCCCAACCAAGCTGTAATGATTGACGTACTAACTCTAAGAGAAACACTCAAAAAGGATTCAACGACCACAAAGTCCATCATGTCTGTGATTAGTTCGACCCGAATGCCCGAATCCTTTCCTAGACCCCAAGATTTAGTGAATATTTGAAAATACAGGCATGATCGTTGAGCTACAGGCTTTCCTTCACGTGTCATCTTCGGTCATTGCGTCGTTATTTCGATCAATCATTGATTGTCCCCCAAATCGCAACTTCTCCAAACGTCAAAGACCATATGGTGGCGAGCGCATCATGTGCGGGGTGAAGTGATGTTGATCGGCGCTGGATACGGATTTCCTGGAGTAACGACGATCACTGGATCCGACATGAATACAACCATGACGGCCGAGAATCTGCTCTGGCATCAACAGATGAACAATTCGGATAATGGGATACGTACGCAGCAGTCGCAGAGAAGATCTCGACTCGTTTCGATGTACCCTGAGTCATAAAGATCAAGCCGACACAGAAAACGACTGAGAAACCAGCCAAGCAAAGCAATAGGTCCCGAGTCCCGTGAACCTGGGATAATACCGCTATGGCGACGACGGGGAGTAAACAGGCCACGACGGTTGAGATTCCGGATGTGATTCGCACTAAGCTGCTCTCGGATACGTTCTCTATTGTAGCTTCCCTTTCCGGGCTAATCTCCCAGTCCTTTGGCTCCTTCATTTGCAGGCTGTTATTTGCAGGTTCCTCGACGTCAGCATCCTTCGATTTCTTGAACTTGGCTTTGCAAGCATGGTAGAAAGGCCTAAGCCGGTCTTTGCAAGCATAATAAAAAGGCACGAAGTACCACGCAAACCACTGTGTCAAGCCGTCAAGTTTGGATGGAGGCCTTGTCGCTATAAGGTCATAGTATTCCTTATCCGTGGGCGGTCCCTGCGGCCAGACAAGAGTCCACAGGAGGGTGCGGAACTGTCTCCAGAGAGATACATTCACTTTAGTGGTTGGTTTGCCCCATACCTTTGACCCTTCCCCAAGAATACCGACCGCGCCGCCGTCTTCATGACGTATCCAGTTCCGCAGGCTGTGTATGTTGTAGGGGTCCGGATCTGGAAGTGCCGATATCTGCGAGTATTGGAGTAGGGCGTCGTCTGGTCTATGTCAGACGGATTTAACTAGTGTGAGCTTCTGGTGTTCACACTCACTGTATTCCTTGAGCACACTTCTGATTTCTTTGATGATCTTGAATTGCTCCGTCTCGGACATCCGCCTGCACTCCGGCTTCGACGGTCCATTTGGTTGCCCTTGCTCTGGATGCCCATCGGCAGACTGCGGCTCCGAGTCCTCCCTGGATTGCTCTGACTCCACAGGTACTTTGCGAAGAAGTAATTCGGCAAATTCTGAAGACTGAACGGGCCGCTCAGCCTCCGCGAGCTTATCTTCGCATTCTCTCTTCCAAAGCTCCTTTTGTAGAACTGTCAACTGTACCTGGTAATATAGAAGACTCTTGACGTTCAGCTCTCTGAACCGAGGGAAGGCTGCGAAATCGGGCGTCTTGGCCATCACCTGGGCTAGCTTTGGCCATCCGTCAACTGGCTTGAGCTCATAAGGTGAATAGGACGCATCGTCATCAGCCGTATGGGCGCTGGAACTTGAACTGGTTGCAATACTTGCGCTTGAACTGGCTGTAATACTTGCGGCTGGTTGGTGTGGAATCTGGGGTGTCGTTTCGGTCGAATTCAGGTTGACCATAGTCGCTGAGTGTGAAGAGCCGGACGACCGACTCGAGGTCGGACTTCGGGGGGTCATTTTCGAAGACATGGCTGTTGGGCGAGGTTGAGAGCGAGGTTGTCAAGGCAAGACCTTTGCGTTGAGTCGTAGGCGATCTTTAAAAGTAATAGCGCGTAACTCCCGGCTTTGCCCTCGGTGGGTAAGCCTCAGCGGTGCGAAAATTCAACTTTGAGAGGTGTAGTACAATTCGGCTGCAGCGTTGTCGTCAATGGTCAGGATCTTGCCATGTCAGATAACACGTCGGTTCCAATTTGGCCGGATCCGTCAGGTTGCGGCTTGTGACCTCGTCTTTGCAGATGGGATGGGCGGGCACTCCTTATGGGTCCTGCTTGGGCTCAGCCGATCTGCCCAAGCCATCCCGAATCTGCCTGTTGCATATGCAACGCCTCCGGGATAAAAGGTTTGCAAAAGCTACTGCCCGATGTGGGACGTTCGTTTTGCTTCATTCTTCTTTGCCAACGTCCATCTTAGGTAAATAGAACAGCATGAACAAAGCGCTCAAGCTGGGGCTCGTAGCCACCGCCAGTGCTTCTCCTCGACCTTACAGGTCGCTCAGTTCCCTTGCTGAATTCCCTGAATTCGAAGAGACGGATCCGACTGTACACAGCCTTCGAGCGTGATCGTAGAGCCACCAAGGCCGCTCACCGGTCTTTAACCGATAGTCCACCATGCAACAATCTGTGCTATGCGACTGACTGGTTCGACGCTCGACTGGTCGGCTCATCGAATGAAATCTCGCGGTTTGTTGGACAGCTGCGTGCTTTACGACCGAGAAGCGGGGGCAGCATGATATATGCAGCCTTCTCATCCTCGCTGTTCGCATGCGCAACGGATAGCCTTGTTTCCATCAGTAGGTTTCTTTTCTTGGGATGCGCTCTATTCCCAACCTTACCATCGTAGTGAACTCTTTTCAAGCCACTGACAAGCGAAAAGCCCCAACATCGCACGAGGCCGTGTGCAACGGGTGCAACATATCAGTGTGCTGCCTCGCCAAAGAGAGAACCGGTGGACGGCGATCGGCGGATGGTCCTTGAGCTGAAGTCCATCGAGCAAGGGTCTGCAGCGGGCTGCTGACATGCATAGCGCAAATCAGTAATGATAGCCAAGCTGAAATCTGCCCTGGTAACATAGGTTCTGGGCAGGTTGAAATACTCACTGCTCGCCCATAATGGCTGTATAACACCAAAAATGACCCCAAAAGAGGCCCAAGTACGAATTGCTCCGGAACAACTGCAAAATTGTCGCCGCTCGTGTCTTCTCATGGCCGATTGAATTGTTTCGTTGGCTACCAGGGTAGCTATGAAGACTTGGCTGTTTGAAATGTTGAGGGAATCAAAAGGTCGAATGGCGTCGACGAGGTTATGCTGGCTGGGCTCAATAGTTTGAGAAAAGAGAGACTGGGAAGCGGGTCGTTGCGTGTTAACGAGGAGGATGGGGACCACCCGCTGTCTTATGTCGGACTCGATCGCCCACCACACTACCGGTCCACACAGCTCCATATCCGAGTTGGAGTACAGTTTTGGGCGCTTCCACCCTGGCAATCGCTGCAGCCGAACGACCCCAAGCCGCCCGCATGACCAAGAACGGCATGAAGGTGGAAGTACAGCGTCAGACCGAGCAGTTCGTTGAGTGATGGCTCTGCACCCCCATGACCATCTGCGAACAGCGAGCCAGCCATTGGCTGGACTACCAGGCAGCACCGTCGCTCCGGTGAAAATACCGCTTGCCGAGAAGTGGGGAAAGGGAGGCTCATTGTGAGAGCTGAACGGAGTTTGGAGGAGTTTGCGGACCCCTCCGCAACATAAGAGAGCTGGGCTTCCTCCTCAGCCTGACACACAATCGGGCATCTTGAGCTTCCCTTACTTCTTCCGCTAGAGTTCTACGATCAGAACTGCCAGAATATAGCAAAAGCCAACATGAGTGAGTCTGATACGCGTGGTAAGCGGAAATTGTCCTTAACAAAGCACTGGGTATATACTTATTTCCATAGGTCGGACCTGCGAGGCCTATAAGGGGGAAAATGTCCATCTTTCACCCACCCTGAGCACGGGTAAAGAACTTCCTTCTCGCCGCCGATCCGCGTCCCTAGCGCCATCATTCCGCTCCGGTTGGTCTGTCCACACAGAACTCGAAGACAAATCGAAGTACTTCGAAGAACCCCCGCGACCACTCAAAAGCAGTAAAACAATGGGAGTAAAACTCAAGGTATCCTGGTTAGATATGGTCAAGGCATTCTTCTTAGGGCCGAAGAAATTTGCTGAGATGATCGCAACGAGGATTGTGCCTGTTCCTGTAGTGGACGAAAAGGTGCGTCTGATATCATCCCAAGATCATTCTCCAGTATTAACGGGTCACGAAGGGCCACAAGCTCTCTCCGTTCAGGCTCATCGTTTCAGTTTTTCCGCGAGAAAACCCCATCCCCGCGAATCACCTCCATGCACAATGCACCCTGGATACCGGTTGTTCACAAGGCAATATCGTGTCTCTGGAATTTGCGCGGAGGTTAGGCTACAAGGAAGAGCACTTCGAAGAGCTGAATCCAGAGGAAGCAGCTGCTGGCATCAGTGCGCTGGGAAATGCGGTCGTGCCCATGGGAGCTATCCGCCTTTCCTGGTATCACAGCGAAAGTTCGAAGGTGTTCACCGCTATGCGCTTCTTCGTCCTTGAGCACACAGAAGTCGATCTTCTGATTGGAGTGCATTCGATTCTGCAGTTTAACTTGATTCTGCCGCCGAATTTCAAGATCGATGCCCCGAAACGTGGTAGACATGGTATCAATCATGTGTCCCCGGGAGGTACGTTGAGGTAATATCATCCTTCTTTCAGAAGATTAACTCGCAATGATTAGCTCCACCGAAGGCTGAGATCAACGAAAAGAGAGGGCGCTACAAAGAGCGCATCAAGAAGCTCCAAGACCAGCGCACAGACAAAGTGGATCCGAAACTAGAGGCGCAGATCGAGAAGGAGAACACCAAATTGAGAATCGCTGATGAAGAGCTTAAACTTATTTCCGCAGAGATGAACCAAAAGGCACATCCTACCAACAAAGATCTGATCAACGCTGTGGCAGCCATCAAGAAGGACATTGCAAAACTCAAGAAAGGGCTGGGAAAAAAGGGGACGGAGAACGCAAAGTCTGAGTCGAAAGACAAGAGCGATCCGAAAGACAAGACTGAGTCGAAAGAAAAGACAGAGCAAGTCAGTGAAATTGGAGAGAAGGGCCTTGAGATTCATCTAAACGACGCAAATGGCAAAGTCCATGAAGTGAAACTCTGAAATGTGAACACGATTCAGGACGTCGAACGATGTGAGGCAAAGGTTTTTGATTCCTTCGGTGTTTGGTACGTTTTGGCGCGTGGTCTTGGAAACACTCCGGTCCTTTTATGTCTGCGGCTATCGTGCCGAATTACGGTAATTTCGTTATATCCTACTGGCGTACGCTTTATCTTGTTGGAGACTTTCCGGTCTATGGCTTATACTGAAATTGTGCTGGGTTGAATCCGGTCCTTAGATAGCTGTATACATTTCGACGCGTTAATACTATTCTCCTAGAGGCCTCATTGATGAAGCAGTTGCGATATAAGCGAATTAGTGATGACAATCAAATAGATTTTGTGGGTGGGTGGTGCTCGAACGCGTCGAAAGTTGGAACGCGACACGTGATTAGTCAGCATCGTATTTCAGGCTGAGGCCGGGACACCGCAGGGCCGGAGGTCCGCTACAGCTTGAAACAAGGGAGTGAGAACAATTGAGAAGTTCAAAGCGTCAGCAGAAAAACTTATTAGAGACGACAATGACGTTGCAATTCATCGCACTCCCATATCTATTGCCGTTACAACCTAACCGGCTGCTAACAACACCCGGTAACAATCTGATCTGATTACATCCGGCAACATCCCAATCCATCCCACGTTCAACCGCACGAGACCACACTATAGGACGCTATACGTACTGTGTATATCAGGGACAATAAACATCTCACCAGAAAATTGCTACTACAACAGCCCAAAAATGCCAAACCCTAAAACTCCCCACACGACCCGCAACACCATGCAACACGCCGAAATCCTTTCCGATCTCAAATCCCTCGGTATCTGTGTAAGCAAATGCCCTTTCCCCTCCCGTCCTCCGCCCGGGAGACCCCAGCTAATTCAAATATGCATTCAGGACCCCTCCGCAGCCTTAGCGCTCGTCTCCGCACGACCCCGTCGAGATCCGACTACGAATACAAGTCATGAGATCAGAGGGGCAGAGGACGATGTGGATTTGAAACGCGCGAAGGATCTTGTGGAGTTGCATTATGAGGTCAAGGAAAGGCACAAGAGGAGGGAGTTGGCGAGTGGACTGGAGGAGGCGAGGAGGGCTGTTGAAGGCCTTGGGGGTAGGGGATGACTAGAGGTTGCGGCTGAGAGTTGAAGAGAGGCTATCATTTGCGAGTAGGCAGAATGAGCACATTATTGGTATGAGAAAGAGTGGAAAGCGATTTAGAGAGGGAATCGGAATGCGGAGGGATCTTCACCCGCATGGCACCTACGCCATCTTCACACTGGAAATCGTCCCATCACTCCCCGCAATAAACAGCGTCTCCCGATCCTTCTCGCCCGTTCCCCTCGTCACCGCCGTCGCACTACTCACCGTCGCGAACTTACTCGCCTTCCCATCCGCCGTGACTTTCTGAATGCTTCCGCTCGCAGCAACATACGCGACACCTTCGGGCGTAACGTACATGTCGTCCGCCATCTGGTTCGACCAGATGGTCGTCGGGGACCCTACTTTAGCGCCCGTGGCGTCGACGGCGAGCTTGTAGAATTTATTCGCGAAGATGTTGGTGTAGTAGATGGAGCCGTTTGCGTAGCGGATGCCGTCGATGCCCATGCTATTTGGTATTGGTGTTAGTGACGATTCCAATCAAGAGAAGAAGAAGAGGTAGGCAAGAAAAAACAATAAATGACAAGAAAAGCGACAGAGACAGAGAAAGAAAAGGAAAAAGAAACAACCCACGGTAAATTCCCCGAAGGTTTCATAGTAGCATCCTCAATCGCCACACTATACCTCCCGGTATAAACATCCAACCTCCATACCTGCCCCTTACTCGCATCTCCCACAAGCACAGTCCCATTCGCAAACGCACTCAGCCCATTCCAGAACCCGCTCTCGGGCACCTTCTTCACCAAGCTCGTCTTGGGCGCCGTCTCGCTCCCGCCTCCAGCGGCGCTGAAATCCACCGTCCACACTCCCCAGCTCCCCGGCTTGTTGCCCCCGGAGGATGCGTAGTTGCCGGCGACGACGGCGAAGACGTCGGGAGCAACTTCGGCGATGGCCGCCGAGCACGTCGTGTCGGTGAAGGTGGCGACTTTTGCGGCCGTTTTCGTCGCAGGGTCGATCTGCCAGAGCTCGCCTTTGTCGAAGAAGGAGACGATTATTTTGCCGTTGGTGCGGGTGGCGATGCCTTCGGCGGCTTTGGGGGATGTGAATTTGTAGATGGAGGTTGTTGTTGCTTGGCGCTTGGGGAGGGCTGCGGAGGAGGCTAGGGTGGTGAGGGAGAGGGCTGAGAGGAGCAGGGTGGAGAAATGCATGATAGTGATGTTGACCGAAAGGTGGGTTGGAAGGGGATCTAAGATCGAGTTCAGGGATAATGCTCGTGAGCTTCATGACTGGGGAAGTCGCTTGTTATACATGTCTTGTCTAAAATATTTAAATGAAGGTCGAACGTGCGACCCGGTCTAATATTCACCTCATGCCTGGACCTACTTTCAATCCATCCCATCTGTCCAATCACATGAATGCTAAGATACTCTGTAGTATTCCTAAATGGAAGATCCTCTGCATCAGACATCTATTAGCAGATGTATATAGCCCGGTTATGAAGGTTGATACTGTTTTTAGCCATCGATATTACCATTGCACGTCACCAGCCCCGCAAATCCCAAGTGCCGAAAACTATGGGGACCGTCGTGGGGATTTCATCTGATACAAGTCGGATCACTTGTGGCTAAACGTTTGATTGAGAGCTCTCCAAGCCTGAAGAGGTAGGGATATTGAATCTAACGCCGTCGCTATGCTCCTTCCCGTACCACGTTACCAAACTCCGATGAATCTATGCTTTACCTCTTTGAAGATATCCTTGGTAGACTTTCTGCAATGTCCCAAGTTCTATTTCCTCAACCTCACACGTTTCCCTGACGGCTCTACTGTATCGTTCTCTTTCCCAGTGGCCTTCTCATTATCACTCGGCGCCCAATTCAACTTATCCTTCTCCTTATCGTCCTTTGCCACAGACCTCGGACTCTTCAACTTCCAAGGCGCCTCGATAGAGAAAGAGAAGACTTCCCTCTCGGACCTATGCCCTGCAAGATCTTTAACCTTACTTCTCTGTTCCGCGTCCGACCCATCATTGCCCGATTCGTCATCCATCTGAACATGTTTACTCAGCGCTTTTTTCGCGCGATCTTCCCTTTCTTGACTCTTCTTGTCCGAAAGTGAGAAGAAGCTTGAGCGCGTGGGTGCTGTTTTCTTTGCGTTGGTGGAATCGGATTTGTCCTTGGTCTCCTCTTCCTCTTCGGACGCCTCGCTGAACTGCCACATCAAGCTCAATTCACCACGCGCGAGTGCAGTGAGCCACAAGCTGCCCAGCACACCGGGGACAAGGTACAACAGAGCTGGCTGCGCATGGCCCCAAATATGCATGACGCCGAGCGTGCATAGCATGCCTGCAATGTAGCCCACAAGACTGGCTGTGAAATATGTTTTTGGGAATGTGAATGGTGCCTCTGCCTTCTCCGTTTCCTTGCTGTTGATGTCTTGCGAGATCTTGAAACGTGGGTTTCCGGTAATGAGAGAGTGCGTCCAGAAATGGTCACTCCAGCGTCCGGCTAACGAGTGATATTTGGGCTTCTCGACCGTCTCTTCGCCTGTGGAAGCGCCTTGTATGCGCTTTTGGCGGCGCAGGTAGAACAAGAACAAATCAAAGCGGAGCGCGAGACCAATCATAATGCCAGGAAGGACGACGTCGCCGAGGCCAAGCATGGCATGGCCTGCTTTGCCAGTCGGATCATCGGCGGGTGGTGGCCTTGGGAACATGAGCTTGATGGGGACGTCGAGGGACTTTGCCACGGTAACCATCATGGGTCTAAAACATCTATTAGTATTGTATACGCACTACGAGGGGCGTTTGTGACTTACGTATAGAAGACGAAATAAATGTCGTAGAAGAACAGGGCTCCTAGTATGAGACTTCCAGTGTAGAAATCCGTTGGGGACATGAGCTGCAGTGCTCCATACGAGAAGCCGAAGCCCATCAAGTTGGTCAGATACCACGGCTTATCCACAAAGTTGAAATAGGCCACAGCCAGCGTACCAGCCACGGCTCCAACCATCCCATGAGGCCCGATCAGTACCTTCCCAGCAAAGATGCGATGGAGGTACAGTTTCAGAGTCCACTTGTTCCCCGGCATAGCTCGATCATTCCACAACAGTTTCCTGAAGCCATCGGAAAGCGGTATGTTGGCCAAAAACCCCGGTAAAGGCGATGATATAGCCTCTTTGCCTTTCGTATCTCCCGCAACTGGTATTGCGCCCTTCTCCCCCTGCCGGACGTGATACAGCGCGCCACCCAGCGCATATCGATGGGGAAAGATGATTGAATGTCCAATGTCAAGTGCGCCCGTTATCAATCTCGACACCGAGAAGATTCCGAAGAGCGCAAAGTACCAATTCAACAACTTATTCAACAGCGCGGGGTCTTTGAGCCATTTGATCAGGAAGTACAATCCCGCAAGTGTCATGCCGGCAAAGAGCGGCATCATGATCGCATCTGTGGGTGATAGACCTTCCATTTTGTGTTCTTCCTCTTCCTCCTCGTCTTCGGAATCGGTACTCGAGTCATCGTCGGGGTGCTTGCGATGTTTCTTCGCAGGTTTCGCGGCGGAGGAGGGCCGTGCGAGGGAGGCGTGGGCGCCGGTGACTATGGGGAAGAGAGCGGAGAGGATGAGGTGGATGTAGGTTGGTATGAATGGTTGTATTTCGGAGAATTGCTGGGTGATGCGCGCCCACAGGCCGCTGGCATCTTCCATGGTGGGGGAGACTGTTCAACTCGATTGGCGCATTCGATGTCGGCAAGCGAGGGTTTAATTGTGTCTTCCCGAAGAGAAGGGTCCGACGTGTGAGAGTGCAGCTAGCACGAGGATATTAAAAAGTGTTGGCTTAAGAGTTTGTACAAGAAGGGGTGGAGGATGCAATGTGGACTTTTGGAGCCGCAAAGCATCACCACTAGTCCGTGCACGGACGTACTCCACATGTTTCCCATCAACGAGCAATTTTATCAAATCTTCTTCTGTGCCATTGGTCGCTACGCGTGGCACGGCATACATACCACAAATTCTACCCTTTGTAAGTCTTGCCCAAGCCAGAACATGTTCAATGCTATGTGTATCGTGTTTGGTTCTTAGTCATCTTTTGTGTACAGAACATCGTTATCACAAACCATTACCATGGGAGCATTCCTCTATCGTTCAAACTCTAGTAAGAAAAGGGCCGCACGTTAAACCTCTCCTTGTCCTCTGGTTTCGGCGCAACAGGTTTCTCCTGAAACTCGGGATACAAATACCACGCCAGATCCTTTCCCTTCAGACCTCCCTCCGTCCATCCATTCCCCAACCACGCTAGTCGATTAGCCCTCTTCCTCTTCCCCTTTGCCCTTCGGCTCCCCTCCCCGCCAGCCGCATCAGCACCAAGCTCTCGTTCCCTCTTCCCGCCACCATTCGCACCCTCCTCTACCCCACTATCTTCCACACTCTCCCCCATCCCAGGCAACTCATCAACGTACACATATTCAAAGTCCTCCCACCTCGGGCTCCTCATCGCCTCAATACAATGCAGACAGCTCCCAGGCCAGAGCCCCGTGATCTCGCTCGTCTCTTGTGCCTCGCTTCCCTTCGCCGCATTCTTATACCAACTCCTACAATTCTCACCGAACACAGTACCCTCAAAATAACGATCCACGTATTCGATGAAATCCTCTTCTCTCTCCTGCTTAACCTGCATGCTCGCAATATCTTCCTTTTGTATCTTGCGGATAAGTTTCACGGCATAGTCGCCGACGGATTCGATCGTCATAGTCAAGGAGCCAGATCCGATCGCCGAATTGGGTCCGAGCATGGTAAAGAGGTTGGGGAACCCGGCAATGCTGTGCGAGAGGTAGGTGGTTGCGCGGTTTGCCCATTTCTGTGCGAGGGGCTGGGCGTCGGCGCCGTAGACGGGGAAAGATGGCGCTGAGCTCGAGTGGAAGCCTGTTGCGCAGACGAGCGCGTCGATTGTGTGTGTTGTGCCATCCGCGGTGTGAACTGCGCTTTCTGATATTCTTTCGATCGGAGATGTGATGAAAGCAACGTTGGGCTGGGTAAGCGACTCCAAATAGCCGGGACCGGGCGTTAATCGCCTGCAACCAGGGGAGAAAGACGGAAGTAGAGCGTCGTAGATATGCGGCACGCTTTCGAGTCTTTGCTTCATGTTCTCTTCGAACATCTGTTTTACGCCTACCTGGATCGGTGTGCCTTTGATGGTGACAGCGTGGATACCGTTTCCGTCCTCTTCGACTGCAAGACGAAACGCGTGGTAGTATTCTGGATCGGCAGTGAAGCGTTCTAGTAGCTCTTTGGGTATAGAGAAACCTTTGAAGGAGTACTTATCCCACAGTTGCTGGCCAAAGGGTGGCGAGATCCAAGTTTTGCTGCGGGCAAACGCTGTGACGTGTGTCCCAGGCAGGCGTTGGAGAGATGGGACGATTTGAATAGATGACGAACCACTCCCTATGACGCCAACCCGTTTGTTCTTCCAGTCATAGCTTTACCCCAGTCAGTTCCTTCCCTGCCCACTCTTCAATATGTGACATACCTCTCATTCCATCCCGCAGAATGCATAAGCTCTCCTTTAAACGACCCCAACCCCTCGATATCCGGCCACTTGCGGTTGTTCAGATTCCCTCTTGCGGTGATGAGCACATCCGCCTGATCCCGTATAGTACCTCCAGTCGTCAAGTTTCTGACCGTGACATACCATTTCGCAGTCGCGCCATCCCATCTGCATTCCGTAACCTCGTGCGAGAGTTTGACGAAGCGGTCTGCAGAGTACTTCTTCGCGACTCCCTCAAGGTAAGCTTGTATCTCTTTCGCGGGGGCGTAGAGCGAGGACCAGTGCATATTGGGTTCGAAGGAATATTGATAGGAGTGCGAAGGGATGTCACAGGCACAGCCAAGATATCTGTTCTCGTACCTTGAGAGGGTCCTTGTTAGTAAATACGCTTAGTAGGAAAATGAAGATGGCCATACTAACCAAGTACCTCCAAGGCCTGAGTTCTTCTCGTAGATCACAAGTTCCACATTACGCAGCTTCTCCGGTATTCGAATACCCAAGTAGATGCCAGAGTAGCCCGCGCCTATCACAATGACCTTTAGCCGGCGAGAGCTATCGATTGGCCTGTCATGTAACTTGAACGGCGATGCAGAGGCACTATTCGAAGCACCGTTGGTCGTAGCTAGAGGAACGTCTTCCGGTAGATTAGGAACAGCAGACATGGTGCAGACGTGGAACAGACACAGGGACAAGAGCAAGGACAGAAAAGAGACGGGGAAAGAGTAGCTGAGAAGTGATTGACTCCTTGCATAGACGTATACACTAGCTGTACAAAAGACGGGGTGAGGAGATTGACGAGCGCCGGGGATGTTGCTTTTAAAAGCAATACGCTGCACTTCGGTCCCGGTTTGAGTCCTCCGAGGTCCTTCCCCTGCGATAAAGTCGTCATCTTCCCATCGAAGTGCCGGAAGCGATCTGGCATCGTAGCGCGCTTTTCAGATCGTGGTGGCCGGGTTCGCGCCCTATCGGAGATGCCCTTCGCTCTCCACATTTTGGAGCTCGTACCACTCGCTTCTGCATCATGCATTTCTGCCCCGCCCGCTTACCCCACACATGATTGGGGTAGCGCGACATCGCGGAACCGCTCCGAGGAGTCGGGCGCTATCGGAACAATCGCGCTCGCCGTGCTCTTCTTCCTCATTCGCACATCAACATTCGGCCTGTGCAATGTCACAATTCGCGAATGGAAAGTCAGTAGTATTGATTGCTTTTTTTTTTTGCTGACATGTCGAGCTGCTATCTCAACACTGGGATAATTGCAATCTGAAGTTGTTAGTACTCTCAGGAGACTTCTTCGTAACAAGGCTTACCTGGTTTCCAAGGGCGATGGTCAGTCTTGACTCGTTAGGCTCCCATCCAAGACTAAATTCACCATTGACACCCGGATCCCACTTGTCGCTACCCCATTCTGTTGCGCGCCAGCTGGCAATGGGCACTTCTCTCTTTTCCACATCCCATACCGTGACAGCGTCGGGGCCCGCAGCAGCCAGCAGAGATCCACTTGGCGAGAACGACACCTTGAATGCCTGGCTATCGTCTGTCGTTGGCAACCTTCGCAGACATTTAAACGGAGCATTGGCATCCCATATCCGCACCACCCCCGACATGGAGCATGTGCTTAGAAGTGTCGGAGGTGAGGGGATTTTCCCAAATAGCGTGTGGGCGAAAATGCTCTCTGTGGTCCCGGATCGGAAGTCCAGGTCTGAAAGGTACTTGTCGGGGTATTCATGGGTTTGCAAGTTGAGCGAGTCGTTTGGATGCAGTATCCCAAGAAAGCTGGATTGTCCTTCAACGCCAAGCGCAGCAATAATGCCCGAGGAAGATTCATATTTCAGCGTCTCCCACGTGATTTGAGTATTCAAGGTTCGCTGCGTGGATAGGGTTTCGCCGACTTCGTAGATCTTGAATAGATTGATGCCACATACGACGAAGGCGCTATCACTAATCCAGAGAGCATCGAAGATGGCAGTGTCGGTGAAATCGATCCAGGCAGGTATAGAATCGTTGCTGTTCTTCCAAATCTTGATCGACCCTCTTTCTCCATCTGTTGATATGGACAAGAGCAGTTCTTTCTCTTTGTTCCAGCGAAGGGTGTTGACAAGGCCAGCTGTGGATGAGATGACCTGGTAGTCGTCGCCGCCGTCGATGATTTTGATGAGCTTGTCCATCATCATCTTCTCGCCTGTCTCGTTGCTGCACTCCTCGCGGGCCGAGACGGTGACCTCATTGGATGAATTCCAGGTGAGGGCAGTGATGGAGTAGTTTTCCATTGGCAACTTCAAGCCAACCGTCTGGACGGCCGCTATCGAGTCTCTGCTAGGTGCCGCCTCGATCATGTTGATGTTGAGGAGCGACTTGCCAGCTGTCAAGAGCACGGGGGCTTCTTTGGATCCCCATGATGTGTGCTCAATGACTCTGTCGGTGTCTTTCAGGCCCGGTACAAATGTAGTGTGTGGAGCAAGGTCGGTAATGATCTCTGTCTGGATCTCGGTGCTCTGTCCGATACTCAGGGTCGAGATGGGTATTTCGGCAACGGTGGGCGATTCGGCTTCCGATGCGACGGGCTCCGACTCTGCGCGTACACTGTTAGTGGGATGGCTGTGGGTCGCACCGTTTGGCTCGACATCCATGGCATCGCCGTTGACCAGCTCGGCCACGCGCGGCTCGACGACGCCATTTGACTTTGGGGCCTTCTTCCTCTTCACGCCACGCTTTGGCTGTGGCTCTTGCACGGCTCCATTCGCCTGCTCAGCCAGCACGTGGGCGGGGATGCCTTGGTCCAGTGTGAGGAGGGAGCCGTTGCGCACTGGGTACTTGGGGCCATGGTCGCGGCCGAACTGGTAGTTGCGCTCGACCTGTGTGCGTCAGCCCTGTCTTGACCAGCAGGATATCTGCTCCACGTACGTTGCCCGCGGCTTCGGCCTGCAGCTTGTCGAACCAGAGGCCGTCTTGCAGGAGATTGATGAGGGCATGCGGTTGGACGTTGGGCGCAAAGGGCAGCGTGTCGGGGTCGCGGATCCAGCAGCGCGACAGATGGAGGGCGGCGTTGCCGTAGCCTGTGTGACGTTAGCAGTGGGCGTGGGCGCGGGCGTGGGCGTGGGCGTGGTGGTGGAGAGAGAGCGTACCGGCTTCTTGTAGATATCTCCACACGAGGTAGTTCACCACATTGGAACTGAGCACCTCGATCGCCATGGCGCATCGTCGCAGCGCCGCGCGCCAACAGTATCGCAGCTCGACGTGGCAGGTGGGGGCAGGATGCAGGCGGATGGGAGTGGGACGGAACGGGCGGTGCAGTGTTTGTTCGCGAGGCGCGGGCGGGAGTGGTTTCGCTTTCTTTGGCTTCGTGGTCGGTGGTCGGTGGTCGGTGGTGTTCGCGGTTAGGCCTAATGTAAGGTTCGCTTCGCCCGGGCAGGGAATCGGAGACAAGCCGACGCTAGCGCAGCCCAGCTCCGACGGCCACCTACCGCCTCACCTATCACGCCTCCACTCCCATCCAGTCACCACACGACGGCGAGCACGCCTCGAGTCGCAAACCACTGCGCCATCCTTATCCACCCCTCCGCGATCCATCGATACAGGCGCCATGGCTCGGATCAACCTGCCCCCGTTGACCCGCAGCCTGCTTGCCTCTCTCGTCGTCTCCACGCTGCTCAACCTGGTGCTCCGTCCGGTACCAGATGCCAACTTGAACAAGCACGACAACCCCGTGATAGGCGTGGGACTCGGCGTGCCCTACCTGTCCATCGTGCCCCGCCGCTCCGTCATATACCCATGGGTCTTTCTCCTGGCCACCTTCGTCGAGCAGAACGCTGTCGGCCTGGTCCTAACCGGTCTCACCATCTTCTACGGCGGCAGATACTTGGAAAGGGCATGGGGTTCCAAAGAGTTCACCAAATTCATTCTCTTTGTGGCCATGATACCGAACCTCCTGACCTTTCTGCTCTACGCAGTCGGCTACGCGCTGTCAAAGAAGGCAGCTGCTCTGTGAGGCGAACCCTCATTCTGGACCACACTTTGCTAACCCCCCTAGTGACACGGTCATATCCGGCGGTATTGCCATTCAAGCCGGCTTCCTCGTCTCCCTCAAGCAGCTCGTCCCCGAACATACCGTTGCCATTGCCAAGGGCATCATCCGCATGCGCGTCAAGCACTTTCCCGCCATCTTCCTCCTCACGAACACAATATCAGGACTTGTGCTAGGCACTGAAACAGCCATGTTTCTGGCCTGGTTTGGCTTCTTCACGGCTTGGATCTACCTGCGCTTCTACCGCACCAGCCCTTCGCTTTCGTCCGCGGCGACTGGAGACGGTTCCGTCATCAAGGGCGACGCTTCCGACACCTTCTCCTTCGCCCACTTCTTCCCCGAGCCCCTCCAAACCCCTGTTGGCAGCGTGGCCGATCAATTCTACAACACGCTAGTGTCACTGAAGATTTGTACTCCTTTCTCGACCGAGGACATAGATGCGGGCAACGAGCAAGCAAACACGCGTGCAGAAGGTGGATTGCCCAGCATAATGAATCCCAACAGCCGGGGAGGGAAAGGTGGAGCCACGCGCGCAGAGGCGGAGAGAAGACGAGCGCTGGCCCTCAAGGCACTAGATCAACGGTTGCATGCTGCAGCATCTCGACCTCAGGCGGCACCCGCCGCACCTGCGCCAGCTGTCCTATCGCAATCTAGCATGCTTGGGGAGACAAATTACGTGCCTGAACGACAGGAGGAGTCGAGCAAGCCAGCCTCATAGTCTTGAGCCCGGGTTTGCCTGCAATACAATTCCTTGCGAGCGTTCTTTTCATTGGATTTTGGACGAATTGATGCGACCATAGTGCACGGCGTTCACATGTTATTGTTCCGATTCTGGTTTTGCGAGGAGACTGCTATGATACCAACTTTTTTTCATCTGTTGTACGTGTCTCCCGTACATTACTATTCCAATTGGATAGATTAGGCTAGGCCTCGATCAGTAAGGGAACATTATCCTACACCTCAATTCTGCCGAGCCAGTCCTATTTTCGTGTTCGCGATGCAATATCTTGCAAGTCACGCGCGTGTCACCATGCACGACATGAGAAACCTGTAAACAGTACGCTAGGGGACTGTTTACCCATCGAAAGTCAAGGCTATCAACACAACTATTATTCGGCCTGCTACACGCCCATCTCATTGTCACCATGTTCGCACACCGCCATACATCAACTCGTCATTGTGTTTACACGCCACCATATTACACGCAACTGAACACCAGATACAGCCCACTCTTGTCAACCTCCAATATCAGCGAGATATTTGCGTACAGAGAAGGACGTGAGCCTCTTCCGTGTTGCATGTGTAACACATACTACACTACCCGATTTTGGGGTCAGATATCAGCCATCCCCGCCAATACTGCAATCAAGACGACACAAGCACAAGAATAGTTTGAGTTATAGCTTGCCATACATGCTGTATCATCCGATCTGTCTGCCTTGCAGCGATCGGATCGAAGGGGCATATAAAGAGGTGGCTAGGTGCGAGACATGGCAGCCTCTTCTCCATTCCCACCAGCCCGGCTTCCAACAACACGATAATTACGCACCTTCAGATCGACACCAAGAATCGTCTCCCCGTATTCCTCCTTCTTCCCATCTTTTACTCGCTCCCCTCTCTTAATAATTCCTCCCACCACGTTCGAACAACTCAAATCCATATTCAAACCCAATCCCCACCGCAAAAATCCAAAACCATCATGATGCCAAGCCTCATCAAAGCGTTCCTCTCCTCCCTCTTGCTCCTCGCAGCAATGACACCGCTCCACGTAGCCGCAATCCTCGGCCCCTACACCAGCGGCCCGAAAAAAGGAAGCATGATGCCACTGCCCCGGTTTTTCCCCAGACAAGGGAGCGCGTCTGTGCCGATAGCCGCAGCTGGAGCCGACGAGCAAGCCGGAGTAAGCTCTCTCCTTCCCCATTCTCCTTTGTCTTCAGCCTTCCCATCCTCCCATGCTAGCTTCTGTGGCAATGGGACTGTGCAGGTGCCGATGCTGATTGTTGGGATACAGTTTGTCTGCGAACACGCCTTCTGGGGCGGAAAATGCACGATTCTCTCCTACAACTTCGGGTCTGGCGAGTGTGCCCAACTCGATGGGAAGGCATCAGCTGCAGGTCCTGACGCGGGGTTCATATGCACGTTTTTCAAGTAAGATTCTCCTCTTTTCCTTTCCTTTTCTACTCATGCTACTTTCCCCACCCTTCCTCTTCCCACCGTCCCCATCATATTTTCTTTCTTTCTTTCGCAGGGAGGGATGCGTTATTGATGTCGCCCCTTTACACTTTAGAAACGCGCTCTGTAGCGATGTCGACGGCAAGTCTTCGATCACTTTGACACACCCCGGAAGCCCGAATCTGCTGGACACGGAGAAGGGGGACTTCAACGATGCGTTGCTGAGTTATCAGTGCTTCAAGCAGGGGTGAGAGTCTGAGGTTGCGTAAGATGCGAGATTGAGGACAGCGTGGCTGGCATGCATGGATGGCTGGGTAGAGGAAGAGGGCGGTGGTACATGCATGGATAGGTGGAACGGGTGAATGATGTACCGGGCTGTCTTGTTGTTCATATTCGAGAGACGATGTCTTGCTTGCTTATGTTTAGGTGGATTTTGGAGGTTCGTGGAAATGAGGGAGGGATTAATATATCTTGTCCGTTATGTCGCTCGCTAGGAATGATGTCTATGGTAGTATTTGGTATGCTGAGTTTTGCTTGTTTGATCGATAGAGATATGGATGTGATATGCCTTGTTATGGGCTAACATTACCGAGTGTACTGAAGAGGTTCCATGGACAGATCTGTGAGAACCACATTTTACATATTGAAGTGAATATCTCCCAAACCATCGAATCTCGAATACCCAAAAAAGAAAAAAAGAAAGTCTCGAAATTCCCTAATGCCGATCCATAAAGGCCCTGAAGATCCAAAACATTCCCCAGAATATCCACACAAGCCGTTCTCCCCCCCCCCCTCCAACAACAACAACACCAACAACACTCCACACTCCCTCAATCCACCGTCCCCCACTGCGGCCCCTCAATAGCCGGCCTATCCTGCCTCAGCCTCGCATGCAACTTCGCGCTCTCATCCACCCTCTCCGTAACCTGCAACTGCCTCTTGACATTACGATCATAAATCTCCTCCTTCTCCTTCAGCGCGCGTCTCTCCACCGCGGCCCTATACTCCACCTCCTCCTTCCTCTTCTCAATCAAGCGAGCCTCATGCGCAAACCCCGCGCTCGCCTTCCGATCCTCGATCTGCTGCCGCTGCGTCGCTGCATCGCGCTCCTGCTCTTGGAGAAGTTTATGCCACGTCGCCTTCTCAGCGCGCTTCATAGCCTCAGCAGAGCGCACGCGGGAGATTTCAAAGTCGTGCTTTTGCTGCTCGAGGGCTTGCGTGTGGGATGCTGTCGTAGAAGCGAGGGCGAGCGAAACGTCGGTTTGTTCTTTTTGGCGGCGGAGAAGGTCCCTGTGGGCGGTTTCTTCCAGCATGCGTGTGTGTTCTGAGGCTTGGGCTGCGTGCTTGAGGGTGAGTTGGTGTTCCTTTTCGCGGTCTGCGAGACGGGCTACCGGGGCGGGCATGCCGATGGCGCCGGGCGGTTGTTGCTCGGTCTCGGAGTAGTATTTTGGGAGACAGCCCTTGTCGCGGAGGAGGTCGAGGAATTCATTCCTGGTGCGGGCCCGGCTGGGTGAGGGTATGAGCTCGACGTATTTTAGGGGCGAGTACCAGAGGCCGTTGCTGTCGCGGTACATGTGTGATTCTTCGTTGAGGTCTTCCCATATGTCCGTTTCGAGAAGTGCTTCGGTGACTTCGAGAGCGCTATGGGGGTTGTCTAGGGCGAGGATGATGCTGGAACGCTCGTTGCGGGCTTTGAACTTAGCGTTCGCGCCGTTGCTAAGGAAGAGGTGGATCATCTGGCGGAGCTTTGTCCGTTGGGTCGCTGTTGTGACGTCGGCATTTAGGCACAGCTCTCCTAAAGCGTTTCTACCGTTGTGGAGACGTGATGGGAAATTCGGATTATGGCCATGCTTCACTAGGACTGAGGCCACATCGAACTGTAGACAACGGGCGGCTTCATGTAGACTGCCGTCATTTTTGAGCGCGTAGGGTGAGAGTGTTTCGACAACAGAGCGGACAGAAGTACTACTCGCATGGAAAAGGGCTGATCGGTTCCATTTGTCGCGAATGGAAGGATCGGCGTCGCGGTCCAGGAGCATTTGTACGATGTCTGCCCGCCCTTCGCGTGCGGCGAGTGCTATCGGCGCGATTTCTGATTCAGATGTAGGCCGAGTTGGAGACGCTCCTGCATCAAAGAGAGCAAGGATGACAGAGCTCGAAACCATCTTTTGCGGTTGGGCAAGAACCCATGTGAGAGCAGTCATCTGCTCCTCCCCAGATGAGCCGTCGATTGTGTCCGAAACGGTAATGTTTGGGTTGCAGCCATATGTGAGCAGTAGTCTCGTGAGAGACTCACTCCGGGGATATTTACTCAGCGCTGATATCAAGGTAGGGCGCTGTTGCTTCAATGATTGGTAACTGTCCAGCTCATCAGAGGTGCAACCATGCTTGAAGCAAATGCCTAGTAGTTTGATCAACGTCTCTTCGCTCAAGTCAGTTTCGATGAGTCTGGGCACCAGACTCGCAAAGTTTGGCTGGTACCCGAGCAGCTGCTCAAAAAGTGGCAAGTCATCCCATTTCGCAGCGAACACGAAGCAAATCCCGTCCGTAGTGTTGACATCTGCGTGATACTCGAGAAGAAGATCAACAAATGGTTTGGCTTCTACATCTTTGTTCGCAGTATCCAACACTGTTCGCAGAGCCGAGTCGATCGCAGGTTGGTCCACGCCACGGATCAAAAGCTCCTGAGCGATGTCTAAGCAACTCTGAGATTTTCCGGCACGATGATGGATATTGTAATCATGGAAGAGTGCCAGAAAAGCTCTTGTCGTAGCGGGCCGCGATGGTTGGTCCTTTCCACTAAGAAGGAGCTTGACAAGTGCGCTATTCCCAGAGGCTACGCCTATAGCAAATGCCTCACCCTCGTTGTAGCTGATCGACGCGCCATGTTGAATGAGGAGCTGAAGGAGATTCGTATCGTTACTAGCAAGTACTTTGCCCGTTTCGACAATTAGAGCTCGGTCAAGCGAGTCTTTGGATATGTCCTTTGTAAGGAGCGATCTCAATATCGGTGCTTTGTGCTGCATCTTGTCGATCGATATTGCATGGTGGAATGCGTTTTCAAGTAACCTGGAATCGGCAGCAATAAGGCGGTGGATAATGTCAAGATTTTCCGGACCCCCTTTGATCGCTGACACCAGGGTTTTGTTGGCCGGACCTTCTTCAACTCCATGAGCTAGCAAAAGTTCGATCATGGGAAGAGTTCCTGTTCCTCTACCTCCACTTGCACTCATCGTCAGAGGCAAAGCAGCTGATGTAGCTTTGATTGAAGGTCGAGCATCGCAAAGCAACCGCAGGATGGGTACATCAGATTGTGCGGCCGCTAGGCTGATGGCCCTACCATCGTCGTGGTTGACATTTGCGCCGTGGCGGACTAGCTCAGTGATAAGAGCTACATTTCTTTGGCTCGAGGTGTCGGCAATTGCATCAACGAGCGCCTGGTCTACTTCTATTCCACTTGCTCCATGCTCCAGGAGCAGTCGTACAACTTCGAGTCGCTCTAATACGGTGTAGCCAGAGCGTATGAAAGGAAACACTTGCGCTAGTGATTTTGGTGATGGTCGCGATTTGAGTAGAGCTCGTAAACTACGCAAGTCTTTTCGCGCGACGGCAGCTTGTATCGCTTGACCGTCTCCAGATGCGATAGAAGTATCGGCATTTAGGAGCAGATTCATTAGCGCGGAGTCGCCGTCTTCCACGGCCCGTACGAGCCAGCGTTGTAGTGGTTTTCCGTTTGCGCCGCGTGTTACTAGAGCTGTGATTACATGTAGTCGCTCGGGTTGAGGAGCTTCAGTGGGCACAACAGCAAGTGCCACAGATGCTTGGGCTGGTGATATGGAAGCTTTGAGAATCTCATCCGCCAGTCGCCAATTTGCATGTCCGATCGCATTCCTTAAGCACTCCGCTTCGTTTAGGCTTGTTGAGACTCCATATGTGATGAGTAAATGAGCCATCGCAGTATCATTGTGCTTAGTCGCTAGTACGAGTAGTTCGGCTAGTCGAGGACTCGATGGAGTGAGCCCACAGCAGAACAGCAGCCGAAGGAATCGATATTGCTCCTGGATTGATGGTGACTTCATAGCAGACTCGAGAAGTATATGAAGAGAGGATGGTGTTAGAGGTGTCGGTCCTGCGACTAATGCAACAGCCAATCGATACTCTCTTTGCGAGATAGTCATGTTCAGCGCACTCGCCGCGTCGAAATTCGGATCAGCGCCATGACCTATGAGTAATGAGAGCATAGGTTCAGCCTTTTGCTGTACAGCTGCCGGTAGGCACGATGATATGACCTCAGGTCGGAGTGCTTTTGGAGCTCGCAGGAGCAGACGGACAAAATTCTGATCGTTTGATCTCACCGCGTCTGCGAGGACATTCGGGAATTTGTTGAGATCCGCACCGTGCCGAAGTAATTCTCGGACACATGACTGATCGTTGGCATGAAGAGCAGCTCGCAGGCCTTCGTCCAGCGTGGTTTGATCTGCGCCAGAGCTTGCCAACAAGCTGACAGAGTCGGCTCGCCTTGTGGTAGCAGCCCTTTGCAACACTGTGCTCCGTCTTCGAGCAGACGCGTTGGGTGTCTTGTTTGCTTTGTTCTTCTTCTCGTACGTCTCGACAAAGTTGACCTTCGCGCCGAGATTGAGAAAAGCTTGCACCAAGCCCGGACTCGTTGCCGGCTTGTCAACGGCCGACATCAGCGCCTGATCTAGCTCTTCTTGTGTGAATTCCCATAGGTTAGTATTCTGCAATTTTTCCTTCTCCTTAGAGCTCTTGAAGATACGCTTTAGTTGCTTGCTAGGATCCTGGTATTGGGGACTTTGTTTCCTCTGCTCGACGAGAATATGACGAGCAAGTGTATGATCCTCCTCGCTGCAGAGAATTGAAGGCTGCGAAGGAGCTGGCAGACACGGCTGGCGCTCAGTAATGGGATTGATGCCGACTTCCCGTATCAGGTCCTGAAGGTTGAGTCGTCTGTCCTTCATGATGTTGTTTGGAATGGCAATACGATAACACGGAATACCCTAAGGCGGGAGGCATGGTAGTAGGAGTAAAGAACCTTAGCAATCCGCCTTCACTGTCGTCGTCGCCTGCACACGCAAGTTGGAGGCTGAGCAGGGATCGACTGCCACGATTTAAGTCAAGCTAGGCTGAAACCGGAAGAATCATTAGCTTAGTCATCATCCGTCTCTCCCGCTTCGTGCCCTGACTCTCGCGGAAAAATACATCATAATTTCGGGAAATAAACTATGACATCTTGCGTTACTATCCGGGCTTAAGAATCATGTAGAGTATTAGTTACTAAGTCCCCCTTCGACATGTTTCGCAGAGTTTGGTTGTTGTTCGAGGATTTGCTACCACAAAGCCCTGGAGCCCTGGAGCCCTGGAGAACTTACTTCCACGTGACCTGTACTCTAAGGCTTTCTGCCTTGCATTCCCATCAATTATCTCTCTAATCTTACAAGGAGGCCAACGCCGTATCTCGGTTGTATGATCCGTGACAACTACGATTTCATCTCCCTGGCCCCTTTTCTTTTTGTCCGTTCTGCTCCTTAGAATCGGGGCAAAACAAGCGACATCCAACACGCACGGTCTCGGGCCAATTCAGCAGGTCGTCAGCTCTTCACGTATGTGATTCATCGGCTTACATGCATGGCTAAAACATTGTGGTTTCTAGTTCTCCACTCCGTAGACCTTCTGAAAATATCAACCGTCCCACTTCACCTGGGCAGCAGGCTGCCACCCTACAAAGTTGACTATGAACAACTGTATCCGTTGCGATCTAGGAGAGATGAACGCGTAGAATGCTCTACACGAGGAGGATCCGATCGTTTGATCTACGCGTAAAGAGCGCCTGTTTCAAGAAGGATGAAGCATCCCTCTGCTCCCAGCATCTCTCATTCGCCAGCAAGCCGTGTCTCATCTGTCGCAACGGCTTATGCAGGTACCGTCTCAAGTCACGTCGACCGTTTCCTCGCTTCGCCGTGAGAACGCCCCGAATAATGACTAGGTTCTGCACACTGCACACTCCTCCGCAACTCCAAACTTCATCGACAAGCTCGTGGGGCCAGTTTACCTATGGCATCCTTGCCCTCGGTTCGCAATGAGTATCGGCTAACCAAGGCTCTGGATCCTCCGCGGGCAGCATGTTTCGACAAAAGGCCCGCGTCAACCCCATGAGGTCTAGGCTCCGGAGAAACGCGATGGGTTCCTAGCGCAATACGCTGCAGTTACTCATGCGAACAGCTTCCACATGGCATCTCAAACACCCACACCATGTCAAGGAACCTTGCTTGTTTGATAGCTGCAGATTGTTGCAGTATGCAGCTGTAGAGTTTCTGGTGGTTGTTCTACAATGATGGCATAATCTATTGCAACATCACCCACTTCGGGCAGGCAGCCTGTTCTGGCTACGACTATTTATTGACCCAGTTTCCCGGTCATCAATTTCCAACCCAAATCCTTCGCCACCTTCTCCTTTTAACTTTCGCTTCTATAGGGCTCTGGAAGCTCCGTCCTTCATTCCTATATACATTCTTTCTCCCCGTCAATCCTTTCCCAGACCGGACACTTTCAACCTCTTGTTCAAGATGCGTTCCACTTTCGCTCTCGCTGCTATTGCTCTTCCCTTTGCGCTCGCTGCTCCTTACCGTCTTGCGAGCGACATCTTTCGTCGTCAAGATAATGGCTCAGCATGCAAACTTGCGGGGACGCCCCAACCTGCCAACACTCTCACACCACCGGCATCTGACCTCACACTCGTTCTGATCGCGCTCGGAAAGGGCACTCAAAACTACTCGTGTGCGGACTCTTCTGCTACTACTATTCCCGCTTCTAACGGCGCTGTCGCCCAACTCTTCAACGCGTCCTGCGAGGTCGCATCGAATGAGCCTGACTTTGGAACGATAACCGAGTCAGGTGCTGCCATTGGGGCGCACTTCTTCTTCGACATGTCGACTCCCGTACGTCCATATGCTCAATACCCATCAGATCGCCTTTAACCCTTTCATAGGAGTTTGACATCATCGGGCTCGGAGAAACCCAGACCAAGAAGATCGACGTCGACTCAACCACTCCCGCCGCCACCGATGTGCCCTGGCTCAGGCTTGAGGCTCAGACATCAGGCACAACGTCGGCAGTTAAGCAAATCTACCGCTTGAACACCAAAGGCGGCGTCGCGCCGAAAACGTACGTCATCCTCACATCGAAAACAGCATGTGCAGGAGCTCAGACTAACAACCCTTCAGGTGCGAGGGACAGGCAGCTGTCGTCACCGTCGAGTACACGGCGCAATACTGGATGTACGCCTCTACATCTGACATCGCTGCCAGGAGGAAGAGGAGCTTGAATGCTCCAGTCGCTTAAATGTGGGCTGGGCTGGGATGATGCATATCGGTCGCTTCATCTGGTGGAAACACTGATGTTTCGAAACTTGATTCTTCCATGTGGGGCACCAGTGGGTCTTTCATGCACACATTTGCGCGTGAGAGATGTGGCTATCTACCACCGTGGTGAGTTGGGAGGCGAATAGATTCTATATTTCGGAGACTCGACTGGTTAGTCAGTTTGTGGATCGTTTCATTAGGTGCATATGTTAGCTTTGTATACGTCTTGTTGTGGATATGGGTTGACGGGGGCCTGAAATACATCGATCTTATTGCATCGTTTAATTAAGGTATTTGAAGGTTGAGCCGGTCTCTCGTGTGGCAGGAAAGGTGGGATGTAACGCAGCTGCCCGGCCTCATTCTTGAGACAGTAAGAGCTTGTCTTCTGAGTGAAGTACTGGGCGCTGAATACCCTCTGGATCGTTTTTACAGTGTCCACTCTGTGTCTCTGTACAGCGAGAGCCTTTACCTACATCCCACTTTTTCTACTACGCGAGAGCCGTTGCGGCATGCAATTATCTCTTTTTCCAGACCTGACCTATCCCTACATGATCTGTCCTTTTCGCTATAATATGTACTCAGTAGAGCTAAAGTGCATTAGTGGGCTACGTGCGACTTATTTATATCACGCCTCTCATTCGCAGGATCGTAAAAAGATTAGATATAGGGAAAGCCTTCGCTACCCAACTGACAAACCCAGAATCCGCACCAATTACCAAGAGGCAATATCAGTTTTCCAAATTCAAATACCTTACTCATAGAACAAAATCTGCCAACAAATTCCACCACGAAGATGCAGATAGCGTAGCCAGACCGGTCCCCACACAACGAGCAACAAGCTCTCTCACCCGCAACATCAAAGTACAAAGTCAGCATCCATCTCAACATGCAGTGCCTATACCTCACAACCGCAACTCCGCCGCCAATCTCCCCATAAGCTCCTCCATATCCCTCTTCTTCTCCTTCCTCAACGCCCTCAACTCTCTCATCCTCGCCCCGATATCCCTCTTCAACTCCTCCTCCTTCGCTACAATCGTCTGCTCATACCGCTCGTCCAGCTTGCGCATCTCTTCCTTGATAATGTCAATCTTCTCAGATTTCGTGAGTGGCGTGATGATCTCTTTTGCGTCTTCTTCACCCGTGGCATCGGCATCGGCATCGTTGCTATTCTTGTCCGCTGGCTTTGTGCCGTGCGTGCGATGTAGGGGATCAGTTCTTGAGCTCCGAGGCAGACGCTGGTTCTGGAGCGGCTTGGTGACGAATTTGGATGCGATGGGGGGCTCTGTCGAGGGCGGCATGATGGAGTCGACGGATGCTGAGGAGAGGGTTCGGTGGAAGGCTAGGCGTGCGAGGCCTGACATTTTTCGGTTCGTGTCGAGTGGGTTGTTTGGCGGTGGTGTCGTCAGCTGGTGCTGGTACTGATGTGGGTTAGCATGTTGCGCGTTGAATATGACGCTGAAGAAGTGAGAACATACGATGCGTTCGAACTTCCGAAGCGGAAGTCGAAATTTTAGTGCGGTTCTCTGTAGTGTGAGCTGTAGAGGCTGGTTGGTTTCATCCGACAGTAGTGTAGTTTTGTCTGCGAGAGTGGGTATCGTGAGAGCTGGTGTCAACGCAGAGGAGAAAGTGGAATTGTGGTGATGTGGGCGGAAGAGGGCAGGACTGAATATTTAACTGAAGATTTCCCCCATTAGTGTTCCAACAAAGTAATCATTGGGCGAGGCGCAAGCACACATGTCCATACCCAAGTACGGTTGAGGATATATCAATGATCAAGACACTCATTGGTCCACCTGTGGGGCCATTGGGGGTCTGCCCACCAGCTCGGACACCCTGAAGCACGACGCAGACCTTTGGTTGTCATCTCTTTCTATTAAAAGCAGCCTTCTTCATTCACTCCTCAAAACCTGATAAATAATCTATAATACACATATACACTACCACCATTAAGCCTACGGTCAACATGCCAAGCCATCCCATATTTAAACATTCCATGTAACTGACTGATGTCTTGAAATCCGACGATACAGAGGACTATCAAGGTCTCACCCTTGCTACATTCTCACTAACTTCAGTCCCCAACCCAATTCCAAACACAGTCTTTTTCTTCTTGCCCTTCTTATCTCCGTACTTTTCATCGAACTTTTTGATCGCATTTAAGCTACTCATGTCCTCCGAGATACTCGCGCTGATCTCCTGGAGCGCCATGTCGAAATGTCGAGCGTGTAGCGTGCGTTTGTCAGGGAACTTGTAGTCCGTTCCTTGGAGGAGGTGAAGGGAAGTGGTTTGCGATGACGGTACTGGCGGAACCAAGTTTGAAAAGTCGGGTGATTCTGTCGATCTGGATGCAGTTCTGGCGGCAATGGCGGCTACATTTTCTTCCTTCACGCATGCTAGTGCTGCAGCAACGGCGACGTTTTTGAGGTCGGAGCCACTGTAGAAAGGCGTTTGCTTGGCGAGGGCCTCCACGTTAACAGAATCGTCGAGTTGCTCGCCGCGGAGATGAATTTTGAGGATTTCTTTCCTATCATTTTCAGTGGGCAGGTCGATGAGTAATCGCCTGGGCAGCCGACGAATGACAGCATCGTCAAGGTCGAATGGACGGTTCGTGGCGACCATGACGAAGACCGAGTGGTTACTGAGGCCATCCCATTCCTTGAGGAACTGGTTCAAGATGTCGCGTGCCGAGGCGCGTTCGCGGCCAGTATCCCGAGAAGAAAGGACGGCATCCGCTTCGTCCAGAAACACCACACAGGGGGATAGCTTCCGTGCAAGAGAAAATATGGCGGTGACGTTTTTCTCGCCTTCACCAACATACTTATCGTGTATTTGACTCCCAGATATCTCAAGCACTGCACATCCGCTCTCTTTCGCCACAGCCTTTGCAAGCAAAGTTTTGCCCGTCCCCGGAGGTCCGTAAAGCAACGCTCCGGAAATCTTCTCGGTTGCTAGTACGCCATAGTTGAAGGCATCGGGGCGCAAGAACGATAAGGATGTGAGTGTCCGAATCGCTTCGATCGTCTCTGCAGGAACATGGACCTGATCAAAACCAGTCTTGATCTGATCAGGATTCACTATACCCGTCATTAAGCGCTTCTCGTACCGGTCCGCGTCCAACCCGATCACTTTTAGCTGTCGTTCTCGGTCATCTCGAGTCACACCCCCAATCCGCGTTTTAGTGCGAGAGGAGATTTTCTTCAGTCTTGCGGCTGAGCCATTCTCACCACGAAACGACTTCAGTATTTCGGGTTTTCGCTTGATGTATTCAAACTTGACTTGGTCGCTAGCCCTCAGAAGAGCCATTGCAAGCGCGACATGTGTCCAAGCCAGGCTCTGAGTTGAAGGGTTCACAAAGCGCAAACCAAGAGCAGTCAGAGCGATTCTATGCACCTCATCATGTGTCAACACCTTTGTCGAGAAAATTTTAGGAAAAAGAGGTATGGAGACGTGTAAATCCTCCAGATTTCTCTCGTCTAGGCGGTCCGAAATCGCAAGTGATGCAACTGGGTCGAGAGAATGCAGCATTGTCTGGATGTGTCGTAGGTTAATGGCACGGAACTTTGCCTTCTCCGCTAAGCCAGCAGAACTTCTCGCTTCTCCGGAGACCAATTCAGTGGGATAGATCGGAGAGCAACGTGAAGCTTCAATCTTCTCTGCTGGGACCACAATGTTTCTAAAAAAAGCCGACTCTCCATCTGCTTGAAGGCCTTGCACTCCGTCGACCGAGAGCTCAGGGACAAGATCTCGAGAGCAAGTAGTTCCAACAATCATGATACTCTCGCCAGTATTCCGCCGTTTGCGAATAATTTCTTCAAGTTTCTGAACGATGCGACTGCCATAATGTGTGGCACTAAGTTCCTTAATGTCGCGAATCAGGATGACCTTCGACCGCGAAGGGGTTGTCGCCCTCTTTCGTGGTGGGCTGATATTGAGCGAGAAATCAATCTTGGATACTACCCTATAGGGCAAAGCGGTATCGAGGTTGATCATATCTGTAGTAGGTGCCAGCGAAAGGTCGAAAAACCTTGGAGACGATGATTCTGGAGTCGTGACATTGGAAAAGGATGGCCTAGCCTTTGTGTCAACTGTATCGTGGCTGGATGATAGTTTTGTTTCAACTGAACCGATGATATGTTCTAACAAGTTCGCGATTTTTAGATCCTCCAGCTGAAGTTCAACTTGTGATTGTACACGTCCCTGACCCTCGTTTGAAGGAGGTTCTGGCTCTGCCGTTGAAGTCGTAAAAGCCTTGAGGTGTTGAGTGAGGTCTTTGAAAACTGATGATAACGGGAACACCATTGGTCTTGGAGTAATGTCACCCTCTTCGGCAGCATCATCTCCGAACTCGTCTACAATGCCGCTGAGATCTGAGCTCATTTTGTAGGTCTCGTAGCCTAGAGATCGTATTGAATGCGAAGACGGCTCTGGACCATCCCCTAGATAATCCCCACCAATTTCGGCGAGATCTTGAGCAGACAGTTCGACAACGTCTGCTCCGAGCTCCGATGCCAGAGCTTTGACTGTATGGTTGATTGTGCTGTCCAGATGGCTGAAAGGAGAATGCAAGGTCAAATTTGTCCGCGCAGAGGGGTATGTGTCGCTACCGGGTTGGAGAACGGAAAGCGATGCTGCCATTGTCGCCCGGATTTCTGCGAGTACGAACGGGGATACAAGTGCTCTGTCCTTGTTCCTATCATGCGAGCCCACTAATCTTTCGTACGTGCGTATCGAGGCTGCGAGCGCGCTGTCGTGAGCTTCCCATTGTTGCTTCATTGCGATTAAGCGCTCATTCCCGGAGAAGTGAATCAGACGGTACGTTTCGGCCAGGGCTTCCTTCACCGCCACTAGGGACACCCGTATCCGACCGCGCAAGGCTTTGGCACTGGCCCCTAGATCATCACCGCGCATAAGAGCATCTAGCAGTTCCTCATCTTGACCCAGCCCCCAGGCAGCAGCCAGCTTTCGCGCAACATGTCTGTTCTGTGACCTGCTCACACCACCGTCCCAGGCAGTTAAGATCCACTGTGTCAACAGCTTGACGCCAATCGAAGGGTCGGTGATGGGAATGGAGCATTGCGCGGCGTCGTCTGCATGCCGACGCCGGAGTGACAGGGTGAATTCGGGATTGTTCAGTGGCTGCAAGCGGGGATCGTCTCGGAGGAAGACTCTTTTCTTCAGGAACTCGGCTGGTATGACAACGGGTGGAAGATCTTTGGCCCTATCCCGACGCTGGGTGCGGCGTAAAGCTGACGAATACCGACGAGTCATCTCCCTCGCGCGCTGTAGCTTCTGGGCGAGAAGCTCTGCATCTTCCGTTGCTATGCCGCCATCTGGGATCTCCGTTGCTGCTGCTGCCGCCGTCTCGCCCTTCTTTTTGTCTGCCGCACCATTCTTGCCAGTATCAATTGGTCTACCATCAGCGCCAGCTGGAGTATTGGGGTCGTCCGCACGACTCGGTGTGGAATGGAAGTGTCGTCGCGCGGAAGGGTGGCGTCGGCGGTGGATGAATCGTGCTGGAGGTCTTCGCGCTCGCAGGGCTGGCCGGAGTGCTCCGTACATACGGATCGGTGGAGATGTGGATGCCTACAAAATATGATTGCAGGCTGTTGGTGGTCGAACAGAGGCTCGGATGCAGAAAAAACACTGCATGTCGAAACTGCACAACATTCAGATAGCCGCTGACGATCCCTGCGCGCGCTACGCTCCATCTGGGCTAGTTGCTCTCTCTCCGTACCGACTACGACCAGTTGACATAGGTGCCCAGGGATCACCTCTGCTACAACCGGAATTGGTATGGGCTGACCCGAATGAGCACCCCAGGAGTCGTTTCTCGCCTTCGTAATCCACGTCTGCTATATAGATCAAGAACGGTGACCTAAATTGGTAGCTGTATTCGGAAGCACAATCATGATTCAAAAGGCTTTCGTCGTGAAGCCTTCCCTTCCCTTCCCTTCCCATCCATCCTCACATGCCTGCCAGTCGACATTACTTTCAACGTTATTCTTCACTCGCCACTCCCACCATAACGTTCACAGTCTGTCTGCATCTATTCGAGCTGGAATCCATCGAATCATCGAACCTGATGTGGGCTACGCAAGCAAGCGGAGCAGCCTACCATACCCACTCTTCCAACGCCATGGTTCTTGCTCGCAAAGTCTGGTCCCCCAGCCTTGACTGGATTCACGACGATGCACTTGCTCCATAGGTCTCGCCATTTCGGTCAACCACCAGTAGCTGCTCACTGGTAGGTGAACAGGCAAGAGCAATGGTGGTGTCATGGCAATACTGCACGAACGGGTCATAGACATGGGCTACGGCCTTGTAGACAAAAGTGCCTCTCCAGTACACATGTTTGACTACAACACCATTATGCAGCCCTCTATCAACCCATGTCAGCCTTATTGATAAAGGAGACGGTGGTCAATCACTCCACGGACCGGCCGAAGCCCCCAAGCATACGATCAATCCTGTTCCGCGTTCGCTCCATATTAACCGCTCAAGCTATGGAAGCAGTGAAACATCTGGAGGAGGTTGGTCCGTGGACACACTCTCGCCCCTTCCACTTAGGACATTCACTCACAACGCAAGCAGCAGGCACACTCCACCAGCCAAGATCTCCAGGCGCTGAATCTGCGGATAGTTCCCGGAAGAGCTCGACGGATCTGTGGATGAAAGATGATCAGTCCGAGGACAGGCAAAACAAGGGGAACTGCGGTCAGAAAATCACCCGACAACAGCAGGTTCGATCGCTAGTAGCTGCGTCGATCGCCAATTTTTGGGTTATCGGCAAGTTAAAAGGCTTCTTCATCTGTACTGAACGCATATTCATTATCCTAGGACTGACGCAAAGTTTCGGCATCTTCCAACGGCATTATGGCAGCGCTGCGGCAGTAAAAGACGGAGTTGTCCGCGCTGCCGATATAACATTTAGAGCGCGTATTGCGACCGTCGGGTCACTGGGGAATGGTGGAATTATGTCGGTTTTCAGTCTGCTTTGGATGCCCTATCTACCCCTTCTCGGCGGACACATCAAAATGCTGTGTGCTGTCGGAACCATCCTGATCTCGGTGGGTTTTGGAGTGGCAGCTACGAGTACGCAGGTCAGTCATCAATCCCCACATACCACACCTCCTCAACTTCATCTCTCAAAGCTTGAGGTTTGGGGAGTCGTATATTGCTGCTCATGGCTTGATTGAATTTCCTCTTCTGTGAACAGACTGACTTTGTAATAGTTGTGGATCCTTCTCCTCACTCAGGGTTTGATGGTCGGCCTTGGGGCTGGCATCTTTATCTCTACGCTACAGCCCATACTTGCCGACTTTTTTGGACGACGTGTTGGTCTAGCTCAAGGTATATCTCTAGCCAGTACGTCTTCCCATTTCGGTCAATATGCTTTTCCGTCCGCTGACCATGCAAAGGTGCTTCGGCTGGGGGCGTAGCACTCTCAATATCAATACCAGAACTGCTCGACGCTATAGGATCCCGAGCTACCCTTGGTGTTCTGGCCTCCATCAGCGCTGCGCTCGGAACCCTCGTTAGTCTCCTCGCCCAGCCGCCGCGCAAATATGAACGTCGGAATACAAATATGGTCCCCTGGTCAATCTTTAGGAAGCCGATATTTACGCTCCTGTTCATCGTGAGCTTCATCCATCCGCTCACGCTCGCAAACCCCATGACCTTTGGTCCCGATTTCAGCGCGACCCTCGGGTTCACCAAAACCCAAGGATCCCTTCTGCTCGCATGCATGAACGCGGTCGGATTGCTGGCGCGCTTGGGAATTGGATGGATGGTGGATAATACCGGTCAACTCAACATGCTTTTAATCGCGATGGTGGTTTATGGCATGGGGACCTGGGGACTCTGGCTTTCGGCCGCACACACGAACAGCAAAGCCCTCTGGATTGCCTTCAGTGTTACCTACGGCCTTGTTAATGGTACATATAACACGGTGATCAACTCGCTCCAGAAAAAGCTGTTCGGAAATGAAGATTACTACTCGATCAACGGAGCAACGGCATCGATCAGGGGCGCCGGTTATGTCCTCGGCGTTCCGCTCGCTGGCGCGCTTGTAGCGTCGGGCACAGACGATGAGTTGAGCCCGGAGGACTTTACGAGACCGATTGTCTACAATGGGGCATTGCTGACGATTGGAGTCGCATGTCTTGCGGGTGTTCGCATCCTCGACGCAAGACAGACTGGATGGGCGTGGAAGCGATAAGGGCCTGGATGGAAGCAGGATTGTTATGGGTTGGACGGTCGGACGGAGGCTGCTGTATTACTAGCCTAGGCATGGACCGCTTAATAGGTAATTTTCAATAATAGATCAACCTATCCTGCCTTTGTCTGATATCTAATTATCCATCCGGTTTATCTTTCTGCAGAGAGAGTAAAGTTAGGCGACGGGGAGGGATTAGCGCCCGCTTCGGGAGACAGGGGGGACCTTGTTCATGCAGTGATCGCCCGCATTGCGGCGTCCGTGTGTTGATGAGAGAAAACAGACGGCCCAAGATGCGGCTGGCGATTTCCCTCGCATGAAGGCCATGACAAACGCGCCGTGAAGCTGCGCGTTGCGTCATGCCTCACCCTCGCCCTCACCTTGATCCTTGAGGCGCCTCTCCACTCAATGGACTCCAATTGCCATGATATAGCACACTGAACGTGCGGCATTCCCCATCTCTACACCAACGAGACCACGCACTCGGGCAGTCGCAACCCCCGTCCACTCTCATCTCTGGCTAGAATGAGCCTCACAGCCAGACTCCGCCCTCTATCAATATGTCTCTTACGCCGTCGAACCCCAGGGTGATGAGTCCTGCCTGGGGCGGTTCCATCAGACTCACACCCTCGCCGTCCCCCTACCTGAAGAGCACGCCGCTACGTTCTCCCACAAAACCCCAGCGCTCCGAAGCCAGCCTGGCGCTCAAACAGGTCATTGGCACCACGACCAATTCCGCCAATGCCTTTGACAGTGTCTCCTCTGCGCGCTCTTTCGCCTTCTGCGCTGGCGCTGCTGCCGTGGTTGCGACTGTCGACGATGAGCACCACGTCTCGCAGCGCTTCTTCCGCGCCCGCCCCACGACGAATCCAATCAACCCGTCGGCATCCATCTATGGAGGTCCCGCAACGCCCACGCAAAACGAGAGCCGGAACCGCACAGCTGCCTCGTTGCGCGACGCCGGCATAGGCGGCTCTCCTCTTGCTTCCCCTGCAAATGATCGGGGCGATTCACCGGGCAGCAGGGTGTGGTCCACTCGGGAAAGGATAAAGGCGGCCACTTGCGTCTCGTTCAGTGCGGATGGGAAGTTCCTGGCAGTCGGCGAGGTCGGACATCTCCCTTCTCCGTCTTGCCATGTACGTTGCGCTAACAAGAACAGACGGGATACAAGCCGCGCGTGCTGGTCTTCTCGACCTCGTTTGATGCCCCTTCGGACACGCCCCTGACCGCCATCAGCGACCACACTTTCGGCGTCAAATGTGTTGCCTTCTCGCCTGATTCCCAATACCTGGCTAGTTTGGGGAATGCTAACGACGGCTTTCTTTATGTATGGAGTATCAATGCGCGAACGGGCGCTGCTACGTTGTATGCGAGCAACAAGTGCACAAGCAATATCAATCGAATAGCATGGATGGGCAACAATCTCATAACGTGAGCATCATCGTTTCTGGTTCAGGCATCGGGGACTGACCAGCAGTAGCGTCGGCACGCGACACGTAAAAGTCTGGCGGATAGAAGATGCCAACTCGATGCAACGACCCGCCAAGGCGCGACAGAGCGAGGTGTCCTTTCCTTCAAGCAGTACGCACAGGACATTACCCGGTCGAAATTGTCTCCTGGAAAGCCTCCTGGATGCCAACTTTACGAGTGTGGTAGCTGTCGCTACTTCCAAAGCCATCCTAGCTTCCGACAGAGGCCATCTGTGTCTTATCGATGACAGTGACGGGACACAACGGTTTTCCAAGATGTATGTATTCTGTCGTATAGTTGTGCCCCACAGATGGACCGGGCGCCCCTTTTTGTCCGACTTTGCTAATCTCGCATTTCGATTCCAGCGCCGAAGCCGGGTTTCCAGTGACCAGCCTGGCAGTTGACTCCAATGGACGCCTCCATTTAGCCAGTAGTCAAGGAGGCCTTAAAACACTAAACATCAACGAGACGATCGAGTCACTAACACCACCTCCTTCGCCTACATCCAGAATGGGTTCAACTGTCACCCTAAGCGCGGACTCTATCAAAATCGAAGCCGTTGCCTGTCTAACTGACTACGTTATCACCGTGGACTCACAACATGCAGTTCGTCTTTCGCAATTCTGCTCCCCAGACGATGAGAGTCTCGTAGGCCCCGTTATCCAGGAATTACCGGCACATGGTAGTCCCGTGCTTGGAGTCACTACGCTGGACAAGTCGAACCTTGCAAATGCTTCTTTCTGTACTTGGGCTGCTGGAGGCTCTGTGTTGTTCTGGAGCCACGATGGAGTTTGCAAGGACTCCATGCAGGTACCGCTTGAACAACTCGAAGGGGTGGACGCCGAGATCAATGAGCTAAAGACTTTTCGCGCCTCCAAGGATGCCAGTTTCTTGGTTGCTGGCGACAAATACGGTATTCTTCGGTATGTACGCCGTCATCTCATCATTGCTCATTTGTACTTTGTAAAGCGTTGCCAGACTGTTGACACATGAATACGCATTTTGCATTCACTTGCATGCTAATAATCCACCAGAATCTTCAATTATGAATCCAAAACTACTGCGTTTGAATTCAAAGCCCACGCAGGCGAGATCACCGGCGTGGCTATCTTCGAAGACAAGGGGACGGCATACATCGCTTCTAGCGCGAGAGATCGCATGCTTCAAGTTTTCCAGCGAAAGGCTGAAGCCTGGGTCCTAATGCAAACTCTTGATGAGCATGTTGGAGCAGTGACTGGAGTAGCCTTCTCCCGTAGCGGCGACCGTCTTGTTTCGATGAGTTCAGACCGCAGTATTGTTGTCCGTGAATTAGGTACGTAACACCCAAGTTGGATGCGTGTATCTCGCCGAGCCTACTATTTCTGTCTTCAATGAAGGCCCCTCACAGTCCATTGGATCAGCTTGCTAACTATGTGCTTCAACTTAGCCTCTCTTGAAGCCGAGAAGGCATTCATCATCCTACGTACAGTCATTCTCAAGGCAACACCGGTCTCTATGACTTGGGATGTCGATCAAGATGATGTCCTCCTAGTCTCAACAATCGACAGACAGGTACACAAATACGACTTACGCAACGGCCAAGGCTTCAGCAGCTTCCGAGCATCAGACACGGATGGAGGCGATGCCGTTGTCCTCTCGTCCCTTGTCCACATCCCGAGAACGTGGGGATCGCCGCTCATAGCCGGCGTATCCAGCACAGATAAATCCATTCGACTTTATGAAGAAAGTGGCACCTTACTAGCGCGTGATTGGGGACATACAGAAGGCGTAACAGATATTGCCCTCGTCCAAAGCGCCGGACCGGACGACGATGCTATGGAAAAGTCCTTGGTAACGGTTGCGGTCGACGGTACCATTTTCATATGGGGGCTTCTATTGCAATCCCACCGACGTGATGCGTCGGCATCTGTAGATGTTCTTGGGCCAAATACGCCTGCGAATCAATCTTTGCTAGCCAGCAAGCCGCCACTACGGCGTGTATTCTCTCAATCCGAGCTTGCAAAATTTCAGCGCTCCCCCGAAGACGAGCAGTCAACACCAACAGGAAATCGTTCGCCGAAGCTGCGCAAGAGGGTATCGAAGTTCTCTCTAGCTTCTACACCAAAGCTCGCGCCTTCACCTATGCCTAGCCCTTGCTTGCCCCGCGATCGACTTACAAACTCCTCGAGCCAGTCCACATTGCGACGGTCGAATCGCACCCGATCACCATCGCCTCCGAGCCCACGAAATCGGCAGCCCACGAAGCGACGGTCGTCGGTAGATGTTCGGCTTCGCAGCAAGGCACCAGTGAACGAGTTTGGAAGCCTTGGTGCGCTGACTGAGTCTCTCAACCGCACACTACGATCCTACCGAAAGCGCTTAGCCAATAGCAGTGACGCCTTGAGCGCTGATCTTGTCCGGGAGGTAGAGCGCGAGCTCGCTCTGACGACGCGCGCGGTCGGTGAGAAAGCAAAGTCGAATGGAGTTTTCAACGAAACGGCCATGCAGAAGCTGCTGGATCAATACTCGGAGAGATTGCTAAGCACGCTTGATGAGAAGATTGCCGCCACTGTTGCTTTTCGTATGAGAGAGAACAGTGAGGGCGGTATATCAACCGGACTGGCCTCTCCAGTGCTGGACAGGGAAGCAGAACAGGTGGCAGAGAAAACGAAAACGAGCACAGACGATGAAGACGAGGGAGAAGAAGAAGACTCTCCCGCACGCGGAGCAGAGTCACAATCACCAACTATCAACGAAAAGGCGGAGTCGCCTCAGACATGATGAATGGATCAGGGCGTTTTTAGGAACGGGTAACTCAAAGGCGTTTTAGGATACTACTGGATTCAACGGGGGCGGTTGGTTACGTGCCCTTTGATGAGCTCACGAGCTCACGTGGAAAGGAAAGGGAATGGTCCCGCGGAGGGGTTCCGACGTGATGGAAGCGTGCTGAATTCATTTTTGCGATACCGCTTTTTAATGTAGTCGTACCGTCTTCTTCCCATGAATAACTCTAGGCAAAAGTTCCGCTCTGAATGCCCGCATGTGTATGATATTTTGGCAAGGCGTGAGGAGAGCTCGAAAACGCGACATGATTGGCTACGCATGAGTGGCATTTTAATTTGTATAGGGTTAGAGCGGGAGGCGTCCAAGGTTGCGCGCGAAGGAATGTCCAGCCTTGACTCTTAAGTCTCTCGCAGAAGGATAATCTCGGGAAATAAGTTCTGAAATAAGCTATTAAAACTCGTGTTACTTACTCTCAAAGCTTATCGATTAGGGAGAGTAGGTATTAGGTACTGGCATCCCCTTCGATACGTTTCGCAAAGTTTAGTTGTTGGCTTATTTTTTAAGATTTTAGCTGCCGTTAGAGCGCTTTGTATATGCTTGGCTTGCGTATATGGCTTAGTGCTTGGTACTCTTTACTTTATATGTACAGTACATGGAGCTTCACTGTATGGCGCAAGTTGATGGGTCTTGGTATGCCGTTCACGCGTCCTCGGATCGACATTCCGATGGCCGGTCGATCCTAATCGGTTATGCAATACCCAGCGCCTCGGGCCACGACAACTTCCCCATGTCCGAAGCGCATCACACCGACGTAGGTAGGGCTGCCCTTGCAAGTATGTACTCTGTCTTTACTTGTAAATCTAGATGCCAGATGCAGGCTGGAGTATCCAATATGGGGGAGCTGCAGGTACATGTGGAATGTAGCCGCCTAGGCGCCGTCCAACGCAATGGACGTGACCTCCATGCTCGTCTGTGAGACTCGACGAAGCGCCTGCATCACAACGACGCAAGGGCGTCACGAACACATGTTGACAATCAAACCAGACAAACCAGCAACTGACGGATTCGCCACGGAAGTCACACAGGCGAACGGCTCTTGCAGCATGGCGGCATCGCTTTGGTGTGGTCGGACAAATGGAGTGGGCCAAGGTAGGCAAAATGTGGGCTATCAAAGAACAAAAAAGGCCACAGCCGTTCGTCCCCGCACTGCGGCCTGGACGACGGTGCACTCTAACCGGGACGTACCGTCAGCCGTAACTCATAAGAAGCTCTGTGCACCCGTTCCCATTGCAATTGACCCAACTCTCCACTTGCCCTCCCAGCTTCACACTTCACACTTCACCCATAGCGCCATTGCCCGTTGTCGAGACCACACACGCAGCATCTCCGACTTCGCGCCCTCGCATCAATCACCCGTCGCCTGCAGCGTGCAGTGTGCAGCTGTGCCCTCGACCTCAACCTCCCAAGTTCACGATCGCGCCTTTTGGTGGTTGTGAGCTTGCCCGTCCGTCAGAAACCTCTTTCCTCGCGCAGGCTTTGTAGATCCGCACACACACAATGTCTGAAGGCGACGTGAAGCCGCCTGTGGTCGCCGAGGCCCACGAGGTCGACACTTTCCACGTCCCCAAGGCATTCTACGAGTGAGTGTTCCCGACACTGTATAGTATTTATTGCATCATAATTCCGACCCAGGGCGGGGTGGCTTTCCCCAAGTTACGCCACGCGACGCCAGAGCGGGGTGACCCCGCCAATCCGCCCAGCACCATCATCATCCATTCACCCCCAAATGCAACGAGATTTGCTGACGCATGACCTCACAGCAAGCACCCCAACACAAAACCGCATCTCGATGGCCTTGAGCACTACCAACAACTGTACAAGGAATCGATCCAGGAGCCGCACCAGTTCTGGGGGCGTCTTGCACGCGAACTGCTCACGTGGGAACGCGACTTCCAGACAGTGCACGCGGGTAGCTTCGCCAATGGCGACAACGCGTGGTTCCTTGAGGGCAGGCTGAATGCTAGTTACAACTGCGTTGACCGACATGCGTTCAAGAACCCGGACAAGCCTGCCATCATCTACGAGGCTGATGATGCTGGCGATGGCCGAATCATTACCTACGGCGAGCTTCTACGCCAGGTGTCGAAGCTGGCGTACACTTTGAAAGAGATGGGTGTTAAGAAGGGCGACAGTGTTGCTGTCTACCTACCCATGATTCCCGAGGCCGTCATCTCTCTGCTGGCCTGCGCACGCATTGGCGCTGTACACTCTGTAGTCTTTGCCGGTTTCTCCTCAGACTCCCTCCGCGACCGAATCATCGACGCCGAGAGCAAAGTCGTCATCACCACCGACGAGGGAAAGCGTGGCGGAAAGGTCATTGGAACCAAGAAGATTGTCGACGAGGCTCTGAAGCAGTGCCCTCATGTGTCGCACTGTCTCGTCTACAAGCGCACCGGTGCTGACGTCCCGTGGACCAAGGGACGAGACTGGTGGTGGCATGAGGAGGTCGAAAAGTTCCCCAACTACATTGCACCAGAGTCGATGAACTCGGAAGACCCACTCTTCCTGCTCTACACTTCGGGCTCTACGGGCAAGCCGAAGGGAGTCATGCACACAACCGGTGGCTACCTCATCGGAGCTGCCATAACCGGAAAATATGTATTTGATATCCACGACAACGATACCTTTTTCTGCGGTGGTGATGTAGGATGGATCACCGGGCACACATATGTTGTCTACGCTCCGCTGCTCCTCGGTGTGGCCACGGTTGTCTTCGAGGGCACCCCCGCTTACCCCAACTTCTCGCGATACTGGGACATCGTCGACAAATACAATGTCAGCCAGTTCTACGTTGCGCCTACTGCACTGCGTCTGCTCAAGCGCGCCGGCAACGAGCACGTCAGGCACCAGATGAAGAACTTGAGGATATTGGGATCCGTGGGTGAGCCGATTGCCTCTGAGGTCTGGAAGTGGTACTTTGAGATTGTCGGAAAGGAGGAGGCACACGTTGTCGACGTAAGTGAATTTTCTATATCTGACGGTGAGCATGGCTAATGGGTACAGACATACTGGCAAACTGAGACGGGTTCACATGTCATCACTCCCCTAGGTGGTATCACACCTACGAAGCCCGGATCTGCCTCCCTTCCCTTCTTTGGCATCGAGCCTGCCATTATCGACCCCGTCTCCGGCGAGGAGATTCACGGAAACGACGTTGAGGGCGTGCTTGCCTTCAAGCAGCCGTGGCCGAGCATGGCCCGCACAGTTTGGGGGGCGCACAAGCGGTATATGGATACCTACTTGAACGTGTACAAGGGCTACTACGTGAGTGTCCCTCATCCGGAGTTAAGAGATGTTCTAACATCCGCAGTTCACCGGAGATGGCGCAGGTCGTGACCACGAGGGCTACTACTGGATCCGTGGCCGAGTAGATGACGTGGTCAACGTCTCTGGGCATAGATTATCGACTGCAGAAATCGAAGCTGCGCTTATCGAGCATCGTACGTCACTTCCTCTTTGGGACATGTCAGAAGTCTTGAGTAGTGTTTTAGTACTGACAACATGCAGACTCCGTAGCCGAAGCCGCAGTCGTTGGCATCAACGATGAGCTCACTGGCCAGGCCGTCAACGCCTTTGTCGCGCTCAAGGACGGCAACGAAGCCAGCGACCAGACAAAGAAGGATTTGATCCTGCAAGTGCGCAAATCGATTGGTCCGTTCGCTGCGCCAAAGGCGATTTTTGTTGTGCCAGACTTACCTAAGACGCGTTCCGGGAAGATCATGCGCCGCATCTTGAGGAAGATCTTGGCAGGTGAGGAGGACCAGTTGGGCGACATATCCACAGTAAGCAATTTAGCTCGGTCCTTTTTCCTCTGCCTTTTTTCTTTGGTGTCTTGGTACACGAGTCCATTACGCGTCGTCGTGCGGGACAATGGAGCTAACGAGCCCGACAGCTTTCGGACCCCTCGGTTGTTGACAAAATCATCGACACCGTTCACAAGGCCAAG
The DNA here is from genome assembly GCA_010015675.1 of Byssothecium circinans. NCBI lineage: Eukaryota > Fungi > Ascomycota > Dothideomycetes > Pleosporales > Massarinaceae > Byssothecium > Byssothecium circinans. The sequence goes on along the minus strand of ML976978.1, from coordinate 439,830 downwards.
AAGTGATGGGTGTACTGTGCGGAACCTGAGGCGTTTGAGTGGAATCGATTAGGACCTACAAGGTGGGTCCCAAACAAGGGCATTGTCATGGTGATGGCGGTAGGCGGTGCCCTGTGTGCGTGCGTTGTGTCTTGCAGGCGTTGAGATGGTGCAAGTCGTGTAATGGTTTTTTTTGTAGGCTATATCCTGATCTCCTGATCTAGGCTGTGAATTGTTTATGTATCTTCTGCATCGTTGCACTGTGTGTGTGACAACGGTGGCTTGCATGTGACGGCGACTTGGAGGGTTTCAGTATAGTAACAGCACCAGCGCCTAGATGTTTGTTACCCCCTTTTTACGGTGCATCCGGATCGCTTTCCGTACTTATTACCGAGCTTTGTCAAGTCTGTCAAGGCAAAAATACGGCGTGTTTGGGCGCCCCAGGATTCTCTGCACAGCCTGCGGCGGGCATCCTTGGCAAGTCCCGGCTGACGCCTCCACTCCCTTTGGATTCGCCTCTCACTGAACGAACTACAACACCACCATACATGTCGCTCGCTGCGTACCCGCTATAACCCTTCCTCATCCTTTCTCCAGCGCGCTGCTCCTCGACGGAGCGTCGCCGCTACAATGTTACTCCAGCGCGCCGTAACCGTCGCCATCTCCGTCTTCGCAACACTCGCTACCTCATCCTCGACCGCCCGGCAACCGCTGCAGCGCATCGGACTCGCAAAGAACCCCTCAATTCTCACACAAAACAGCCGGGTTACGGCTGTCTCGACCTTCGATGTTGCGTTTGACTATTCCGGCCAGAGGATACGGCTGAGTCTCGAGCCGAACCACGACATCTTCGTAGAGGGCGCCAAAGTGCAGTATCTGGGCGCTGATGGATCGATTACGAAAGAGCACCCGCTAGATCGATTAGAACACAAAATCTTCAAGGGTACCGCTTTCTTGAAGAGGGCGAATCGCTGGGATAGAGTGGGATGGGCGCGTGTGGAGATAATACGAGACGGAGTGGAGCCACTGTTCGAGGGCACCTTCACCGTCGACCATGACCACCACCATGTCGCTCTCTCGACGACCTACAAGCAGACTCGAATGGATGAGGACCCAGATATCGACCTGAAAAATGACGAATACATGGTTGTGTTTCGTAATTCGGACATGGGACGCAAGCAGGAACACTCGGAATTGAAGAAGAGATCGGCTGGTCTGACATGCGCCAGCGACTCGCTGGGCTTCAACAGTCAGGAGGATCATCCCGTGTACGCTGCGATGCGGACACGTAGCGAGAGCAGCAAGTTCTTCAGCTCGCCCTTTTCGTCGCTCATGGGGCGTCAGGTAGATAGCACGCCTGGCGGAGGAAACAGCGCCGGCGTTAATCTTGTTGCGAGCATCGGTAGAACTAACGGTTGCCCCACCACTCGAAAGGTTGCCCTTGTCGGCGTTGCCACAGACTGTACATATACTGGGTCCTTCAACTCGACAAACACAACCCGCAATAACGTCATCCGCCAGATGAACTCGGCCTCCGAGCTTTTTGAAAGCACTTTCAACATCTCTCTTGGCCTGGCCAACATTGTTGTCACCGAGGCGAACTGCCCGACAACGCCTCAGACCGCTACCCCATGGAACCGTGCATGCAACAGCAACTTCGACATTCAAGCACGACTCAACTCATTCTCCCAGTGGAGGGGAACCCAGAGAGACTCGTTTGCTTACTGGACCCTTCTCAGCACGTGCAACACGGGCTCTGCTGTCGGTCTGGCGTGGCTCGGACAGGCCTGCACCCAAGGATCTCAGGCCTCCAACTCTTCGGCAGGAGGTGCAGAGTCTGTCGCTGGAGCCAACGTCGTGGTGCGAACATCGACTGAATGGCAGGTCATTGCGCACGAAGTGGGGCATACATTCGGTGCTGTTCATGACTGCACGTCTTCCACTTGCCAAAACTCCAATACCGTCAACGCCCAGCAATGCTGTCCACTCAGTGGTAGTACTTGTGATGCCGGAGAAAGGTTCCTCATGAACCCCTCGACCGCGGAGAATATCGACAAATTCTCACCTTGCTCAATCGGGAACATCTGCTCTGCCATAGGCCGCAACAGCGTGAAGACTTCGTGCCTGACTAACAATCGAGGCGTTACCACCATCACCGGCCAGACCTGCGGCAACGGTATCGTCGAAGGCGATGAACAGTGCGACTGCGGTGGCGAAGCCGGCTGTGGAGGCAATTCATGCTGCGATGCAAGGACGTGCAGATTCAAGAACAACGCCGTGTGCGATGATTCCAACGAGGACTGCTGCAGAAATTGCCAATTTGCATCGGCTAATACCGTCTGTCGAGCGAGCTCCAGCTCCTGCGATCCCGAAGAGAAGTGCACTGGAAACACTCCGTACTGCCCAGAAGATAAGACTCAACAGGACGGATCCGACTGTGGCAACGGCTTGCAATGCGCCAGTGGGCAATGTACCTCACGAGACCAGCAGTGTAAGACTGTGATGGGCAGCTACACACAGGGCAATGATACCTATGCCTGCGACAACAGCAATTGCATGCTCAGCTGCGCAAGTCCGGAATTCGGACGCAACGTCTGCTATGGCTTGCGGCAGAACTTCTTGGACGGCACGCCCTGTGTCGGAGGTGGCAGGTGCTCCAATGTAAGCAATCTCCTAGCCCTACCCACTACCACATGAGTTCATACTGACGATGAATTAGGGACAATGCTCTGGTAGCTCCGTCGGCGGCGAAGTCAAAAATTGGATCGACCAGCACAGAGGACTCGTCATAGGCCTCAGCTCTGCAATCGGCGGCCTCATCGTCCTCTCCATCCTTGGCTGCTGTATAAGTAGCTGCCGACGCCGTCGGAACAGCAAGAAGTATGCTGCGAACTTGATACCGGCGCAACGCGCTGGTCCCCCAGGCTCTCATCATGGACACAGAAGTCGGAGCTTGGGTGATCCAGGGCCAGGAAGTGCACCACCAATGAGTCTCCGTGGTGGAGCAGGTTGGACACCGCAGACAGACCATGCGAATATAGCGGTGCCTCCGCCGCCGTATCATCGAAGCAACAGTGTGCGATATGCGTGAAGAGGCTGCATCGCATCTTTTCCTTCTTATTTGATTGGATTTGCATTGGGAATTGCATTGGAGACACTCCTTGGGCTTGGGGCATGCATATGGTTGCCCTCGACGGCCGGCATACCTTATTTACGATCATTCGGACTGGTGTTTCGTTCCTTTTCTGAGCGCTTTTCTGTTACTGCATTTTGCGTGGCGTTTTTGGGGCAAGACAAGATCTTGGGTGCGATATCTGCGCGTGGGCTTGATTTAGTAGTCGGAAGACGTCGCATAGGAGAAGATCTGTTTGGGTGCAAAACGGAATCACGAATTGGCTACTCCCATTGGGTTTTGTAGCGGATGGGTTTGGGTATACAATCCCCTTTCTTTGTATGAATTGGATTGCACAGGAAAGGCATCGTTGAAGTAAAAGTTACAGAGGACAGATATAGCATCTTCAATGTAGAGTATATATCCTTGGGTCGATTGCGCTAGCCTTTGCTCGAGTGTTTATGTGGAACAGTGGACTCGGGACGTTCTCGAACCTTTGCCTCGTTTCAAGTATATACCATCTAGCGCTCCTCTCCATCCCGGTGCGCGGATCAGATCAGATCATCTCCTCTCGTTTCCCGAATTCCCCATCCCAACGGAACGGAACATTTTCTCCATGTTCATGTACTAACGCACGTCTCCACATTTGAGCCTTGAATCATCTCAAATAAACGAGATCAATCTTATCAAAATAACATGACCATTCTTTAACGCTTCCATTACATACATCTTTTTTCTACCTTACTTTCACTTCTTTTCAGCGCTGTAGTTCCAACTCTTCCACCCTCGTTTACCTGTTTTTATTTCCACCAGCAACCCGCTACCATGCCTCCACTAACCTGGTCTCTGCTGGCCCTCGCCGCCTCAACATCCGCCTTCCCCCAGCCTCTGAAAATATCCGATTCCAAGACGCAGAAACCAACCCAGCTATGCGGCGTCTCCGACTCGATCGTGCTCACAGACACGCCCTGGATCGTCTTCAACATGTTCTACAACTCCGCGAAAGCCGAGGGTACAATGTGCACGAACTACGGTAAGGAAACAACGCCCCCCCCCCCCCCCCCCCCCCCCCCCCCCCCCCAATGATGCCACCCACCCACTGCTCCACCTGGACGCACACACTAACCGCGCACCGGTATCCCAGAATCCGTAACCTCCTCTCCCCGCCAAACCATCCACTGGAGCAGCACAACGAACCTCGCCTCTCAGCCCTCGACCTCCAACATCCCCAAAGGCTACTCCTTCATCGGGCTGACGCAGAACCTCGAGACGCGGCTCTCGGCCATCGCCAGCATCCCGGCGACGTATGAATGGACGCGGTCGAACAGCACGGCGTACAAGGGCAACGTGTGTTTCGATTTCATGACCTCGGATACCAAGGGCGATTCCACGTCGAGCCGGGCGCAGGAACTGATGCTCTGGCTGAACTGGACGGGCGGACAGCTGCCGATTGGGTGGGGCGAGGGGCCGAAGACGACGGTTGAGGGATTGTATGGGGGGAGCTGGAGGTTGTTTCAGGGGGTTAATGAGGATACGGGGATTGTGGTTTCGTCGTTGTTGCCGGATGTGCAGTTTGAGGGTATGTCTTTCTTTTTCTTTCTTCTTCTTCTCCTTCTCCTTCCTTCTTCTTTTTCTTAATCCCCCCCCGGTTGTCTTGTCCTTGTCCTTTTGCTCTGTTTCCGGTGTTCTTGTGCTGACGACGTGATATGGCAGGCAAGTTCGAGGGCGATATCAAGGACTGGCTGCTGAAGCTTGTGGAGGCGGGCGTTTTAACAGAGGAGACGTATGTTAATGTTGGGAACGCGGGTACGGAGCCGTTTCATGGGAATGCGGTGTTGAATGCGACGTTGGGGCTGCAGATCAATCTGAGGTAGATGGTGGCTGGGGCCTGGGCTTGGGCTTGGTTTGTACGTTTGGAGTAGGACGGAGAGTGGGGAGTAGGCAGAGAGGTGGGGTTGTCTGTCGAAAGCGTGGAGCGCTTCGGGGTAGAATTTATTCTTCGTTGACTGTATTCGTCATAAGCAAACATTCTCTCGCGTAGCGGTAAAAGCGGGATCTAACGCAGCTACTTCACCCTCACTCTCGAGACGGTAGGAGCTTGCTCTCTGAGTGAAGTACTAACGTCGGTCCCTGTGTGCCGAGAAATCCCCCGTGCCTCGAAAAATCCACCTTTCAGGCCTCTCAAAATTCTCCCTTGCAAGATTTGACATCATTGCCAATATGGTACTATTCTTCAGCCATTTCTCCCCAGGAAATGTGTCCGCAATGGAATTATTACAGCGGTCCTGCTCATACTGTCCATCGTTTCGTTCACAGCATTGAAAGCCCGCTTCTGCTGTTACCCCCCTACTCCATCACGACTATCGGCCTTTCTGCAAAATTTCGGGACCATGATATGATACTTCTTATAACAAAGAATAAATATTCAAGCTTTGACAACATAACGTACCAAAAAGTCACCATGCTGAATTTGTCCGGACAGAAGGGAGGAGATCAAATCGCCGCAAGTCTTAGCACGGCGACTTAACGTCGGGTTCGGCGATCCGCCCACCTCGGTGATGCGCCCACCCAGCCACCCATCCGGCCACTATAAAAGTGAGATTATACTGTCGCCCACAGTAGCTATTATCACGAGGTTTTGTGGTGGAGTAGTAATTAGATGCTTGCGATCAATTTGTACTATTTGAATTTCTTTAGAAGGTTGATTTTTCGCCCGCGAGAGTTGACTTTTGGTGGAGGGCTTGGTGCAGGCTCACCACCTCCACCACCACCTTCAACAGCGTGCGTAACCCGCGCACGCTTTGCCTTTGGCCCAGCCTTCTGTGAGGCTGCCCTCTTGCCTCTTTGGGACAATTGTAGAGATTTTTGGGCGGTTGCAGCCTCTTTTTCCTGCTGTTTCTTGCGCTGAATTTTAGCTCGTTCTGCAGCCTTCCTTTCCTTCTCCTTCTCCCTCTTAACTTTGGCTATTTCACGACCCACACGCTTCTCCTCTGCGATCTTTTTTTTATACAAGGCAGCTTGTGCCTTGAGCTCTTTATCGTCAGCTTTTTAGAGTTTTTCTTCAGCTTCTT
>ML976978.1:403077-432178 GCA_010015675.1 Byssothecium circinans | reverse complement strand
TGGAGTTATCGCGCGTTGAAGTTGGTGTAAGTTTCGTGTTGTGATGTTCGGGTGGGCGTATCACCGAGGTGGGCGTATCGCCGATCCCGACGTTAGTGCGTGCTAACATCTCGTATTTGGATGGCCCATGCGCCTCCCCCCTGCAAGTCCCGTACGCCCACCAGCCCTTATTTTTGACGGGGAGCTCCGTAAGAGCAATAGGTGTTGAAAATGACTCCTATGTGATTAGCTCTCTGCGGATGTGGCGTTTTGTCTGGCTTGAGCTGAACCTTTCATCTCGAATGAAGCCAAGCGTGAATAGGTGCTGAATGGAAAGACAATAAAAGGTCGCCGGTGCTCTTTGGAACGGTGTCATCATGAAAGCGTTACTTCGTACTTTGCTTCTTCGGTGGGGTTGGGTGTGGTTCGTTCTTTTGCATCATCCTGTACTTTGCGTCCCCTCACGTACAACCCCTGATCCCACACCTAGCAAAACACTACGACCTAGGCAAGAGCCTACCCCTCCTCCTTTTGCAGCATCGTTTGCTACGCGATATGGTAGTTGTGTATTATCGGCTATAACTCCATATACTACGATAGATGATTATATTGCAGCATATAAACATAACTTATGTGCCATCAAGAAACTTTGTTGCTCCGAGGACGGCATGGACGGAGTCGGACTTCACGATTGTGGCGTATGGCTATTGAACGAGGGCTGCAGTTCACCAGCATATACTGGCAATCTCCCCGCCATCGGGACAGTTGCGATTGGCAATCTACCAACATGCATGAGCATCTGTACCTCAACGCTTCTCTCTCGCAGCGATTATTATTGGTGTCTTTACAACTCTAATAAGTATCTTGATCAACACGTTTCATATAATAACTGGCCAGCATATCTCGAAGCTGAAGGCCGCTTCCTCAAACAATGTCAGTGTCAATTCTTCTCGACCTGCCAAGGATGGTGCGGACCAGGCACGGATTCCACGTCAATGGTAGCCTGGCAAAGCTCGGCATGTAAAGACTTCAAGTCTTTGGAGTTCTCGACTTTCGAGCGCTCGACGTAAGTAATGCCATTTTGCTATACTCTTGTGAGGCTTTGAGATGCTGAAGGCAAATTAGGTGTGAGTCGTCGTACCCTCATCCACTCACTCCACCATTCCCGGACCTCGTTCCATGGCTATCAGCGCGATGGTGCCCTACAAAGACGACCAAATCTTCCGTAATATCTACTACCGTTTCATCGAGGAGAACAGCATTCGAGTTACCGACATATACTCCGAACGATGCAGTCGACCTGCTAGCTGCAATCGTTTACGGGCCGCCCGGCTGTGTTAGAGAGATGTCAAATCGGTGTCCAGCGCTCTTCAAAGCAGCACAAATTTGCTGGTATTCTCGTTCGAAGCAAGCTGCTTGTTACTGCCCCGTGCTAACCAACACCTCCTGTCCGGGACTTTGTCGGGACGGCCAAGACTCAGCTAAATACCTGCTATGGGCCAGGGACAATTGCGGCAATATCTCAGGCTTCTTTTCACCAAAATGGGTAGATTATACATCACTACAGACCACGGCCTACAAAACTCTGTTTGCCTGGCCATGGCACGTCAGCTTCAACCCCGATGAGACTTTGAATCGAAGGAATGACAGCCGCAAGCGCAAATGTCCTTCCAAATCCGAGAAGCTTGGCGTTTTTGCTCTGCTAAACGTCATCACCTTAGTTGGCACTGCCTGGATCTTCCGAAGGACAAATATCGAGAAAGTCACGCGAGGTTACTGTGGTGCTCCAGGAAGCAGGCTGTGGGTCGTCTCCGCTCTTGCCTCTGCTGGTCTCTCCATCGGCGCCAATTTCCTCAATGCTGCTCTTGTTCATCGAACTCGTGGTTTCCATGACGTTCCCATCGTACAACTCGCGTTCCTCTGGTGTTCTCGTCCAAGGATTGCGTGGGTGGCTGGATTACTCGTCCTAGTAGAGCGAGAAAAGTCCATGTACTTTGCTATCGGGGCGTCGTCTCTCATCTCAGAATTTGTCCTGCAGGCCTTTGGGTCTTATTATCTGATCCGCACAGTCGTCTTCGCTTTTCGGCAGGGGTATTACTACCAAGGTCAACTTTACGCGGTAGTGCCTGGCGGCCGCGATGCTACTATGATGTATATCGGTGCATTCCTCTGGTTGGCTTCTATCAGTTTCGTCCTTGTGGACTTCGTATGGGCATTCCTCGGCTTGCAAAGACTGGTTCTCTACTTTGTTGACAAAGTGCGGAGACCTGTACGGGCCGTCCCAGCAGCTGTTGAACGTCGAACAACCCGACACTTGCTACAGCGCATGAGTGAGTGGTGGCCTACAGCTGAAAGATTCAACCAGTTGTTCTCGGGCGTGGGTATTCAAGGCTCGGTGCAACGTCGCATTGGCAACACTGATACAGACACAACTACTCCGGCGTCAGATCGCTCATATACAACCGATCGCCTAGCGCTTGCCGCTCCTCCAGATCCAGACGCATGGAAGGCTATGCTGCATCGCATGGGCCTCAGTGTAAAGTCTGCGAAGCAAATGAGGCGTGTCATTGCCTGGATGATCTTCCCGTTTCTTGGCCAGTGGTTGTTCTGGGGTGGCTTTGTAGGTCTTGCTGGAGACTTGTAAGTGAAGTGCTTGTGTTATCTTTTGTTTCTAACGTCTGGTAGATACTGCCCACCACGCATGGGCGAAGCTGCGACAGTTTGGATATCGTCTGCGGTGGTTAGCGTGATACTCACCTCGTCACTATAAGGCCATGCTGGAATTCACGGCCGCGCAACACCATCAACATTGAGCCCGTGCAAACGGGAATAACAATCCAAAGGCGTGATCGGATTTCCGTCTAGGATTTGTAAAAAATCGAGAGCTCTATCAATGATTTAGGTGGCCATCAGATGGACTAACTCAATACGTCTTTCATTCGGACTCTGCATTCTTCGCAAAGAGGTGTGCAACATTAACTTCTGCTCTTACATCAACTTCAGATGTTACATTTTCTACTAGTGAAATAAAACTTTCTCGTAAGCACGATTGGAATGTGCCAGACCCCTAATCGCGCAGAAAGCACTCATGGTGTAATAACGATATAATGTGAATACTCCCCGCACCATTTCCTAGATAACTTAAAGAATCTCCGTCCGTCGTACGAGGAAATTGGTGGCCGATTTAGCAGATCTGTATGTGCGGATTGTAAGGGCGATACTGGAGCGTTCGGATCGTGGGGTAGGGTTTGTGCCTATCAATGAAAGGGGCGTTACTTTTGCAGAGGCGGGGCATATTCTGATCAAGGAGCTCAGTGAGAGGTGTCTCGATGTCCTTTCCGCTGATGGGTTGTTGCCGAAAAAGGGGGGACCGCGGGAGAAAGAAGTTAGGTTGGTCGAGTTGCGGGGAATCTCTGATAAGATAGCGCTGGGGAAAAGGTTTATTGGGGAGAGATCGTGGGCTGAGTTTAAGTATACGAATTCGAGTGTTGCGAGGAAGGTACTGGGGTGGGAACCGAAGAGGTCGCAGAGTGCGTGGAAGCAAACGTTTGAGGATGAGTTGGTGGCGATTAAGGAGGGGAGGATATTTAGCTTTCCAAGGGTGATTGGAGCGCGTGCAAAGCAGTCGAGTTAATGTTTAGGGTAAAGAGGTACGCAAGAAACAGCCTCATATCTTCAATGCCACTTTTCATCCCGTCGCCGAGTGAAATGGTGAAATCTATATGTAGAGCAAATACAAGTTTTCTCAAGCTTCCCAAGCTTCGTATCTCGTACAACACAACACACCATCATCGTTCTAGCGCGATCGATTATCCTGTCTATCGTCACGTACAGTTTGTAATCCAAGCCAAAATGCGTACTCACAAATCTGTACTCCGCCCACCATTTCCCATGCAATGCGATGCTTATTCACAAACAGCCTCCAAACCGTTCTAGCCACTCAGCACACCACTCTCCATTCAATACCCGAATTTCTGGAATTCAGCCTCCGTCCAGTCCCATAGTTTCTTCGCCAACCCATCATCCTTTGCTAACGAACTCGCCTTCCCCGTCTTACCCACCGGGTCATAAAACCCGCCATTCTCCAACTTCTCCTTCTCCACAGTAGCCGCCCACGTCTGATTCAGCGCGCCACCCTTTGTATCGGGAAAGTGTCCAGGTAAAAACCTGATGAACAAGCTGTAGAACCAGGTCCCGAGTTTCATGATTGGGTTGGAATTGACGGAAGCGTACAAATCGGTGATGATGACACCTGGATGAATGGCCACGGAGGTAATGGACGGGTAGCGAGCAGCAAGTTCGCGCGTGAAGAGTATGTTTGCGAGTTTAGACTGTCCGTAACGCTGGAATGTGTAGTATTTCTCCAGCTTCGCTTGGTCCCAGATTATGCCTTCGGAAGGCGCCACCTGATGTCCCCAGCTCGTCAGATTCACGATCCTCACATCGCTGCCTTCTTTTTTTGCTGTCTTCAACAGCACGGGCAGAAGCAGTTTGGTCAACAGCGCATGTCCCATGTGATTTGTGCCAAATTGTATCTCGTATCCTTCTTTTGTCAGGTTGTACGGTGTCATCATTACTCCAGCGTTGTTGATGAGAATATCGAGGCGCGATTCGCGCGCGGTGAAGGTGGATGCTGCTGAAGCGATGGAGGCGAAGGAGGTCAGATCGAGGGGCAGGTACTCGACGGAGGCATTGGGAACGACAGCCTTGATATCGCGGATTGCGGCCGTGGCCTTGGATTCTGTACGCGCGGCGAGATAGATGCGGGCGGGAGAGTGGGCGGCGAGATACGTGATTGTTTGTTTGCCCAGGCCAGCGTTGCCTGGAATGCTCCATTAGAATATTTCCTGAGGAAGAACTAGAGGAGTGTAACATACCGCCTGTGACTAGGATGACCTTGCCATCCAAACTCTGAATGTCTGTCGCGGGATCGAACGAAGCGCCCATTCTGTCCTGACCGACCGTCAATGAGAAAACGTGATATTCGATGTCGTAGAAGCTGTATGACTTTGTCCTCAAGGCTCTACATATGCTTTTCGCCAAGGGATATGCGGATGTTAAAGGTTTTGGGAACGGAGATCTTTTCTTCCGCGTGCCTCATTGCGAAAGAGCTCATGATATCACGAGCCGAGCTTCTCGGGACATGCCGAGAAGATGTCGCGAACACCACCTCTTCGCCTGCGGACGGCATATGTGATGGCCATTGTCGTCGGAAAGATTCAGCTGCGATTCGATCTTAGATCTCGTTGGATGGTCAGTTAGGTCCGGTCATGACCAGTTTGAAGGCAGGATAACAATGCATTTCGTCCGCAATCGTAGGCGATTAAAGGGGAAGAAGTCCTGGTCAAAAGAAGCGCATGTAAAAATGTAATATGGTTTCAGAGATTGAGTGCTGACTGTGCCGCGATGACATCGCGGATCAGCCCCAGCGCTTGGCACCATGCGCTCGCTGGACGTCATTCATGTTCCACTACATTACTCCTGTATCACCCTTGGATAAGTTTTACGGAGAATCTTTTTACTCTATTCCTAAAAATTGCCTATAGTGAGAACCCCTACTAAGGCTTACTGTATCCGACTTCTTTCAGCTACACGAAAGACCGTTGTGGTTGCACTCTTCACACTACTAGCATTCCAATACCGAGCAGCCCAAGAGGCTACTGATGCTGATGCAAGAACGTAATCCTATCAGGCGCATCCTCGCTGAGTCCACACTTTTCTCTGAAGTCGCCAGCCTCTTCTCCTTTCCTCTTCGTCCTCAGAGCAAAATCTTGAAGCGGACACGATCTGCCCGGACCATTGTTGCAGTCCGGCAACATGGTGATGCCGTCGTTGATATTGAGCCTGACAAACTTGGATGGCGTGCTCTCGCCTTTGGTATTGCAAGATAGCACTTCGAAGATGGTCCTTCCGCCCATTGGAGAGACCTGAGACTTGCGCCATTTGCGGTCGCGCTTGATGTGGGTGATGGGTAGGTGTTCGGCGTCGTTAATGATATCGAGTGCTGTAAGCACAGGAGCAATGTCGCCGTCGTGGACACTATCACATGTCAAAGCGGCCCACATATAGGAAGCGCAAATATCTCACAAGCTAAGGAAGAGCGGTCCAGCTGTAGGGCCCTCGAGCATGAGATTCATCGTCGCGTTCAGCCATAGCCAGCCCATAACTGCTGCATACTTCGTCCCTGGGCCGGCTCGATAATAATGGAGTATATCTCTCGCATACTCAAATCCCAAGAACTCTTCCTGCGTAAACACATTGCACCAATGGCTGCCGCCTCGCACCGTGGTCTCAAACCCGCACATCTCCTGCATGGCATAAATGTCGTTCTCAGAGAATTCGATATCGCGATGACGCTGTAGAAGCCGCTTCTGGATCGGACGGAGGTAGGTTGAACGATACTGATGCATCATCTTATAGCCATTATCATGACCAGTAACGTTATCGTGATAGTAAGAGAGGCACGTATCGCCAGGCGTTAGGGTATCGGCTCCCATCGACTGAGCCTCCGAGATGATCTGGAGGGATACTGTTTTCTGCCAGTCATGGCCGAAAAAGCCTGCACCGAAGTAGCGAGCTGTGTCGATGACACGCGGAGAATCGCTGGCCCAATACTTGACCACAGGGAATTGGGAGTGAGCAAGTGCTAAAAGACGATGGTAGCGGGTTCGTAAACGCACACCCGTGGTAAATGCACCGAGAGTGCCGGCAAAGGGCCCGGTATTGGTCAACTGCTCGAGTTGGGAGTCGTCTTGAGTCGTGTTAGTTGTCTGAAATCATCTAAAATTGAGATGTATGATGCGTCCAGATCTTGGAGCGAGGGAGGTGTCTGTAGGTGCATGAGGATGAAAGCCCACGCACCATTCCAAAACAAGTCCCAGTTGTTGAAGAATGCCAGTTCATCTTTGAAGACAATTCCACTGTTCTTCATTCTTTCGACAAGTGCCTTCATTCCTGAACCCCGAGGTAAGCTACTGCTATTCGAACGGATAGTCTCTTGAACAGCGTTACGTACGCTGTCCGGGACCTTTAGTCGGATACCTCTCACCATGGCGAGCCAGCTACCACGCCCTCGTCAGCCATGAGCCATGCAGCTTGTGGATGATGACCCACCATATGCACCTGCTCCACCTCACAGCCATCTGGCGGTGCAATGCCACCTTCTACCACAGCCACGGATTTCTCGACCCAAGGCCCACACCCGCCAAGGTGGTATAGTATATTCCAGTCCTTTGTCACGATGCCCGCACGCTCGCTGCTGCTGCCCGAGCTCTTTGCGGCTCCTACGAGGCCAGGATGGTGCCAGGCCGCCCAGCTGGCTTGATGAGGTTTTCCGGCACACTCATACTCAAAGTATCCAGTATGTGAGGGACAATTGCTCGATTGGGATGTATCGGGCTGGGTACAAGCTGAGGAGCACGAGCGGGAAGGCTGCGTCTGCCAGAGGCCAACAAGTATAGCGGTTACCGCGACGATAGTCCACGCCACGGGGGATCGGACGAGCGAACGCATGGCGACGAAGTCTGGAGAGGGGGTGAAGAAGCAAGAGGCGACATGGTGGAATCAGAAGCCAAAAGTCGGTGTGTCTGTCGGGGATGGGAGGAAAGAGCAATGAGTGCCAACGTGTGGCTCCACACAACCAGAGCACATGGCAAAGGTTTGCATTGCTCTAGCAAGGCATCGCCGAGGATATCAAAGACCTATCGGATGCTGCATGGTCAATATTGGGGAGTGAGAGCTGGTCAGCGAACCAAACATGTGACGGAATTGAAGAGTTATCGGAACATCAGTTTCTCCGACCAAGCTTGCCGCGCCGTCAGACACGGCGTAAACACCGGGGCACTGACCACCAGCCCTACATCTTGTTAAGCACCTCCGTATAATGATTCCTTCTCTGGGCCAGCGTATATGCATGATCATTCTCTAGTTGCTTATTTCGACTCATACTCATCTCCATCATGACAAACAAGAACATTAACACCGACCACGCGCAGCACTACGAACCTGACCCAGATGCATTCGTTAGCTTCCAGCGTGAGATATACGGCAGCTTGCGGAAGCCGAAGTTTACCACCAAGCCATCTCAATGGGAAGCTCAAGCACGAGGAGTGTTGCCGTTGTCAAACTTCAATTACATCGCCTGCTCAGCTGGTTCCCATTCAACTTATTTGGCGAATCTCTCCGCGTTTGAACGGTATAGGTTGCGCCCATGGATGCTAGCGCAAGCCACGCTACGCGATCTATCCACTGAGCTTTTTGGACGACGATACAAATCTCCGCTTCTAGTTGCCCCAATTGGTGTACAGGAGATTGCTCATGCCGATGCTGAGGAGGCAACCGCTCGAGCTTGTGCTGCCGCAAAAGTTCCCATGATCATGTCTACTGCGGCCACTCGATCCATCGAGCAAGTTGCTGCTGCCAACGGTGATGGCGATCGCTGGTTTCAACTCTACTGGCCCGTTCCGCAAGCCGAGGAATTCACAGCAAGCCTTCTTCATCGCATCAAGCAAAGCGGCTTCCAAGTGTTGGTCGTCACACTGGGTAAGAAGCCCATTGCAAAACTTCATGTTTGGCATACATTAACGTTCTTTAATTTTGAAGATACATTCATCATTGGCTGGCGGCCTAGCGATTTGGACGAGTCCTATCTTCCCTTCATATACGGTCAAGGATGTCAGGTCGGATTTTCAGACCCCGTTTTCCAACGCATGTTTGAGAAAATGCAGGTCGAAGACACACGGAACGTGACCCAAAAGATAGGTGAGATATGGGAAATCCTCAAACGCCCTGGCACGGTGTCAGGTGCTGCTAAAGTGCTTGCGAATGCCGCCACCATGAAGAAAGCGATGCTTTTTACCAGCCTGTGAGTGTTCATACTTTAAGCACATATGAGACATACTGACTTCACATCTTTGCGTTGCACAGCGTAGCCTCGGGTACTTATCGCGAATGGGATCATTTGCAGACACTGAGGAAGTATTGGGACGGACCGATCGTGCTCAAAGGCATTCAGACAGTTGAAGATGCGCATAAAGCTATTGATTACGGCATGGATGGGATTGTCGTGTCGAATCATGGAGGCCGACAACTTGATGGTGCCATATCTTCTCTTGACGCCCTGGCTGAGATCGGTGGCGACGAGGAAGTCAAATCTTCAAGCCTCACTCTCCTTTTTGACAGCGGCATACGTACGGGGTCCGATGTCCTAAAGGCCATCGCTCTAGGAGCGAAAGCAGTTCTAATTGGGCGACCATATATCTACGGACTCGCAATTGGCGGCGAGGCTGGCGTCAAGCATGTGCTTGATACTCTTCTCGCCGACACCGACAACTCAATGGCAAACCTTGGGAAGAAGAACCTTGCGGAACTGGGTCGAGATGACTTGCGGTTTCTTGGACAGCCCTCAAAGCTGTAAATACAGCAAACGACACTGAATGCATGATCGGCGATTTCGCAAATGATGCAGTAGCGCAATAATGAATTTTGGGGAATTTAGTGCGTGAATCAAGAACGGGGTATTGTGAATTTAGCCATCAGAAAAACGCCGACTATGCAAATGCAAAATGCAGCTCAACTTCGTCTCTTTTGCATTACCGAGTCGCCACAACGATCGGCTCCAACAAGACCTCCGGCGCACCAACTCTCCGTCCTTTGATGTCGGTCGTCCGAGTTAGCCCTGGAGTAATTGCTGTTCCTCTGAAACCCGGATCTTCCCACATGAATTCGTACTGATATGGTTGGCCATATAGCCATATACTGATCTCCAAAGCACTGTCCATGATCTTGATGAGGTCTTCGTCCTTCTCTTGCTCTTGCAGGGTGGGATTTGCCCATGGGAAGAAAGTGAGTGCGAAGTGTTCGGCTGCCTCGCGAATGTCTGATTGACGAGAGGCGAGTGAGGCGGTGTCGGGGGTGTGGAGGTGCACCGCTAGGCGTTTGTAGAGGATGTAGGCGGCTTGGTCGTCTAATTTCTGGGATTAGTATACGTGCTCATGATACAAAGAGGTGGGGCTAATGTACCAGGTGACTCTCCCAATCGCTCCTTTCTCTTGACACCTACAATTTCCGTGGGGAACAACGTCGCCTGCTCCTCACCCTCTGGTGATACAATGCTCATAATGAAGCCCGCCAGAGCATGTTTGATAGCAATCGTAGGCATGGATGAGTGCTTGAGGATTTCGACCATATTCAACGACTCGCTTCCGAACCGTGCCAAATCTTTATCCATTGTCGGTGTGATAGTCGCATCGACGTCCCGATAATAACTCTCAACATGGTGCAAGATCTGATTGAACAAAGTAGCACACCGATTCTTGACCGTGACTTCATCCGCAGCTACAGGTAAGACATTGGCTAGAAAGTCCGACGAGTTGGCTAGGTTGGCTACGTTGACGTTTCCATTTTTCTTTGCGGCCGGTGAGAGCGATGATGCGACGACTGGTGGTGCTGCCATGCTTTGCGATATGCTGACATATGACTTGTGCTTTCCTCCTCCTTTTAATGATGCAATAAGCTCTGGCGTGGACACCCTAGAGTCGTCATAGGCTTGTTGGGAAGCATTTCGACGTTTGAAGATAAAGAAGGCGGCGATGAAGGCAATAGCAGCTCCGAGGATTGTTGTCGCTATTGCGATGCCCGCTACGGCACCTGGAGCGACTCCATTCGAAGTTGGCGAAACTGGTGTGGCGCTTGGAGAAGGTGAAGAGGCAGATTGGTTGGAGGTATCCGGATGGTTCGTGTTAGGCACCGGGAACCCTGATGGTGTTGATGAAGGATTCGTCGCGCTTGTTGAGCCAGTCATTGTGGCCATTGTACTCGATGCTGAACCTCCGTCGCCTGTAAAACTCGCACTCGGCATTACTGTCGCCCATGTATTCGTCATAGTATTCCATGGCTCGGTCGAAGGTATTCTTGTCGGTGGCGGTACCCACGTTTGCCAGGGGTCTGCGGCAGTTTTTGGAGAGTCAACAGCAACATCGTCGTTGCACAGTCTCTCCCCAGTATCGGGGTCATTCCAGCAATTCGACATAGTAAGAAAGTATGAACCGGCACTGAAAATTCGAGATACTCAACATTGACGAACCGAATACGAGAAGAGAAAGCGAAAGCGAAAGAAGGAAAAAGAGAAGAGAAAGAACGGACTAAGGACCAGCATGTCGACCAGGTGGTAATATGTCAGATGGGAACGGTGGACATGGACCCACGGTGATGCGAAGGCGGCTGAGTAAACGCCACTGCCTCACGGATCTTCAACACCTCGCATGCGATCGTTCTAACGCTGTAGCCTCCGATAGGGCCAGTGTCAGACTTACCGCCCATGATAGCGTAGGGCCGTCATCTCCGAGTAGTTTTGGTCTGTGTTCGAGATGAGGAAAAGAAGATGCGGCCAATGCTGTCAGTTGGAGTCCGTGGGGGCTAGTCTAACTTGAGGTTAGTGGGTGTCAGCCTTGTTTTCAGGCATCCGACGAAACAAGTTTCACATCACCTTCACGACTACAGCGCGCCTGAACGACATCACGGGGGACCATTGATGTACAGTACATTACCGCACTCGAGCTCGCACCACCTTATTCGCAATTACTCCATATTGTTGCAAAACGCTGCACTTGCTTCGACGATGCGCAGTGACCATGCGGCTCCTGCGAATAAAAGGCGTCATCACGACACGGAGATTTTGTTTCAATCAAATCCCCGTGCGAGTTCCGTTCCAGGGCTCTTGTACCCCGATGTGCGGCTCAGAGATTATGTCAGCAACCAGAAGACGAAAATATGCATCACTAGGCAAGCAACAGCATGTCAGCTGCTTCGGAAGAAGATATTCCTCATTCGTGCGACAGATCTGATCAACACAATGTCGCTATACATATTACCATTCCGCCCGGTGATTCTGTTTAAGCCCCCTTCCAAGCACCTACGATGCACGACTTCACAAGCGAGGTGTCAGTCCACGAGTTACCATTTTGTGTGGGCACCTCATTCAGGTCTAAATGCAGGCCACGTCAGTTTCTCCCGCATTATTTCGACTGGTCAAGCTTACCGTAATTCTGTGCGAAACCTCCCGCTGCCCATCCAGTGTAGCCGAGGTACACGTCTGCGTTTTGGCTGATACTTCGTAAGAATAGAACGTCTTATTGGGTATGACATGACACTTACTTGAGATATTGGATTTGCTGGCACATGTACTTCTGACAGCTAGCAGTATTACCACCACCTGACTCGGTCAACCTGCAAGGGGAACGCACCATCAGCAATCATTCAAGCTGTAAGAGCGATAAGAAAGGAAAGAGCCAGAATATGACGTGCTTAATCCACCAAAACCTCTGTTGATCAAACAAATCGAACTTTCAAAATGGCTGAGCGGGAACATGCACACTGTACTTGCTTACATGGCTTGTCGCTTATTCGTCCTCAACCAGTCCGCCAGAGGCTTGAAGGCGTTGTCGATGTTATCCTTCACGCACTCGGTGTGCGTGCCCGAGTTGTCGGAATCGAGGTACTTGTGGACGTCCATAATGAGATTTGTGGTTGACCCATCTGGATTTGTGACCGCTGCCAGCGCTGCCGCAGACCCAGAGGAGACAAATGTCTCTGCTGATGTCCAGTTGTTGCCGGGGAGAAGGATAATGTTGCTTGTTGCACCTGCGCCACGAATCGCCGTGACGACTTCCTGGACTGTCGCTGCCCACGCCTTGATATCCTATTATCCCAAGTCAGTTCAGTGCAGTGTCAAGCTCACTGACTCCCCAATTCAGCTCATCCCATATTCTCAACGCCTCCATCGGAAATAGGAAACGAAGACAACTACACACAGGAACATCATACGGTTCATTCATAACCCCGAAAGCTATCTTCGGATTCTTCCCATACTTCGTCGCCAACTGCTTCCAAACATCCGCCAACTGCACATTCGTCGGACCTCCCTGTCCTACAATCTTCCCATTCCACCTCGCATAATTATGAATATCAAAAATGCACAATGCAGCTCCCGAGTTCAAGCACCCCTGAACCAATCTATCATATTGGCCAAGGTTGTTGGAGTTGAGTTGACCGCCTAGTTGACCGTTGGTAAGGAACTGCCAGCCGACTGGGAGCCGGAAGGTGTTGAGCGTGTCGTCTTTGACGAAATGGTTCATCTGACCAAGGGCATTGGCGCCGGAGACGACGTCATAGGGTTTTGAGTTCCCGGTTAGGGAACAGGTGCCGTCGGTAGTGCAGCCAAAGTCGAAACCGGCGATATTCACACCAGCATATTGTACCTTTGTTGCGCGGGGGGCTGTAGGGGCCCCGAGGGACTGAGAAAGTAGAGCCGTGAGTGTGAGAACGGTGGGTTTCATGGTGATGAAGGAGAATAATCTTAGGATTAGATTTCGTGATATAGAGAAGGGGGACGTAGCGTTATATAGATGGCGACCGCACTTGCGACCTAGATTGTTATACCAGCGTCATATAATGATATGGAAAACCATATCGACAAGGCCTGAGTGATCGCATACGGTAGCCTCGAAGAGACTGGCTCATCACGGCCCAGGGATGTGGAAGCAAACTACTTCATCAGGATCACGATTCGACAGCTACACATCAAGAAAGTGCACCTAATTAGAATGTCATAAAGCTTAAAAATGCTTGCCCGAGCTTGATCTGCGGATAAATCAACCGGCGACCTATACCACACTGCCCGTTTAGGCTCACATATGGATGTTCGGCAATTGCCCAGGCGTCGGAGGTCTCCTTTCGTAACTTCATGATTCGGGAAATGCGATTTAATGTAGCGAGGTGCCTTCGGCAGCGTAACATTGCTATGATGCACAAATGCTGCAGCGAGCTTATCGAAGTTTTTGAAGGGTTTGACGGCGTGGTATGATGCAGGTACTGGGATTCTCCGCGTCGTTCATCCTCAGATAGATTGAGTGCGGCTAATACGCGGACCGCAGCTCCTGTTATGCACCGTGCAACATCGCGGAAACGTCGATCAATATATTTCCTACCATGTGTAGACGGCCAGATGGATTTCAGTGACGTGTAAATAATGGCCACAGGGCCATTATATGTGCGTAGCTTTCTCTAGGCTACTTGTATATCGATACTAAGCGGGAATAACGTCAAGGCGCGGTACTCAGTTAGCTCTGTATCTCATAGCTATCCCAAGAGGTCTTCACTTTATAACGATAATAGAAGACCTGGGAATCTAGCGCACACAGGATGGAACTTCATCTGGTCACGGTGCCTGTGGTAGTTTACTGCGGGAGTTTCATTTGACCGCAATCAATCCGTCGTTTTTTGCTTGAATTCATCTGATGTTTGCACCTTCAGCTTACTATTTTTTGTTCCCAAAATCCACAAGAGCATTGGTTAAAGCAAGCGCTGTCATGAATGTCGCGTGGAGAGTAGAAAATATGGAACGCTCATTGGGTATACTATCAACACATAGAAAGCCTCCGCCCAACTAGCCCACCGCTTTGCCGTGGGTAGTTATCATTAGATATGACTACCAGCACCATACCTATAATTAATCAAAAGAATATCCTAAACACATACCCTGTATACGATGGTCCCCAATTAACCCACAAGCCATGCCAGCCGTGACAGACCTTTGAACGGCCTCCATTCCAGTCCGAACGTCGCCAAAACCGAACGAATGCTCGTTCGTATGGAGCTCTCAGGAACTTTGCTTCTGCTGCTTCCGGAGTTGTTGCAGCCGCAGTCGCTCGAACTTTCTCTGCTTCAGCAACTGATATGGATTGTTGGACTCTACATCGACCACCACTTCCTCAGCCACGCGCGGCCCAGTCAGACCAGAGCTAGTCTGAGATAGGCTATTCGCGCGGTTTGGGAGACGGGGTGAGGTGGCGGGCGTGAGGGTGGGAGTAGTCGTGTTGCGCGGCTCAGGCACTGCGGAAGCTGGGGGTCTGAAAGCAGATAGTAGATCCTGTCGCTCTTGTTCTACATCATCATCTACCGTGAGGTCGATGGCACCATCGTATTGCTGGAGCGCCCTAGCTTTCGAATGGGGCAGGGATTTTTGAGGTGTCGCATCCACCGGCGATATTGGCTTGATGACCTCTTGAAAGATGGACGGTTGTCGTATGGGACTGCTGGTCGGGACGCGACTTCTCGAGGGGAGTGCATGTGTGGTTTCAAGTGTTGGGCCGGTTGGCGATGGTGCGGGCGCGGTCATGGAGGCGAAGGACGCTGCGGTCACCATCGGAGCTACAGGCGCGCGAAAGCCGTTCAGCTCGGACACGCGGTTCTGCCGTGCTTCTGTTGGCGTTGGTGTAGCCTGTAGAGTCGTCTTCAGAGGAACGGGAGGCGGCGGTCGTTTGTTTGCTGGTGTTCTTCGTGCCTTTTGAGTCGTAGATATTGGAGCCGGCAGGGTTTGAGTTGTCAACGAAGGCGACAAAGCCGGCGAAATCAGACCTGAAGATGAACGAGTACCGAGAAATAGATTTTCACTTGCGGTGGTATCGTCCGGTTCGGGATCAGTGCGCTGTCTCTTCAGTGGACGTGCATCGACCGGTGGAGCCGTCGTCGCATTCTCTTCTTGTTCAGCGACAGGGGAAGCACTTTGTCCTGGGACGACTGCCGGGCGCTTCGTCCTTAGAGTAGGTCGACCCTTTGTGATCCCAGGTAATGGTTCCGCTGCGCGCCGTGCAGGCTTCGGAGCGCCGGCTGGCTTTGGCAGGACGCTGCGATCTATCGTAGAGTCAACAGCTCCGCGCACTTGTTCCAGATTGTCGATGAATTCCCAGAGGAACTTCCACACATGGGTGTTCATGCGTAGATCAACGAATCGTACACGGAGTTCATCGCGCAGATATTTGATGTCTCCGAGTAGTAGTCGATTGTTCCGCGTCTCTGAATACATCGAGATGATCACTGTTACTGCCACCATCTCGACGGGAGCAAAGGTTTGCACACCCCGCAGGCTTTTGTCAGCATTTGTAAAGATGTTTGGATCAAGGTTGATGAGGTCCTGAAACGTATTCCACACGCTTGCCAGGTGTGACTTGGTATCGTCATCCAGAGCAGCCTCGTTTGCAAGTAGCTTTGGAAGGCTTGTGTAATTTGTCTTGAGGGATGGGACGCCGGTGGCTGCCGTCGGATGTTGAACCTCGAGGATTTGGCTGTAGCAAGCAAGCGTCACCTGGAAGTCTTTTGCGCGGGATCGGTCCTTGAGAAGGCCATAGATAACCGGGAAGTCTTCCACATAGCACTTTGCGAGCTCCTGCCAGGGCCCAGTCGAGGCCCGCATCTTCTCGGCGGCGGTGAGCTGCACGCCCATCTGAACTCTGGCGAAGAGATCTTCTTCTTGTTCCGCAGTGAGGTCTGTGTATTCAAAGGACACGAATTCCTTGCTCAAAAACTCACGCCGCACAGTATCTGGAAGGATCTTCCTCCGGCTTCTGTTTGGTGTGTCGCAGAAGTACCATTTCTCGCCGCGACGGTCGTTGCAGGGGATAATGCCCTTTATGAACGCCTGCACGCTTGACAGACGCTGCTTGCCGTCGACGCACACAGAGATTTGCTGCAGACGGCCATTTCCCGCAGGTAGCGACTTCTTGTTTAGAATAATGGGCGGAATATAGTAATTCTCCATGAGAGAATTGATGAGGCCTGTCATACGTTCGGCTGCGGCCTTGTCAGCTATGTCTCCAATGGCGCAAATGACTGAGTCACTGCATGCGTACCTGTCCACACAACCTCACGTTGGTATTCTGGGTTGATGTCGATGGTTTCCTCGTCTAGGCCCTCTTGCAAGCGATGAGATCAGCGCAATCACTATAATGCTGCTAGAGTAATACTCACTCATGAAGTAATTCAAATTGCGTAGAAAAGTGCCGGGCTTGGACAGCTGTGTGCGCGGTCGGTACGATGCCGCGTCTTCTTGGGCTTCCTCATCAAGAAAATCATCTTCGTTGCTGTCTTCGTCTTTTATAGGCGCGGGCTGCGATATGTAAGCTCTATGTAGCATATGAAGGATGAGAGGCCGCGACGCTTGCCTTGCTTTCTGGAGTCTCCATTGTTTGTGGTTGACGGAGCCTGGTGGGTGGGCGCACTGATTGGTGAGGGAGAGCTGGCCGCATAATAAGCGACCACATTCACACACTAGCCGCACTAGCTGCTTACATAATACAGGCCTGCACTTGGGTATGGTCAGATGATCAGGTTATTCTTCTCAAAACAGGATTCTATTTTGGCCACCAAGGAAAGTGAGAGCAAGGCAAGGCTGCCTGCCTTTTATACTTGGGCTTCAAGAAAAGTGGGGCCCCAGAGTGTCCCCAATCATGTATTGGGCTGGGCCTCTTGCTTCTGAAACCAGGGATCTCAGCTATTGTTCAATGTTGCAGCTCAGACCTATATCCATTCATCTATTGGCCATAAGCCACACATGACAAGCATGAGCCATGCTCTAGCCTCTGGGTGTCAACAATCTTATTTGGTTGATTGACAGCCGAGTGGCGTTGAGTGAACGCGAAAAATCGCTCTCGCTTCTGCATGTCCACTGGTGGTCTTGTCACACAAGCACTGACCTCAAGTGTACACACGGGCGAGACTCTGGCATAGCAACCCCAAGTGTATGTTTAATCGAGTTCTCATGTTATGACTTGTAATCGATCATGCCTTCCTTTACCACCTTCCGCAGTTGAGCTGCTGCGCGACCCAGCTCTCCACCCCCTTTCGTCGCCTGTTCCAGCCCAGCAACAACTGCTGCTTCTGCCCGGCCGTGGAATAAACGCTGCCTGTCTTCCCGATCCTCGTACATCTCTGCATCTTCATCCCTAGGTGCACCAAAAAGGTTCAGATGTGCATAGACGTTTGATCTCTCCGACAGCATGTGCTGTTCTGTCTGCCACAAAGGGAAAGCGTCGGCTCCATTTCCAACCGTCGCCGCAGTGTGTGAATGCAACAGTCCGACTCTAAGAAACGATGTGAGCGCATTCATCTGCTTGACCTGGACTTTACTGTCCCCGGATGATTTGCCAAAGGATTTTGGTGCTGTCCACTTGCTGGATGTCTCTACTTTCCAGCCCAACAAGCTCAAGAAGCACTTCAGGGTCTTGACCCAACCACCAGCGCAGCCCACAACTTCATCACCGGCCGCAGCAAGTAACCACTCGAGAACGTCCAGCGCAAAGGTGCGGATGTCAGTGGAGAGGTGCGTCATCCCAGCTCTGGTGTGTAGTAGTAGCTGGTCGGTATGACTCGCAATGTCATTTTTGGGTAGACTCTGAAGGAGCTTCAAAAGCTGCTGTCGGACAGCATTCGATCCGTCGAGTATCAGCCGCTGAACTGTAGGTATGATGACTGATGGCGGTTGAGGGAGGGGGGTGTTTGGAGGATGAGTGGAGATAATTGTCGTCAAGTAGGCCAAGGAGTCTCGCCGCTGCGTATCCGACTTATGATTGAGTAGGCCCAGATGATGCGCGCACTGAGCTTCCACAGTCGGTGCGTTCGTCGAGAGCGTCTGCTGCTTCAGCGCAATTGCTGAGACATGATCAGTAAATAAAACTCGTCATAGAATCGCATTGATTCAACAGGTACGCAATATGATATATATTTGAACTTACCCTTGGCTTTGAAGCTGGTGTTGGTTGAATTCGCTGCCTTCGGTTTGGCTTTGCCGACTTTCAACTTGGGTTTCTGGTCGCTTTGTTAGGCTGAATCCTCTGTGGCTTCTGTTTTATAAAGTGACTGACCTGAAAGTCCTTCTTCTTTTCCTTCCTCTTTTTCGCGCTGGAGCCCATGATGCCGCCGTTCACCCGCTATCCAAAAGTATATGCCAGTGATTGCAATGGACTGATCGCATGAATGCCGCAATGTGTATCAGGGTGATTCGGCACTTTAATTGTCCTGCTGTAAATTGTTGACCAACGCTTGCAACAGTTCGTTCACATGGGCTTTGTTCAGCGACTTTTCAAGAGATCGGCGTTCGCGCTACACTAATACTGGACTAGCGCCTTATTGTCTTGGCAATCTGAGCTGGGATCAAGCTCCAAGCCATGTGCACGCTTGCATAACACCAACCCTCAAAGCAACTCGCGAAGTTACTCCTACCATCGCTTTCTTTACTGTCATGGCGCAGAACACTGTGAGTGCCTGTACTCATCAAGAAGCTCGAGCCCAACGCTGACACCCTCAAGCCAGACGAGCATCTCGCACTCCTCACACGCCTGAGCCAGAAGCCAGGCGTACAAAGCACCCTCGTACTGTCCCGCGACACCGGAGCCATAGTGCGGACGTCCGGCCTCATATCAAAGTCTTCCGCCGCGAACCCAAACAGCACACTACCCGCCTCGAATGAGCCAGCATCGGACAATTACACGAATGGCAAGAAGGAAAGCGGGATGCAGAGCGCAGAGGATGTAGCCAGCATGGTATGGTCGTTCATCAGCGCTGCCGGGAGCTTGGTGGAAGGATTGGACAAGGAAGACGAGATCAAGCTGCTGCGGCTTAGGACAAAGAAGAACGAGCTTGTCATTGTGCCTGGTAACTATTCTCATGCCGTTGCTATGACTTATCTCACCAGGGGACAGATCCTAGATTCATTCTCGTTGTCGTACACGATACCCCGCCGGCGTGAGCAATATGCGTAGTCCATATTCTGTGAGGCTCAAAGAAGAATGCTCGAGGCTCACCAATGAGCCTCGCTGATCTCCACCGTGTTCACATCGACGCCGTTAGCGAACCAGCGCTCTACCACGGTTTCAGACACTGCCCAAGTCACTTCGAGATACACATTCTACTCACCTGATTCGCTGATCTCGACATCGTTCCCGCTCATCTGCCTCTTTCGCATCTTACCGTCGTCTGCGAACGTCCAATCCTCGAGACCATAACACCGCTTCCACTTCATTCCGTCGTGCGAATCTTGATACTCGTACCAGAATTGGACGGCGATCTTGTTTTCGTTGAAGGCGAACAGCTCCTTGCGCAGGCGGTAGCTCTTCTCTTTCTCCCATTTCTTGGTGAGAAACTCCTCAATGGCAGCCGTGCCGGAGAAGAAGAATGAGCGGTTTCTCCAGATACTATCAGGTGTATACGCTTTGGCGATCGTCTTTGGGTCCCTGCTTCTGTGAGCTCGCGAACGATCGAGGGGCTGTGGATGGTTTACTGGGTGTTCCACAGGTCTTGGGCCTTCTTGACCTTTGCTCGGGCGGACTCTTCGGTGAAAGGAGGGGCTAGAGACATATCTTTGAGAGCTTCGGGGGTGCAGTGGGGCTGAACTATGGTGGGTGAACTAGCTACACATTTATATATTAAGAAAGGCAGCACCAGTCAGAATGGATAAGGCTGTGAACTCTCATTCGAAATCACTGGTCTAGATCTGTCTCACCGCATGGGCATGACCTAAACATGCCGTGAGCAGCTCCCTCCACGCTCATCCACCATGCCGTCGGCATCGAGCGGCCCGATATCGTACCACAAGGGTGGCCACATACAGATGATTTTCAATCACGTGTGCGCTACATTCCCGTCCGACCGTACATGTATTCTGATGTGCGGTCGCCTTCCACAAACCGCACCAGGACGCGACAACAACTATTTGGAATTGCAGAAAAACGCACAGACATCTGCGTTGGTAAGCCAGGCAATCTGGGTTACTGAATTGGAATTATCTAGGTTCATTGGACATTTCGGTGCTCGCTAAATGACGCAATACCCCGCCGGACCTGTGAAGCTATGTGAAGCTCGGTCGGTGCTCTTCCAAATAATGCGCCGGTCTCACACCTAAAAGGTATTTACTGCGCCTTACTTCTACCTGAGGGTCCTCTCTCTTCGTCTTCAAACAATTGTCATTACTTCAAATACTCTCATACATACAATGGCACCTCTCAAAGTTGGCGATTCTCTCCCTCAGGGAGTCAAGTTCGAGTATGTTTGTGCCCCACCCTCGGCGAGCTCGGAAGGAGCTTAAGCTACCGCAGATGGCTTTGCAAAGTGAAAACTTGCGCTGATTGAGACACTTACGCAGATGGGCTCCTATCACCGACTCTGATCCGACGGTATGTGGCCTGCCACAAGAGTACGATGCGAACAAGGAGTGGGCGGGCAAGAAGGTCGTTCTCTTCTCAGTTCCCGGTACGCCACTCTTCTCTTCCATTTTTTGACACGATCCAGATAGCTGACAAAATATGGATAGGGGCCTTCACTCCCGGCTGCCAGGCTCGTCACCTCCCCCCGTACATCGAGAAGCTCAGCGAGTTCAAGAGCAAAGGCGTGGACGTCGTTGCTGTCATCGCGAGCAACGACTCATGGGTCATGAATGCTTGGGGAAAGGTCAATGGTGTGAAGGGTGACGATATTGTAGGACGAGGAGCTTCTTGAGCATGAGGTTTGGTGCTAACAGCTTGGAACAGCTCTTCCTCTCCGACACCAAGACTTTTTTCTCCAAGGAGCACGGCTGGCAGGCTGGTATGGGCGATCGCAAGTAAGTCGCACAGAATAATGGAAGATTTCGACAGGTGCTAATGGAAGTGCAGTGGTCGCTGGGCCATGGTCTTCGGCAAGGATGGCAAAGTCATCTATGCTGAGAATGAGAAGAGCCCTGGTGAGGTCTCAGTCTCTGGTGCTGAGGCGGTTCTTGCGAAGCTGTAGAGGAGCTCTGTGTATGATTGCTCGGTATCATGCACAGACATGAATAGAAATTTCTTATTGAGGACACAAATGGGAATAACTGCGCAGTCCCTCGGAACTTTGAAGCAGACGATTAGCATTTCACGTGAATACGTCGACGGGAGCTTCCTCCACATGATGTCTACCCAGATACTCAAAATGAAATGAAATTAAATACGGATTGGCTGAAGCTTAGAACTTTGTTAAAATACCATGGGGTGCCAGATGGGGTTCAAGATTGTGTATTGTGTAAGTAGTCCTGGTGGTCCACATACCGGCGGCGCACTCAACCATATGTGCACGGACCTGTGGTGCAAAAAACATTTCTCTTCAACACCTAAGAACCACGCAACAAAAAAACTGAATGAGCTCTCTGACGGGGAATCGAACCCCGGTCTCCCGCGCTTGTTAAGCTATGCTTTGACAAGCGGAAATCATAACCACTAGACCATCAAAGATTGAACTGAATTGATAGAGATTCTCTCATAGTAAATACATTTACTAGGTCAAGTTTTGTAGCCATCACGTAAGTGACTGTAAGCCCAGTATTATGACCTTGATTGTCCGCGTGAGGGAATTTGTGGTGGGACAGGCCCGCCTTTGACCTCACAAAGTAGAGGCCGTGGTTGCTGATGGGATGCTCAGCAAACTCTCAAGGTTTTGCGCCACAGAAGGGCACTTCAATAGCTTTCACCATCGGCCACTCTTTAATACTAAAATTGCGGTTCTATTGCACCCTTGAGATCAAGCAGAAACAGAACATGTGTGCATCATTGAGATTCGGAATAGTAATCGCTTTGTATCGCCACATTCGAGCCGCTAATTCAGGTACATCCTTAGCAGTAGATACTGGACGAGGTTCTCTCTAACACGCATATCCAGAAACAGTGAAGTCTCAGAGCCTTACGCACAATTCCACACGTCAAGAATTGTCCTCAGCTGCGCGTTGTTCGGAGAAAGGGAGCTTGGGCACAACGAACAACTTTTCTCGTGTCCGCTTAGTCAGGTTTTTCGCTAAATGGGCCGTGCCTTTACTCTTAGTTTTGCAAATCGAGCTCCAACTCTCTTCGTCACGACACCATGGACACGCTCGACAAGACGGACTGGGACGTCCTCATTGTAGGCACTGGCCTACAACACTCCCTTCTAGCTCTGTACGTCTGTTTCTCTCCGCGTCTGTTGTTCTACGCAATCTGACTGACGCAGCACCTGAAGAGCCTTGTCGCGCTCCGGCAAGAAAATCCTCCACATCGATGAGAATAATTACTACGGCGGGGCCGAAGCTGCACTTAGCCTACAGGAAGCCGAGTCGTGGGTGCATAAGGTGAATGCAGGTTTGTGTCTTTTGTCCATCTCCTAGAATGCAACTGACGTCTCGAAGGCTCCTCATCTGCTCCCTTCTCGCAAGCCACGTTCGTTAAGCCCACACCCCCCGAGACCGACCCCCCTCCACTGTCCTTGTCCGCTTCTCGGTCGTATAGCTTAGCGCTCTGCCCCCAGATCATATATTCTCGCTCGACGCTGATTCAACGGCTCATCTCGTCGAAGGTGTATCGGCAGCTCGAGTTTATGGCTGTGGGAAGCTGGTGGGTGTACTCGCCGCAAGCGGATGAGAAGGATGGCTCTAGGTCATCAAGCGAATCTCGACCCGGGAAGCTTTTGAAGGTGCCGAACGGTCGAGAAGATGTCTTCCAGAACAACGAGCTTGACTTCAAGGCCAAGCGTGCACTTATGAAGTTTCTCCGCTTCATTGCGGAGTATGAAGAGCAGACTGAAATCTGGGGTGAGCATCGCGACAAACCATTCCCTGCGTTTCTTTCGGAGCAATTCAAGGTTCCTGTCGCTCTGCACGCACCGTTACTTGCCCTCACGTTGTCAAGTGCAGCGTCCGGTAATACTACAACTGAGTATGCTCTCCCCCGGATCGCCAGACATCTACGATCTATCGGTGCCCTAGGGGCTGGTTTTGGTGGCATCATCTCAAAATGGGGTGGGTTGTCTGAGATCTGCCAAGTTGGCTGCCGGGCTTCGGCCGTTGGAGGTGCGGTATATGTCCTTGGAAAAGGATTTGGAGACAATGGTGAAGGTCTTTCAGAAGCGCAAGAAGGGTTGCCCGGTATGAAGCTTTGCTTGAAAGATGGCGAAGCTATCACGGCACGTTGGGTCGTGGGCGAAGGCTCTCCTGACCAGACCCCCGAACCGCTCTGCAGAACTATCACCATCGTTTCCTCCCCACTTACATCCTTGTTCCCGCCCATTGCCGACGAGGCGCCTCCGCCTGCCGCAGCCATGGTCTATTTTCCATCTGGGTCGCTGTCTCTACTAGATCATGACGAAGATGATCAAGAACTTCCTCCTGTTCACGTCAGTATCCACACTAGTGACTCTGGAGAGTGTCCGCGTGGGCAAAGTAAGTCTATCCCTCCGTTTATCCCTTCTGTGCCATTATGATGATTGATTTTACGAATACTTATCTACATTGTCTGAATTTTTTTGACGACATATATCCTCTGACAACCTGATATTGGCTATCTCTACCTATTGTCTTATCCGCGCTTCTAGATCTACAGACCACTGACTTGAGAATTAGGCGTCATTTACGGATCTACGTGCCTACCCGGTGAGACGGGTTTTCAGCTCCTTGAGCTTGCAACGAAGTCACTACTATTGAGTGTGGATGATACACCTTCACCGACAGTACTCTGCTCCATTCGATACGAACAACGAGCAGTCGCGACGACAGTGACGCCTGCTGAAGGGTCCAACCACCATGTGATCAACTTTTCTCCAACACCTCTCGATCTCGCCTTCGATGACTCCGTTCTTGATCGTGTCCAAGATGCCTGGCAGAGGATTATGGGTGACGAGGCTGACGAATTTCTGGTCTTCGAAGATCGCGAGGCCTACACGGACGATGATGAATAAATAACTGTTACGATTAGTCGATGTTTGAAGCTTCCTCGATGGCCTTGTCACCATAGTTTTCGGCTTTGAAAGTTTATGGTTCCCCGTTATGAAACTTGACTATTAGATCCTGTAATGAAGACCAATATACCCTCAACGCGCCTTGTGAAAACAAATATCCCACTGTGCCTCGGGTATATACCACTAACGCCAAATTTCTCAACCCCTCCTTGCCGTTACTTCAAGCACTCGACTTCGCTCTCTTCTCAGATTCCGCCTTCAGCTCCTGGTTCAAGCCCTCGAAATTGGTCTTGGTTTGCGTTCCTCCGCTCGACCCATCTCTCACAAACCACGAAAGCGGACCAGTGAAATTCTCCTGCTGCACGAACGTAGTGCCTCCGGGAGTGACGGAACTCTTCTTCCAGTAGAACTCGTGTTGTCCGTCAAATAGGCCGTAGAGACTTCCGAGCCACTTAAACGCGCCAGGTGAGTTTTCCTTGACCACCTATCAGCCACGGCGATCGGGTGAGAGAGGATGAATACATACCACGACCACCGGTCGGAATACGGTGCCTTTCAAATCGACCTTTATCTTGTCGCCTGGTTGCAGATCTGCGGGTGCGCGATCCGAGGGCTCAAGAGGCGTGAGCGCCATACGCTGGTTCCATGTTTTGAAGTTTTGCCAGTCCATGAACTGCGAATCCGTCAGCAAGGTGGCGCGGAATGATGGGTGTGGATGAACTTACTACTGCCCTGACGGTTTCAGGCGGGCTTGCGATCTCGATTGTGGTTGATATGGAGTGTTTTTGGCCCATGATTGCGACTTTGTTGACGAGTGACGGTTGTGTGTTGATGGGAATGTAGTGGATGTTGGTTCTGTTTTGAAAACGACGACAGCACGTTGAGTTATATAGTCGCAGTTTCGACTCAATCGTTATGATTTCGTTTGGTGGGATCGGGTGCTCATGGTTTCTAGGCTCCGACAGACTAGCGTCCAATCCGTATAAGGGTGAATGGCCAATCAGACAATACGCTTAGTGCACCAAGTTAGGCACCAGCAATGCAAAAGTGGCCTATTTGCCACCCAAAAAGCGTTCGTGTAATATAGTCTTTGCCCTTTTAGGCGCTTTAGTTGATTACTAATAATGCGTTGGCCTACCACCGGCCTCGATAACAGCCTCACAACGGCTCTATAACACTAGCGTGACGCTAGCGGCAACTATGCACCCGAGCCGGGGACTGTATCTCGCTCGCACGATACATGATGCTAGTTGAGCTCGCTTCGAGGCGCATGACCGTAAGCACAGATGTTGGCTGAGGCGGAGGGTCCTCTGCACGTGCTCGGGACGTGGTCGGAAGATACAGAAGCAGGCTCGGTTCCTTTATGTCGCCGAGCCCCGAACGGCCAGCCAAAGCCTCATTTTATCTAAGGTACTGTACGCCGGCCCATACTCTCCCTAAAAGCTCCGAGTCACCCCGTTGGAGCTCGCCTTCGGTCATCATCATCCACCAGGAACAAAACGAGGACTCGGCGGCTTGCGCTTCAAGTCGCGATAATGTCGCAGTGCAGCCCAGAGTCCTTCGGGCCAACGCAGACCTTTCCCTTCCGGCTTTAACTCCTCCACGGATCACACACGAAATCAAGGACGTTCAGAAACCGACGCCATGAGTGTACCGAAGCCGAGAAATCGACACACTGCGCACAGAAAAGTTCAATAGAGCCTCCTGCCCCGCACTCTATTGTGGAAACAGCAACATCTTCGAACTGAAGAGGCATTTTGGTGTTAACAGCAAGGCAGCTTTACTACAAGAAGCCGTTATTGAGGCTTCAAGAGGCGCTAACTGTGTCTACTTTGAGGGTGCACAATATCAGAGGCTTGGACTTTTAGGCTTATACCGTGCTGTATACCATGGGTCCATGCAATTGCGAGCAATTGATCCAACGAATCTTGTAACTTGTCTCTCACGCGGTACAGGTACCAAAGCATTCCCTGATTTGTAGCTTATTCTCACCAACTCGGAACTTCAGTGACAGTATTGACTTCTTGTTGGAAGCCTTTGAGAAGGCAGAGAGGCGGCACTCACCGGTTAGTCGCAAGGACAATCCCACATATTATTCTCTCGCCTTGAGCCGCCCCACAGTCCCGTGAAGCCTGCTGGATCGATAATCTGTGACTACGTTAAGTAGGGGTCGAGGTGGTTGCGGGGGAAATCGAGCTGGAGAGGGGGCTCTGGAATTATCTATGGCAGTCCGGGCATTTTGGGGGTAAGAGAGCCACTCAATCTCATCGCCATGTTGAACGGTTTCAACATTGCCTTTGCGTTTGCGCCGGCTCTCTTCCCAGGTTATATCCGCGGAGAAGTGCAAGAATGCAAGGCAGCGTATCGAAGCGGGCATGTCATGACACTCGGGTCCCCTCATCGAGGCTCCTATTCTACACTTGTAACTAACAATATACAGTTCGCAAAGCTTGTTGAGGGCGTCAACAATCCCACCGAATTCGGGCTCAGCTTCGAAATTTTCACAGTCTACGTACCAGAACCCATGCAGATCTACTTTGCCCATGATACCGGCCGACAGATCGTCAAGATCCAAATGAAGGAACGTCCAGCGGAACTGCCCGCTCAGTCGATCGGGACAGATTCAAGACATTCGCTCCTCTGGGTGCAGCAATTGGAAGTTTTGCTTCAGTAGCCGGCAACGCTCATGCTAGTGATACTCAGGCTAGCGCCACTGCTGTGGCAATCCAACAAGCGGTTTCTTGCAACGTCTTCTTCCTTCCAGACGACAACGCCGGCGCAGTTTTCAAATCAACCATTCGGGTTGGCACTGTAGAGGTGTATACCGACGACCAGGCAGTCGAGCGGGAAACGATCCTTTTCCCAACTACTACCGAGTGGAACAGCGTGAAGAAGCTGACTATATATGCTCGGCCTGTGGCTGGCCTGGCAGCAAAATATTCATAACTCGATCTGATCCTCGGCAACTTCCAGTTTGAAGCGAAGAAACCCGACGTGACACCTCGCGGAAAGCATCTTCTGCAGCGTGACTGGTGGGACTAGTGTGGAACCTCAACCACCGTACATAATCAATCCATTCTCTAATGCATGATCATCTCTGACCATTTGGCAGTGCAAAGGGGACGATGACTGCAAGGTTGCGTGTAATG
This sequence comes from Byssothecium circinans, assembly GCA_010015675.1. NCBI lineage: Eukaryota > Fungi > Ascomycota > Dothideomycetes > Pleosporales > Massarinaceae > Byssothecium > Byssothecium circinans. The sequence goes on along the minus strand of ML976978.1, from coordinate 404,513 downwards.
CCCTAGTTGGACGTTTCACGAAATAAAACTGAAGATTGTGAGCATATCTAACCTTAATTTGGGATCAGGCGCAATATGGGACAACTTTCTATCCAAAAAGTTGCTGGAGAAGAACAATAGTGGGTGGAATCTCTCTTGGTTCCCCATTGCGTGAGGCATAACGTACCATATAGGGATGATTTCCTACCCGGCGGATTCAATCCAGTCCTCGATAGCGACTCCAACCAGGACTACGATAGTGATCAACTTGAGAGATGCCAATTTGTCAATGTGCCGATCATTGTTGAGGCTCACAGTGACGAAGGGGTTTCGTTCGCCCATACAGAATCAGCACAACAGAGCACTTCAAAGCAACGTTAGCCGAATTCCCAGAAGCCCATCAAATGCGATCTTGTAAATTTACCCAGGCGATCCCTCGTCAACGTTGTCGCAAGCCCTGGAAACCAACGACCAGCAGCTTCTTTTGGCCAATAATTCGGTCGTGCAGTATCATACGTCGGAGATAGACTCTTCATCGCACCTATCTGTCACCCATTTCCAAGAGACCGGCTTCATGTTTCGTAACGTTGAAGGCGTTGGGTTGAGACCTGATATCACGCCTTTCGAAGGCCATGAGCAGAACTGTATCGACCCAGCGCATCTCATGAGCTCTTCCTGGCCTAGCTTCGTACACGATCTAGATCCGAATAGCTGGGAGGATCAAGCGCCGAAAACAACGAAGTGGCTGGAGTATAAGGTTGATACACCTGAAGTTTTCGTGTTCGAGGCGAATACGACAAGCCATGCGGAGCCGGATACGTGGAGGAAGGAGGCCATCGCTCTGGGTATCTGTGGCAGATGACTATACCATGGTAACGTCCCTACCTTTTCGGAGCCCGACATCTAGCATACCCTTTGAGCCAGTTCAGAAGCGAGGAATTCGACTGTATTGCATTGCGCCGTTGCGATCCAGGAGACAGCTGGAAGTTTGCGGGTGGTCGCTAGTAGGGAATGCTACTAGATGCAGGCCCGATTACGGTGCCGTTTCATGCGGCATACTCCGGTCCAGTGAAAGTTTCTTGTTAAGCTAGCCTATATAGATTCCGGCCGCCAGGGGTTTCCGGCCACATCGCCAAATCGGCCACCCCTCAGAAAATCACGCGTTTTCTCTCCACGCAACGCATCAAAATGGATAACCGCGAAATCGCAATTCAATCAGCTATTAACGATCTTAATGCTGGCATTTACAAAAGCCAGAGAGCAGCTGCAAAGGCCTATGGGATCCCTCGAACAATGTTGCAGGATTGATTACACGGTGCAACCAACGCGCGAACCAGCCATCAATGGATGCAGAAATTGACCCCCCTACAAGAGGATTTCCTTGTGGATTGGATCCTCGAAGAGGACGCTCGCGCCTGCCCTCCCTCCCACGCGCGCGTACGAGAAATGGCAAATCG
>ML976978.1:372782-390701 GCA_010015675.1 Byssothecium circinans | reverse complement strand
GTTGATAGAGGCTTGAACATCGCAACGTCAAGTGGTTGAAGCGTATGAGTTAAATGAGGAGGTAGGATAGCAAGGAGGATCCTATTCTAATTACAGTAGTTAATAAAGTCTATAGTAACATAGGATCCATGGCCGTCTAGTATTAAAAGTCAATATGATTGTTAAGCCTTCTTTTTTGTATAGCGATTAAACACCTGCTTAAGCTAGGCAAGTCTAATATTGTTGTTCGTCCAGCTAGAGGATGATGAGGTGATAAAGACTTTATGATATCCTACCTTAATATCCTCTACCTAGCTTAATTGGATGCCCTTATTAGCAGCCTCATAGATGAGGCTTGGTGGCAGAGCTGATCCATCAGCGCAGATATATGCCAGGAGCGTAATCCACGCGCGATTGCCATCCTAGAGTGATACCCTAACCTCCTTCTTCTCCCACATTCGTCTACTAAATATCCTCTTTAATCTACCAACGATACCAATTAGGCAGCCCTTCTCATCCATATTGTAGATATGACGAGGATCTATATGATATTGATCGATCTTGCTGTGTAGAAGGTGGAAATAGAGGCGATATTTATCCACTAAATTAGCTTTATAGCGATTGCTGTCCATACCAACTGTCCATTGCGAGATAAGATGAATACTGTGTCAGTTGATAAAGCGGGTAACCCAGCTCTCGCTGACTAGCTCCTTTACTATTGTTAAGGCAAAATTCTGTATCATCTCTCTAGTAGGAGGTATATGTCTCTCTGTAAGTCTTTTAATATATCGTACAAGCTCCTGCTCATGCTGTGGGTTGAGCTTTTGCTGATTGATTGTGTTGGCTGCACGCGTCGCGGTAACACCTCGGTGCCTTCATGAGAGTGTAGATTGATTAACACCATATCTGGTAGCAATTTCTGTATATGAAAAATCTTCTCCTGGTTCTCGCGATTTGATCTCATCTATCGCAGCTTGAATTGGATCCATATTGGTGGAGTTATCGCGTATTGGAAGTAGGGAGTTTTGACGCGTCGGATGTTCGGCGTGCATTGGCTGAATCCGTGCATTGGGTGCACGGACACGTTAAGGCTAGCGCTAGTATAGGCTATCAAGCCTATCAATCAAGCCTCAATCAAGCTCACGATCTCAGCTTGTTAGCCCCAACAATCCAAGCTGACGCCCTCAAAAAACGAGCAATCCAAGCTAACGCCTCAGCTTGGATTGGCTTGATTGTTGACAACTATGGCAGCGACGACCTAGCCATGGGCACCTTCGCCCAGGCAAGTAGCCAACTCAGCTAGAGTCAGGGCAGCGTACTCTCGCTGCTCTCATGAGCAGCGGCGTTAGTGTGTCGCAGGAGGTGTCTAACTCCCTTAGAAACTTCAATCAACAGCGTTTTCGACTCGCTATAGTTGGCTGGCTTGCTGAGAATAATCACCTACTGCGCGAGGTGGAAACGCCATCCTTTCAAAATCTCCTGCGCGCTGCCAACCTGGAGGCCGAGCTAGCTACTTTCCGCAGCCATACAAGCGTCGCTGCCTTTCTACTAAGGTTGTACGCAAATCTCCAGCCTCAGGTGCAAAGTAAGCTCTCTTGCGCGCTTAGTAAGGTTCATATCAGCTTTAACGGCTAGTCTATAAAGGGCGGCAAGAGGGCGTTTTGTAGGCTTGTCGCTCATTACGTTGACAGTCGCGGCAAGCTCTGCGACCTGCCCCTCGCCCTCCCTCAGCTTAGTGGCGCGCATACAGGCGAGAGAGTTACTGAAGTTATCATTAAAATGCTAGAGGCCTTTAGCATTAACAGCAACTTAATTAGGTACTTCACGCTTAATAATGCGACAAATAACAATACGGCTGTCAACGCGCTAGGCAATTATTACGGCTTTTTCCCGCAGGACCAGCGCCTCCGCTGCTGTCCTCACTCGCTCAATTTGGTAGGGCAAACAGTAATATTTAGAGCTAACAAAGACGCCTTTAATAACGACGCGTCGCAGCGTGGAGTAGAGGAGAAATACTTGCGCGAGTGGTGAGAGAAGGGCCCCATTAGAGTCCTTATGGACGTCATACACTCAATATTAACGCCTCAGCAGCATGACCTTTTCAACGACTTTCAGCGGTTAACGCGTGAGGCAGGAGAGCCCGCGCGGCTCTTAGAGCCTATCAGGCCTGTCGTTACGCGCTGGAACAGCTACCTTAATTTTATGGAGAGAGCAGTCCTTCTCCACCGCCCAATTGATGCCCTCATTGATTACAGGGCGGAGAAAGCGCTAAGGGATAAGTCCTTAGCTCGTGCGCGCGGCAAGGCTCCTATTGACGCCGGAGCTCCCACCAAAGGCCTCAGCGCTGCTGATTAGGCTACAATTAATTAATATATTGAAGTCCTTCAGCCCTTGAAGGAGGCTACAAAGAGACTTGAAGGCCGCGGCGACTCTAGCCGTTTTGGAGCGATTTACGAGGTATATCCTACTTTTAAGTACCTCCTCACTCAGTTTAAGCAGCTTGTTGAGGGCTTTTCAAGCGTTAATTTTAATGAGCTCGACGCTCCTAAGGACTACTTAAAAATTAACGTAACGGCAGCTCACATAAAGCTCTCAAAGTATTACACGCTGCTTGAAGAAACGCCAGTTTATTACGCCTCTACAGTCCTCCACCCGTATTACAAATATTACTTTGTAAACTCATAGACTAGAGAGTACAAAGTATGGCTTAATAAAGTAAATAAGCAATTCTAAGAGCTTTAGGCTAAGTACAAATCAGAGGATCCCTGCCCTGTCAACTCTCCTCCGCGTAAATGATTAAAACGCGTTAACAATATTAATGACTACGCCAAATTACACGTTAGGCCACTAAGAGCTGAAACCGTAGTCCCTCTTAATAGTACTGACGAATTTGATCGCTGGTGGCATAACGAATTGAGCGTCCCTAAGGATCACACATACCGTACAGATCCTATTGGGTACTGGCTATCTCTCCGCGATACATATCCCCGCCTTTCTCAGTTGGCCATTGATCTCCTGTCGATCCCAGCGTCCTCCTGTTACTGTGAGAGAGTGTTCTCCGAGGTTGGCGATATGATGGAGCCTAAACGTCGAAAAATGAGCCCTCAATTGCTCTCCACAATCACCTGCGTACGGAGCTGGCTGAGAGCTGGATACTCTCCGCCCCAGGAGACGGCCGACGGAGAGGACCTAGTAGAGCTCTCAGAGCTCGAGATACAAGAGACCTATTAGGTATCGCAGTGGGATGAGCCTCTCTAGCTCTCTGCACACAAATATCATCTCCAAGCGATTTTTCAATCAATCAATCAATCAATCGTCAATCAAAACGCCCCCAAAATCACCATCAATCAATCAATCAAGTTTCTGAGGTTTCTGAGTATCAATCAAATCAATCACAGCGTCAAAATTGATCCTGATTGATTGATGGCAACTCTGAGCATGTGGATATATAAAGTTGCGGTTAATGAACAACTGTTTCTCATATATACCTTCGCGCTGTACCACTATGTATTCAGAAAAATACATCGTGTTGGTCATGCTATCAACCTATCTTTGTGAAACCTTGAGTGATACCATAGCACTTCAGCCTTCACACCCCTGCCTTGTAACCGCTCCAGTCATATTTCAAATATTCGGAGCACTTAGTAGATCATTCATGAGAAAAGAAGATCGCTCAGGAGTTTGTAGGCTTTCAACCCTAAGAAAGTTAGTTCTTCGAATTTCTCCGGAGGAAGTGGTGTGCAAAGCGTCTCGACGTTACGACAGAGCGTGCTGCCATGATCCTGTATTATATCTCGAGCTACCCAGATAAACTTAGCGTATGTGGAGTCCTCCGGATCTCGATACCTCTAACGTGTTGGCTAAATTCAGATCTTAGCGCGGGTTCCACTGTTGGCTCTAGTGTCCAGAAGAGCGATCGTGTTCGATCGACCCGAGCATCACATTCGCCATCATGGACCGAGCTAGCTAGGTCCTCAAGGAAGCCTCGTATACAGATGAACTCAGAGCATTTATTACCCTATCAAAACAGAACAATGCGTCTCTGGTGGATGGACGTTACTCCTTTCAATTTCCCACATGCCATGTCCCTCCAGGAAACGAAGGCCCCCACATCATTGCAGAAATCCAAGTGCTGTCGTTGCATCGTTCACATGTCATTCGGAGAGATTTGTTGCTTCCAAAGAGAAATCCAGCGTATCCGCCTCCGCTCCATCTAGGATTAAGCGCATCCTGTCGGCAAAAGAAGCAAGGGACGCTACTGAACGGTCCTAATCTACGGTGTTCGTCTGGGAGATTGAGGTCTCCGCTGTCTTCTTCTTCTTGCTCTGAGTTATTCTCTTCATCGGCGACTGTTCTAGCTTCATCGTCATCTTCTTCTGGGCCTGAATGTGGTGTTTGTACAACGATAGATAGTTCAGATCCTCCGGCTACCCATTTCATCACTTTTTGCTTGTGGACGAGCCAAGTGCGAAGATAGTTTAAGTGTGAGCTGGATACAACTGTGAAACTGAGGGATTGATGATCTTGAATAGTTGCAGTAGACGTTGTAGACGTTGTAGCCGTTGATATGTTGCAGAGAGAGACTTCCAAGGTTTGCGGCAAGACTCGCTCTCCAAGGCTAGTTGCTGATTCGGTTTGAATAGATATATGGTCGCAATATGTTTTGCAGGGATTCTGCAATATGAATGTTGCCTCATCGTTGTCGAGTAGGAGCAGACTTCTCGTACAGAACTTCCAAACTCCAGTGTCGGAACGAAAACAGATCGATAGATCGATATCAACATCCATGAAAATCCGCGATTTGGATTTCACGACAATTTCATCAGAATCGTACGGGACGATCTCGCTTCGCTGGTCGGCAAAATCGGAGTCCCATATTTCGCTTTCGGCATTTGACACCGATGGTGTCTGGCTTTCAACATCTGAGAGAGGGACAGGACGTTCTGAGGCTAGTATGGCCGATGAAGAGTCCGGAACAGGCGTGGTCAGGTGCAGAGTACGCTCTTCCAGATCCTTGTTGAGAGTCAGAAGGAGTGCTTCGATGTTTCCTGGACCCTCAGGACTTTCCTCACAATTCAGCGGCGTGGAAAAAGTGGAAGATCCAATAGCGACTTTGATCTGGTCATCTTCAGTACCAGCATCCTGTAACTGGAGGGGAAGTAAAGGCTTTTGACTGCTCATGCAATCCTCCTTGGCGAATGTTGAAGTTATAGGAAGTGTTTCGCTCATTCCTTCGCTCCTGTTCTCCGGTCCGAGATCATGTGACCTATCCTGCCTAGGCGTAGATTGGAGGTGCTGTCGATTTGTTGGCGATACTTCTTCCCACGTCATCATCGGCTTCTGGAAGTTATCGAGGCTTTTTTTCAGTTCCTGGAAGGCTTTGGTGTGATAATCCAATTGCATTTGCATTTCTTCCGCGAATTTGTCCTTTTGAGTTGACCTAAAATAGTCAGCTTTGGAGAAAACGGTAATTAGAGGGCGGAATGTACACGTACTGGTCCTTGTACTGACAGCAAAGCAAGCCGGTCAGTGCCACGCCAAGAGACGCCTCCACCCTTTTCGCAGCCGATATCAACACATCCAGCTGCGACATCTCCAGAGAAAGCCGCAATTCATCCGTTTTCTTGCGAAAAAGTTTGCATACCATTTGCATAAGTCCTTGCTTCTGCCTCTGAGCGGCTTCTCCGGGAATGATCTTGATTTCGAGGCGTACAACGAGGCTCTCGAGGTTCCTTAAGCATTCGCCGAGAAGATCCTTTATATAACCACCTGACTGATGCGGAACGATGGGCTGCGCGGGGGATCCCTCCTCAAGGTCGGTATTGGCCTGCATCTTACCAACATGCAGCTTTATCATCTTGCTAGTCTAGAGCGCGATGAGCTCATATCCCAAACTAAGTTAAGATCAAAGAGATACGTACCAGTTGGATGCCCGTTAGTGTCATCTTTAAGCTCTCAAACCGCTCGGAGCGGTCCTTGAAGGCAACCGCGAGGTTTCCAGCTATGGAGATGCATTTTGAAATTGTTGCGATGCTCGCGACCAGTCCGACTACTTCAGCCATATGTAAGTTACAAGCTGAGAGAAGATTCCAGGTAGAACGTCTTTTGACGATCAGCATTGCGCCGGATATGTGGAAAGATATAGTACTACAAAGGTCAGGCAAGGCTGAAGACCGGTGAAGACGTCCTGCAGTTGTTCAAGCATAGCGGGACACTTCAGGAGGGGCTTGCAGAATCTTGGCAGCCACACACCCAATGACGCTGAGAAGTCGCCCAACACTATGCATGTGAAGCAATCCCGTCCAATAGTTGCTGTTGGAAAAGAGAATTAGGCGTACTTGCACCGTGGTGTTTTTGAAAGATTTTATTGGAAACTCTCGGCGGTGGCAAGCTGGACCCTATTACGGCTACATGCCAGCAAAGGGCATACGGGCTGCCAAGTCATGGTTGATAAATGCGGGTCGTTTTTGACCGGTTTTATCACCCCACAAATTTATCTTGTAATCGAGTATTTCCTCTGCCCTCAATACAACAGGAGTGGCTCTGCAGAATCCGAGATTTGTTTCTTGCGAGCAGGCTGCGCGACGACGCGTTTCCTGGAAGGGATTGGCTTGAACTTCATTCGGATACGAAGCGTCGCTTTGGAACCTTACTATGGTAGTGACGTTGCAAATAATGGAAGAACGAATCTCTGTAATACTTTTGAAGAATTTATTTATATTAGATGCCACGCGAGCCGCTCTGGTGGATGGTGGAGGTGTTAAATACGGAAGATTCTTACATAAGGATTATTGGGTATTTGAGTTATATGGAGCTGCAATTTGGACGCCAGAGCGAGCCTAGGTACGGCGTCCCTGATCATTGGTTGAGATCCAATAAACGTCCGATTCACGCTCATGTTATGCAGGATCATATGATCAGAGCTAAGGGTTGGAAAATACATTTTTTCTTTGATAATGAGCACCCATCACTCATTCAAGCTATCTACATCTCATAATACTCGGTAGCCTTCTAGCATTGCTCGGCTCGCATTGCGTCGGCGTTTCAGGACAGTAATGTCAAGATCTAGGATGCAAGCAGCGGCAAGTGCATCCGGATGCTTCCCATAGGCAACTTCTTACCATGGGCAACTTCAACACATTCCGTTTTAGAAATCAATACAATTCTTTATAGCTTCCATTACCGCTATAGAAGTTGGCGGGTCACCCCATTACATTCTTCTGCATCTAGAGTAACTGTCCGGCCTGCAGTGTTATTGCTTCCTTATCTTGTAGCACTTGGATGATGTGTTACAACGAAGCATCGAGAATATTCTAAATGGAAGCAGCTTTAGAGGCAAACAAATGTATCAGACGAAGCTCATAGGTAGGGCGGCCGACCAGCACTGCCATGACCTTGTAGACGCTTTGAAATCTGTAGACAATGGGTGAGTAGAGGTACATGTGGCACAGCATATACGCCACTTTCTCAACCATATGTGTAGCCCTTGTAAACAGCTAAAACCTATCTAATAAGCGCCTTTCTAAGCAGCCGTGCGCTTAGAATAATAGAAGGCTGGAACTAGAAACTGATTTCAGTTACTACTGTACGTATAAGAACTTAAGGTTACTCTAAAACTAAATTATCTAGAGTTTAGCTCGCGATAGAGGTTGGCTGGCGACGCGGGAACGGACGTTAGTTAATATCGTGACTTGAATATGGTCGCGGAAGTTGTACAATACGGACAGTTTTTTAGGAATAGAACCTTGGAAGCGTTTTAAGCACGTGAGCGTTGCCGTCCCTTAGAGGGATCCTACCTTCTTAGGACAATTTATTAACAGCTATTTCTTAATTCAAACCCATGTACAGCTTATTAACTACTTATTTATAAGAGGTACACGTGGAGGAATTAAGCTTAAGGGAGGAACAACTTATTAACTAATGTATTTTGAGAAGGCATGATCCCGTAAGGTCATATGACCAGAACCAGACTTGATTTGAACGCTTGCGATGCTTAACCACATGAGAGTCAAGCCACGCACTCCAAGCACGTGATATGAATGATAAGTCTGGTTATACTGCGATGATTATGTGATACGTCCGTGGTCGGCTTTAATTAGTCGAGGTACCGATCAGCATGGCGATATTGCATGGAACCGCTTGATTCGCAAAACATGAGACCTGCCATTACGTCCTAGCGTTATAACTTTCTAAGGGCTTGATGTATTACTCATAAGTATTGTGAGTCGCAGAAGTTAGTTAATAGTGCCATAATAAAGGACCCCGATATACGTGAACTAAGAGATTTTTAGTATTTGCACTTCATATAGACGTTAGAGAGGGTAATTTCCTAAGTAAATAAGCCTTTAATGCGTGGAAGTAGCTATATTAGAGATCTTTTCAGCTTTGATATAAACCTCGATGTAAGGAGCGAGTTTAAGATATTTCAAGTCCACGATTTTCTTGTTACAGCGGGTTTCTCGGTACGTAGGGAGGGACGTTAGACTTTATTTCGTGTAACTCTACCTATACGCACCTGCATTTATTCTCCACGCAGAAGTACATAGAACTAGATAATAGAAAATAGGAGGAGGCATTACGGTGGTTAAGGAAACTTATAAATATCGTATGTGAGCTTTAGGTCTATAGTATGAAAGCAGGCGAGACCTTCTATTTATCACGTCAGTCTATCGGCGCAAGTTTTCAAAACATGTGTATGATAAGCCTAGATTTGCATCAGTTGGAGCACTAATAATGATGACACATATCCTAGGAACAGTCTATTCCCCATACTCTTGAGACTTGGAATGACATTATTAGTGTACGCCAGTAATTGGACCGTACGGTCGCCATCTCTGTCTTCTCAACCTCGCTTTAGCCCTCTTTAACGCCTAAGTGGATAGGGCTGAGTGTCCTCGCTTGGGGCTCGAACCACGCTAAGCTTGGCCTCATCGGTGTCCTCCTCACCGTTACAGGTGGGATGACGCCGAAGAGGAGTCAGCCGAGCACCACGAGTCGGGGCTCGCATAAGGCCAGTTCCTGCCTCCACACCATCCACCTCGCCATGAGATGGAAGATAAGTCGCAAACGACTGTGCGTTTGGATGACGCACAGCGTTGCTGCGGCGGAGGGATGCGCCCATGCTCACGGAAGTGACGGAGCGTGGGAGTTGAGGACGAGGGTTGCGCGCAGTCGCGCGAACAGTGGCAGAGCGCTTGAGGCCGCATGGCTGGCGAGAGGGAGTGGATGGAATAGATGGTCGGGCGGCTCTCGTTTAAAGAGGGAAGCAAAACGAGAGACAGCTGCCTGTTTTGGATTGGCCTTGGAGCCATTGGACTCGAGAGGAGGAGTGGATTCGGAGGGCATGATAATGCCCTCTGTCTTTGTCAAATGTGCTTGAGTAGTGTTGATTGAGTGATTTAAGATTGAAGACACCAGTGTCTTGTAATTTACGTGGCTTTGTGTGTTTATGAAGAGTAATTGGGCTCTCTAACTTCGGACACGATCTATGTATTTTCAACGATCTTGAACAGATCATTGTGAAATATACAAAACAGTGCCCTGTAAAGCTGGCTATGACTCAGTGAGCAATATAGTAGAAAATACAGAACAGTGCATTGTGTAAAATCCAGTAGATCATAGTGAATGTATCCTTTCTTCTCTGCGTGCTCAGATGAGATATACAACTTTCGTTAGGTAAGCTTCTCCAGTCTAATTCCCGTAAAGGAGATCATGAGCTCAGACAGTTTCCCATAGCGCGCTAATAATGATACTCCTGGCAGGTTCCAAAAGACACTTAGAATCGTTCTCATACAGCGAAAGCTGAAGACCGGTGAACGCGATGTTAGGATAGAAGGGTTTACGTCATTGTGGAATGACTTCGTCGTGAGGATAGAATCAGCAGCACGCAAACGACCTGGGACAACGTGGCCCCGTGCTCCGCCCCGCCCGCACATATAAAAGCTTCCTCTACCAAGCCAACACTTCTCACCCCTCAAAACCTCCCCTCATTCACGAACCTTGTAGAACTTGCTTTCTCTCGAAAATCTCCTTTTCTCCGATATCTTGTAGCAACCCCTCTCCATTGACAACATGGCGGATATACAAGCATGGACTCCAACACTTAGTGGCCTTGGAGTTGCGCTCTCTGGGATAATGGCGTGGCAGGTGTTTCGTCCTAGTGGACTAGATGAGGAAGCTGAGAAGCGCCTAGCCAAGCAGTCACAAGCTAAGTACGACCTTTACCGCCACCGCCAGATCGAAGAAGAGAAGTACGCGCGTGGTATTAAAGACGCAACCTTCTACGCGCTAGAGGTCGCTGACGACGTCTGCGCCCGGCCCGGCATCGGGGATCTCATAGTCACGGCCGAACCTCCTCCTGCTCGTAACGCGCCGCCCAAGACCTACCCGGTTATCAACCGCTACTTAGCCTTCCTGTCTGGACTCCTCGCGGGCCTATATAACCATCTCTCCTTCCTATTCGGCTTTGCCTCCCGCCCTGCCGATTTTACTTTCTCCTTCATTGCGGATGTCATGCTCAGCACCTTTCTCGCCGCTACTGGCGTTATCTTATTTCTTGGGCCTGTTATGCTCAAGTTCCAATCAAAGAAACAGGCAAAAGCGGAAAATGCAGATCTCAGGTCACTGTTTGATGCCATTGTGCCGCTGGTTGGAGTACTTCAAGACCACATATTCAACATGCAGAACTCTCTCAAAAATGATTGCGAATTCAGTCATAGGTTTTCTGGACAGCGTCATGCGTTCCTTGAAAAATCTGTCTGGGAGCTTCAAGAACGCCTCACTGCAGCCTTGACCAACGCTCCTAATGCTGAGCAAGTATTGAGCCTCCAAGTTTCCCTAGACGCCTTCGAAGAGAAATTCAAGGCTTTCCAAGAAGACCAGCTACCGATACTGATTGCAGACGACGCCCACATGACCGATCGCATAGAAAAGAATGAGAAAGCTTTTCGAGAAGAGTTTGACCAAGTCAAGAACTCCAACCACGAATTGGAAAGCGAAATGGGCCAATTTAAGGACGCCCAAGCAGACATGGAACGCGAAATGGTTATCGTCAAGTCATTCAACACTAACATCGAACACGAATTGGCTACTGTTAAGAAAACCAATTCCGATTTGCAATGCGACCTGGACGCCCTGAAGACATTTAGCGTTACGATGCACTGCGAAATGGATAACGTCAAAAACGCCAATGCAGACCTTCGATCTGAAATCGCAGGCATTAAAGAAGCCCACACTGAAACGCAACGCAACATGGACGATATGAAGCGGGCTATCGATGTTCTGCGCAAAGACGAGGAGTCCACTTTGGTGAAACAGCTCCAAGATGAACTATCCATCCTCAAGCAAGACTTCATGGGCAAGGAACAGGTCCAGGCGGCTATCGACCTAGCCAAAGAACAGATCTACAACGAAAATCGTTATACAAGGGCGGTGGTCGATCAGAAGGTTGAAACGTTGCGGAAAGCTATTGCGAGCCCTCCGGCGATTGAGCAAATCGCATACCTCAAGGACCAACTCTCCATGCCTGCCGTCGAAGACACTGCTGCCGCCAATACCATGGGCAAAAACCCCTCGAAAGCGACCACAAGCACAGACACCAAGGTTTCCGACGACATCCTGAAGAAGCGCAAAGACCTCGTTGCCCTTCTACGTAGCTACCATACCTACAACTCAGCCTTGAACACTGCTTTCGGCAACGAGATAGGCCAGCTCGCTGATGACGACGTCGAAGGTGCGTTGATGGCTTATGTCAAGATTGATCGGTCGGCGTTATGTTCGCTACAGCTGGAGATGAGCCAGATCCCAGGTCGGAGGGTAAATCTTGGGCCCCAGAAGGTTGCTTTACAGCCGATGAGTATTCGGTCGTTTGGACCTGGACAGATGGGGGGAACGCCGACAGCTTCTGCAAACTTGAAACCCAGTGGCACAAACCAGCAGGTGACTCACCCTACCACGGCCCTTGCAGGAATGAACCCACAAAAGGGTCGTGGAAGCATTGGAGCCGGGGCAGTGAACCCGTACGTTGGCCGTGGCAATAGTAGTCCTGGAGGACCCAACCAGCAGATGGGCCGTGGAAATGTGAACACCCTAGGACCGAACCAGCAGACCGGTGGTCGCAACATCACTCCTGAGGGAAAGTCTCCACCAACGTACCTGTGGGGCACGATCCCTCGCAAGGATTAATGTACGGTTCCAGGCTCACGCGTTCATTCCTAGGTCACCAGATTTTCCCTGGATTTTCTTGTGGTTCAATTTCTTTCTTTCACATTCTTTTGGCTTGTGGGTATCTCAGTTTCATCATTCTTGTATTATGTGTACTTTAGGTAAGGATGGGTTATGGCATAGTTCGGAGGGAATGGGGGTGTTTCCTTGACTAATGCATATTATTTGATGGCAGCAGGCGTTTGGTACAACTTTGAGTGAAAAGTAATAGAAAACCATATAATACATAACTTGCCTCATGCACCTAATTGACTGTTACTCCCCAGACGTGGGTTTCATGTCGTAGCGAATCTAGGTTAGTAATAATATGGCAGCAGGATTATGAGTCAAGTTGAACCCTCACTTCCCCATACACACTTATAGACTGCGGCTGTCTTTACACTTCTATATACCTATACTCTACTGCCCTGCATATCGTAGGCTAGCTCGAACATCATGCTACCGCTCCTCGCTAATGAGACAAAATTGCCGAAACAAGACGACATCGAAGCCGTAGGCATGTATTATCAGGCCGAGCGACCGTGACAAGCGAAGACGATTCCATCTGCATCTCACAAAAACCAGTAGTAGCACGACTTGCTTTCAAGTTTCCACCACCGAAATACCGGTGGGCAGTCCAGAGTGTGAACTTTTGGAACGGGACTTGGAAGATGAAATTGACAACACGTTTTGATATCACCACTGCCCCGACTTTGCCGTCGCCTTTCACGAAATCATGCAAGAGTCTGGCCCGACACAAGATCAACATGACTGGACGCAAGTTACATCCTCTCTGCTCAGTCTCCAGTCCGGATAAGACGTGGAGTCTGTGCGCGCCGTGACACCATACGTGTCGATATAGCGCCACTCTATGAAGCTGCAACTGGTGTGTATATACGCCGCGACGTAGCTTGTAGGACTTGCCTAAGGGTAACGTGGAAGAGTGAAGATGGGCTGACTCGCGAGAAAGTGTTTAACACAGAACCGTTGGAAATTGGTATTGCAAGTAATTCAACAACGCTCGAAAAAGTTCGTCGAAACCTCGGGAATTGACCTGATGCGCAGATCTAGTTGAACTAATTCGCCACAAATCTTCAGTATTAGTGAAATTTTCCGAGCAAAAAAAATGCCGCTAGGATGCGAAGAGTAAGTCAAAAAAGAAATCAAAAAATATAAAAATGATAAGAGCGGTCGCGGGCTAAGCCCATGAGAATACCCTAGCAATTGGGCAAGCTTTCGCCCGAGTCACACGCCATAACCTCTCGGCCATCTTGCCTGTTTTATATCATGTATAAAATATTGCGCTTGCAAATAAATATCCTTAAATGCGCAGGTATCCTGACGCTCCATTCCAAATGCCCCACAGCTGTGCGCACTAGCGCGTGGCTTTTAGACAGACTTGGGAACAATCAATCTGATTGATCTGATTGATTGACTTGATTGACAATTTGCAATTCAATCAAGTCAATCTTTTGCCTAGTAAACTGTCAATCAATTCAATTGCAGCTTAAATGATTGATTGATTGATTGATCTGATTGATCGTATTAGGGACCATCTCTAGTGAGGTTTTCGAGCTGCCTGTAGGAGTGATCTCGCGATAGTTTTCTAGTGTTAAGATTTTATTAGTCAGCACCTAAAACGCGTCGTTCTCTAATTATCAGTTTTGCGTGTTTACTGACCGCCTAACTACCTATCCGCGTACTTGTAGCGTACTTCAAGTGCTGCCTACTTTCGCGTTCTTTTCGCTTGAGCAGCGCCTCTATGCCCATCTATACCGCCGATATGCCCCCCAAGCCAGCCCCTAGAGGCGCGAAACGCGCCGCCGAAGCCACCAAGGCATCCGCAAAGCGCGCCAAAACTAGCGGCCATGGTACTGTCAGCCAGCCCGTTGAGCTCGAGGAGTCGCAGCAGCTACCTCCACACCTATCACCGCGCAAAGCCCTGGCGATCGCGGCGTCCCAGGCCACTGAGGAGCGCCCATTTGAGTCGCAGTTGCGCGATATGGTGCCCGAGGACGCGCCCATCGAGCCCTCAAAGGCGGCCACCGAGGCCAGTATAGAGGAGAGCAATCGCGCTGTTGAAGGCTTTGACGCGCGCTTTGCGGACAACTTTGAAGGCATTGATTGGGACCGACTGCCGGGTTTTATCGCCCCTTTGCGCACTTAAAGGCACAAGAAAAGCTGGATATATCGCCACGGCTATCGCGTCTCGCCTATCGCCAACCCGTCGCAAACGTGGTTTATCTGCAAGTATTGTCATCAGCACAAGTATATTGATTGCGGTAAACCCGGCAAGTACAACACTACGCGGTCGACGACAGCGGCGGCAGCTCACCTTGAGGAGCCTACAAAGGGCCACGGCTATACAAAGGATAGCGGCGAGCCTGTCAAGCCGCTGCTGGAGGCGGGTCAAGGTGTGCTCTCACTGCAACAAGCAGTCGATCGCGGCATAGTGTTGACCCAAAGCGTCGCCAACACGCTGGGTAAATTTGACGTACAGGCCTTTAGGCTTGCGGCTGTCACCTGGCTTGTTGAAAACAACCACCCACTGCGCGAGTTTGAGACGCCAGCGTTCCGGAGGATGCTGGCCTTCGCCAACCCAGAGGCAGAGGACGCGCTGTGGGAGAGCCATAAGTCAGTTTCTCAATACATAATGAGGCTTTACAATTACTTACAGCCGCAAGTTGTTGATGAGCTGTCGCGCGCGAGCTCTCTCATCCACATAAGCTTTGACGGCTGGACGACAAAAGGCGGCAAACGTGGCTTCTTTGGTGTTGTTGCGCACTATGCTGACGCCTCTGGTGATATAATTGACTTGCCCATTGCGCTACCGCAGCTGTCAGGCTCCCATACTGGCGAGAGGATAGGCGAGCTTGTCGTCAAAACGCTGCAGAAGTTTGGCATAACTGCGCGCAAACTTGGCTACTTTGTGCTTGACAACGCCTCCGCCAACGACAAGGCAGTTAAGAATATCGCGAGCAAGTACAGCTTTGAACCTACTTATCGACGCCTCCGCTGCGCGCCTCACATTATCAATTTAGTAGGCCAGGCATTGTTGTTTGGCAAAGATCGCGACTCATATGACAATGATATTGAAAACCTAGTAGTAAGTTAGCAATTTTAATGCCTTTGTGCACTGAGCTTTAGCTAACTAATGCGCAGGAGGAGACCCAGCTTATGGCTGAGTGGCGTAAACATGGCCCGCTGGGCTTGCTATTAGATGTCCTAGGCCATATCCGTACCCCTTTGCAGTACGAGCTGTTCAACGATTGTCAAAGGCAAGCCTGGCAGTCACTGCCTCTCGCTGAGCACAAGATCTACGAGCCGGTAAAGCCAGTAGTTACGCGCTGGAATAGCTATTATGACGCCCTCCAGCGCGCCTCTCACTTACAAGTCGCTGTCAACACCTATGCCGCTCGCCATATACAAGAAACTCGCACCGCCGACGCCTACGCGCTCGCAAACAACATCAAGCTGCCTGACGTGCCAGCGTGGATGAGGTCCAACGGGCTGTCAGCCAACGACTGGCAGGTAATAACTGAATATATAGAGGTGCTTAAGCCACTTAAAGAGGCCACGAAGCGGCTTGAAGGTCGCGGCAAAGGCGGCAGCTTTGGCGCTATATATGAGGTAATACCTGTTTTTGAGCAGCTGCTTACGCAACTTGAGCGCGTTGTTAAGCAGTTTGAGCGCGTTGATCACCACCAAACTGGCGCCCCAGAGGACCACCTACCTACAAACTCACGCGCAGCGTGGCTTAAACTCAACCTATACTACAGTAAGCTCGACGACTCGCCCATCTACTACGCCGCTTGCTGCCTCCATCCTTTCTACAAGCGCTATTGCCGGCGGTCCTGGCGCGACAAATCTGCCTGGCTCGCCGTTGCTAACGCCAATTTTTGGCAGCTGTGGGCGCGGTATAAGCCTAAAGTTCTTGACACGGTGGCCTCTGAGCAGCCAGCTGCAAGCAACAACCTTGACGACGCGATCAACGAGCTCGCTGGCGGCTACAGCGACGATGAAAGCGAGGCGGAGGCCGACGAGTATGATCGCTGGTTCAAGCACGAGCCAAAGTGGACGCAAGAGCAGTTTGATAGCGGCGCAAGTCCTATTAAGTACTGGATCAATTTGCGCCCTAAATACCCTAACTTGGCCCGTTTTGCGGTTGATATGCTGACAATCCCAGCCTCAAGCTGTGATTGCGAGCGCGTTTTCAGCGAGCTTGGCGACCTCCTTGAGCCCAGAAGACGCCATATAGGCCCTCAATTGCTGGCAGCTATACAAGCTGTTCGAGCTTGGCTGAAAGCAGGCTTCAATCAACCCTCTGAGAGCGCTGCTTCGAAGCAGTTAGCGACGTTAACTGACGACGAGATTGATAAGCTGTACAGCTTGTGCGAGTGGGAGACTGCTACTTAGTAATTTGTATATACTACGGCTTTAGTTTGTACAAAAATACGATTAATCGGATCAATTGTATCAATCAATCAGCTCAAAAACGCGAATCAATTCAATCAAATCAATCAGGGGGTAACTTGCAAGCAATCAAGTCAATTCAACCTCCAGGGATTGATTGAATTGATTGTTCCCAAGTCTGCTTTTAGACAAGCAAAGGACTGCGCCAAACCTAAAGGGGGAGGTTTCGTGTATAGTTTTGCCGTGACCAAAACCACGCCGGATGAACAACAGAGCACGGAGGGCACATCTCCAAATGCATGGCCAGGAGGCTGGGCGCAAGTAACGTAAAGTCCGTTTTCAAAGCTCTCTGTTGAGGGTAAGTTATTAAATAAGCCCAAGACGGAGGTTTACTTTATAGCATCTCGACACGCTTGCCTTAAGGCTCCTCGCAATGCTTTCTTGCTTATACTTGATAGCTTGCTTCGACGAGCTGTTATGATCACTCGACCTAAGATTCAAGTCACAAAAAATAACACCTATAAAAGGAATAATAAGCCCGTGCTACCGTATCCTGCAAGCTTACAAGGACCGCGGGCATGTACTTCCGCGGTTTTCGGCTTGCTTCATTCTCTCTACATTATTGCACGACCACGCTCTTCCATTTTCAGAATATCGGCTCTCTCGTGAACATGTGAACCGTTTCTACATATTATTAATACTTCAAGTTGAGCCCATCAAGCTTAAGGCTCCAATATCTGTAAATAATTCGCCAGTGTCGTCCCGATTGTTCAACCGCCCTAGAAGCCCGTGACTATAAAAACGGTAAGCTGAGTTGGATCTTGAAGTTTTCGCAAGCTAACAGAAGCACACTTCACGGACAACAGCTCCAAGCTCCAACCCTGTTTCTGGGAGTATCAAGGTCGATGCTTCCTTGCAACTACACAAGGAGATCGAGTCCAACACGTCACGCAAAGGCTCTTCCATCGAGAAGTACGAGTCACCGTCGAGAGTCCTCCTGTTACGTCCAAGTGTGGCACATCCTCTGAGAATGATCTAGAATGCTCAGTGAGGACATTCACTACTGGAAGAGCAAACTACCTCCTCATAGTGAACAGCGTGTCCAACAGTCCGTACTACGCTACGTATGAGCTCATGAGGTGTACGTTACGGGTCAAATTAGAGCTACTTACGTACGGAGGGCTTAAAAAAAGCTGATTACGGGCCGTAGGCGTAGCTACGGCCCGTAAACACGTGATACCTGTCATCACTCTGGGAGAAGGTCCTTAGGCCCCTAGGGAGCTGGAAATTGACGTAAATCTTGCTGTAATATCCACTCTTGAAGCT
>ML976978.1:346338-369523 GCA_010015675.1 Byssothecium circinans | reverse complement strand
CCCCCCCCCTCCCGTACAGCCGTAATTACGACGTAAAATACACGAAACATGGCTACTGTACGGCTACTTTACGACTCACAAAAGGGCTACTTACGTACGCCCCGAGGGGGACTACGGGCCGTAAACTACGGCTGATACTACGGACTGTTGGACACGCTGATAGTGAAGCGCGCGCCTTCTCCCTGGTTTTTGACCCTGCGGCCTCGAACGCTACCACCACGACTCTTGTGAATAAGAGGAAACCCAAACGTTCCAACAACCATGATGCTTGACCACTCTTCGAAAGTCAAAAACACTGTGCGGAGCGCTGGTGTTCTTCCACCTTCTGGCTCCGGAGCCAATTACCACCACACGTCGCGCATGTTATTGTACCCGACCTCGCACGACTAGATTTATGGCTTCTACAACAGATGGGTCTCCGTCGGATCGCCTAAAATACGTTCACCAGCTGTAACCTCAGAGACTCACGGTTCGCTCACCTATTCGTCGAACTCGAAGTGCGGACAAGCCATCTACTTCAGCGAGCGCGTATCGGGATCTCTGATTTATCCAGGACTCGGCATCAGGCCAGTTATGCCCAGACTGGAGATGTAATTAACGGATGCTCGACAGTCTCTTTTTAAATGGCGATCCTGATTGATAATAGAAGCGGTCGGGCATTTTAGTAGTTCTGCATGAGCAGCTGCAGCTGCTTCGGTGTTATCTATGAGACAATTGAGCAAGTTGGAATGAAAAGTGCAACCTACCAGGCGCGATTTAATTGAAACTTTAAGTTGGGACAATATGAAAGACTATCTATTAACTGGCCATCGAGAAATCTTTACCTTTAGGCCTTGAAAAAAGCTGTAAGGACCTGAAAGAAGAGGCGAGTGCTTTCCCTGGAATGATTGGATGAATTGTAGTGAAATCCCCTAAAAAGGAGAGCTTTGTGTAGCAGTCATCTAAGTTTTGTATGGCAAGAAACTCGTCTTACATACTTGAAATATCGTGGTTCTTCCCTAAACAACCCGTTAAGCATTTATAAAACCTCTAGTATGAAGCCAAAAGTCACGCGTTGTGGGTAGTTTGTAGTGTAGATTAAAGGGTGGAATTCATTCACCGATGGCCTCATTACCGCTCGCGTGCATTGACTTTCTCCTTTTTTTCCACCTTATAAAAGTCGTTCTAGTACCTTCTAGAGCACCAAATCTTCCTTCACTTCCTGTCCGCAACCCTGCGCTACCTTTGTTATCAGACCTAACACACAACCCTCAGTGTAGCCGCCTTACTATACCCGTGTCAACTACCCGATTATGTCGTATCTTTCCGCGGATTGCAAAATAGACATCAAACTCTTAAAGCTGCACTCTATGAAAACCTCGATGGCCCGCGTGACATGCTAGCCCACAAGAAGCATGTCATTCGAGAAGTTAAGGAGGATTACACAGATATCGAAGATACCTACGAGAAGGCCTCCGCGGAATATGCCGTTGTTGTTGTTGCTGGAGTCTCGACGCAGCTTGACCGTGCTGTTTTCCCAACTCTTTATCTAAACAATGATGATGATTTCCGGAAGATTCTATATGGAAAGGCGACTATTCAAGACTACGCAGCGAAGGAAATGGTTGTCAGAGCGATCAGCTCAGACAATGAGGCCATGCTACTCACTCTAACGAGCACACCCGCACGTCCTCGTAGCTGGTCTATGACGGAAGAGTTGGAGAGTATATCCTGTAGAATGGCTACAGCCTAGCCCAATAATCCGACTGTACCGGAAACTACTAGTACATTGATGAAGACTATGGTAAGTCATGATTCTCCTCTGGGAACGACTCTGTACATACTGATGCGGTCGCAGGGTACTATCGAAGCAATAACGGCTAGGACGTATACCGACTACAAGAATACTGCTACCCATCCAAACTCTGATGCTTCCCTCCAAGCTTTACCCCAGAAGACTATCAGCCTCCAGAATGACCGTTGAGATACCTAGTGAGGGAGGAACTAGAGCGACCTCCTTTCTATAGAGCTTGACGTATACCGCTGCTTCTAGGTTTGCGGCCAATTGTTGAGTGTAAAACTTGGAAAACGACAAGCTCCCGAGCAGTATTCTGACCTCACACCTGGCTCTGAGTTTGAGGCTCGTTAGATTAGAGAGATCGTACGGAGGCACGCCTTCAGATGCACCCAATCGTTGAAGACGAGCTTCTATGTAGATGTTTTGACTGAGAGATTTGATATTCTACTCGTTAAATCTTATCTTTGCGAGTAGGAAGGGACTGTTACAAGCAACATATTCTCAAAGTGACAAGCTAAGTAGCAAAAGTGTGACAGGGTAGATGAAATTTTATTACATGTTAAAGACTTATTATTTTCTGCGAACGTCGAGAATCTTATCGGAGTAAAAGCTGCACTAAAAATATTAAAAAGATGCTAACGTTGGAGCGATTACGTATGTAGGGTCATCCGAACTAGTAATGTTGGACGCGAAGCGCGACGCGTGACGTCATAGCACACGACTTTCTCCACGCTAGTACCACCTCATCCCATCGACTACGAGTTTGATCTTTACACCACCAACACCATCGCTATCTTTCACGACTACTGCTCTTGCTAAACTTTCCTCTTTCTTCTGCTGTTTATTTAGGCCACGATTTCCGTCCCTTCTCATTGCCGACAGAATGTTTGCTCGTCCTTTGCTTTCAATTTTCTTCCCTTTCTTTCGCTCTGTCATCCGGTCTTTGCATGAGCTTATCATATGTTCGTTCCCCTTGAACCACATTCACGTTTTTCAGATATGTATCATCCCTGTTGAATATCTTCTTCCGAAGATACTTTCTGAAACCACAATCGCCTTCGCAACATTACGAAGCAGCAAACTAGAGTGAGAAGCAAACGTTTGCTCCTCAAACTGCTCGTTATTATCTATTGTCGACGGATCAACCACTTCAATGGCTGCTCTTTGCCGTTTTAAGGAACCACAGGACTCAAAGTGCATTCGTGGATTGGCACTCGTGCAGTTTCCGCTGCCTATCGCCCTTTCCAGGACTCGTGCGCTAAGCGAGCGGCATCAAGTTATTACCTATGAATGCCAAGACAACACGCTGCTGACACATTAGCTTGATCACAGGAAAGCATAGAAACCCCGCTATACATGCTCCTTGAAGCTGCCACACCAACTACGCACTGTGCTCGCAAGGTCGCGCATAACGCCGCAATGTCTGGACCCCTCCACCACTTCCCACGGGCGAATAAAATCCTCATCCATGGCATCCCCATATACAATTTGGCGCAGAGGAGCGAGGTCATAGCCGAGGTGCAAGCAGCCTTTGAGACATACGGCGTGCGCCTGATAACCTTCATATCAGATTCATGTGTTATGCTTGCGCTCAACAACGATAGTGATGTTGAACATGCAGTGCTCGCGAGTGGGGAACTTCATCTGAGCAACCTCCTTGTTAGTGTCAGTCCTGCGCGTCGAGTCGATCCGCCTCTTGGCCCGGACACGGTTTTGTTAGACCAGCCGACGTACGCGCATCGAGAAGAAATGCCAGTCAAGGACAATCATACAGCAGTCAATGCGGCAGATCTCGACCCTAAGCCCAAATCGGAGGGTATATTATCGCCCCAAGTGGGTCAACCCATAGCAAGCAATCCCGCGAGTGGTGACGACAAGCCCACTGCTACAACTCCGGTCTCCGTAGATGAAGTCATCGAAAAGGCGACAGCGGAGAGCGTTAGCTTTACGGAACACTACGTGACGCCAGACCCTACTGCTGAAACTTCAGTCCCTGTGGATGAAGAGGTTGCGAAGGAGACAGGACCCAACGTCGAACCTACGGGACACGACATGACCGAACTTCATCCTGCTACGGATCCGGTTCCTGTAGATGAAGACAACAAAAATGCGACAGGAAGCAACCTTGACCATTTCGAACACCCTCCGACTACGACTGCAGTCCCCTTAGATGAAGACGCCGGGAAAACGACGCGATCCGGCCGTGAACTTACGGAAGACGGCATAACGGAGGATCCATCTATTTTTACATACCTGGATGGTACTTCCGTGATCCTACGTCGATTAGCTGGAGGGAAACGCAAGGCCAGTGAGGACGACATTGAGATTGGGTTGAATGGGTAATTCCTTTGCTCGACCTCCTGTTGTATTCGGCTAACATTTCGGTAGACTAAAAAAGACAAAGATCTGGTGTGGTATTGTGAAATCTGTCTCGAGCGGCATAACCCCCTTGCCGCCAAGGAAAAGTCCACCTTCCACGGAGACCGGCATCGACCCCCGTCCTGCTAGCTTGAAAATTGGAGCCAAGGCGACCAGAGTTGACAGCGCAGACAAGTCCGAGAACTCTAACGAAAAGCCTGATGCGCCCAAGGCTGAATCTGCTGTCGATCCTCGTGACGGTGAAGATAGTGATGGCTTACTTCGTCCTCCCGTGGACCTGCCATCGTTCATATCTCTTGAGGGGTGCCTTTCTGATCTTGAGGCGGAGGCGCAGGCACCCGACACCACTATTCCAGCAGCGGCCGCAAGCGTACGTCCTGCTACTGACAGCGAGTCCCAAACCATCGAAGAGAAGGTTACCTCCATCGCCGATGATGCCAACCAACACGATATTTTATCATCTACGATGGCGGACTTGACGCTCCAGCAGGCTGACAGTTTGGCCGATGGTCATGCCATACCCTCCGCCGAGGAAATCGAGTCTGAGACCGCCGACGAACCTCCGCGGATTGACGGTTTGACAACTACCATCAGCAAGTTGGGGCTTATCGGAGCAGAAAAGCCTGCCAAAGACGACAGCTCAGAACTTTTGAGTGTCAAGGAGCAAGTTGTATCTTCAGAGCATTCCGCTCAAGATGCTGCTCTTGCCTCAACGATCCACGATGTGCTTAGGACTGCTTACCCTGCAGATATTTCGACCGAGCTTCGAGACGTTGAGCACGCCGATCTAGAGAGCGATGTATTGGCCCCAGTTCATGAGGTGGAGATAGATCACGCTCAGAGCGATGCCCTGGTCCTCACAGAGAAGAAAGTCACCACTCTTGTCGTGGCTGCACCTTCACCGCCTATCGAGTGTCCCGACTCTCCTTACAAGCGCACCATGTACGCCTTCCCCATTGACGAGATCTTCCGACGTCCCAATTCCCGGATCGCATACCCATCCAAAGAAGATGAGCTCCCAATCATAGCTAACCAGGCGACCTTGACCGATGATGAGTCTAGCTTGACGGACAATTTCTGGTCCCGCCTCGTCTTCCACCCCCGTCCTTCCGGTGAATATGAATACGCCATGGCACAATACTATCACCAAGAGCGGGTACGCCAGGATGAAATATACCTGCAACGTTTGCGAGAGGAGAATATGGCGAAGTGGCGCGCTGTGCGTGAGGGTCTGCCTGATGCTCTGCCTAATGCCGTGGAGTACATGCCGCGTTTACCTAGGACGCCGCCGCGCCCAGTACCGTGGGTAGACGAAACAACAAAAAATTCACGGATGGTTCATGCGTGTGGATGCGCTCTGTGTGCAAGGGTGGGAAAGTGGCACGCAAGGCCGATACCTAGCCATTTGGGCTGATTGATAAAGCTGCGGGAAGAGGAGGGTCAAGAATCAAGATTGGAAAAAAAAATTGTGCGCTTCGGGAAACGTTTTAGGATTGATCTTCGCATGGTGTCGTGTCGGCCAAGGACCCTAGCTGCAAGATAATGGGCATTTCGAGGAACCAGTCTGTACCGCTACTCTTTTCCCTCTTTTCTGATTTCCAGCTCTCATGGTTGTTGTTTGGGCTCCTTCCCACTCCTTATATGTTACAAAGTACCGAAGTTCTCAAGTAAACCTCTGCAATCCTTCTTATGCGATCTGCGGTACCCAGCGCGCACCCTGCTTCACGTGGTGTCGTAAACATCATCACAGATGGCTGCCTGTGACAATTGTCTTTTGATTCACTCCACCATCCAAGTCTGCTACTCTATTATCGGACCAAGCCGCCACCGTTCTCCACTTGACGGGGAACGCCAACCTGGATCCTTCGGATGAGGTAGCCCATGTACAGGTCCGTCTTGATAATCTCGACGCCCAGATCAGACTACAGGCTCACAGTTAGTCAAGGCTCCACAGCCGCCTCCAAGCGCCCATTACTCACGAGAATCTTCGCATGCTTGACCCTATCCAAACGCACATCCACCTGCCCCAGAAACAGCCAGGTGATGCCTGCCGTTGGATTCTTTTTCAATAACTCAGACGCCGGCCATTCCTTCGCCCCACCATCGGTACGGCGGCGAATCATACGGATCTCGACACCTAGATCTACGAGCCGGAACAGGGCTTTGGCGTACCGCTCAATGGAATTTTTTACCATCCTCAGGCCACGTAAGTGTACGACGACCTCCACCACAAACACGGTCTTTCGCTCCAACTCCGCGAGCCCGGTGAGAGTGTTCACCTCGTCACTCCACCGATGGACGCGGACACCACGTATGAAGCGATGCGGGAAGATTCCAAGATCAAATATGTCAGTATGGATGGCTTTGTGCAGATCGACTGAGCTATACACGTCCAGCGTAACGCAGTCGTAGAACAGTTCGGCCACCTTAATAGCAAACATCTTGTCTATATTCCGGCCGAAGAGAAGCCGTGAGACATCTTGGCCCAACGATGGTATCATGGCGATCGCCTCCTCGTAGTTCTGGGGCGCTGGGCTATGGTATAATAGGCGGACAGCCACAAGGTAGTGGGTTGTGAGGACATTCTGGTAGACCTTGTCGCGGACCTCTAGAGGTAACTTGCTGAGTCTACGTCGACAATCGGTCGGAAGAATTCCAGACGCCAGTTTGCAAAGGCATTGAGGAGGTGGGCGTGGAAGGTGTCCATGTCGGCGGTGAGGCTCGCTCGCCTAGATTAGACGGTTCCGGCGCGCGACCTGCATACAATTATTAGGTGTAGGGAACAGCTTTTTTTTTATAATCCTTAGCAAAATCCATACCTAACATCTCCTGTATTTACTCTAGTAACTATATATTTAAGGACTTTTAACTTCTTTTTAGGAGGTTTTCAGACGCTGCTTTTGGGGTTACATGCTAATGTAGGATTACTGTTTGCAGTGAGGACCAGTCGAATAAGTGTGTATAACAGAATTGTATTAGTACCGTTAGTTACGATATAAGACGAATTCTCAAGAAAAGCTTAGGGATTTGGGCGAGACTATATATATTAAGTCACGTGCCAGGCTCGGACCGAGCCAGACCCGAAGGGCATCCGTGAGGAGCACGAGGCCTACCAGATAAGTACTTATTTTTAAGACGTTAAACTTTTAACTCTTTATATTTAATAGCTTGTTCGTTATTAGCGGGATTTTTATGCCTACCGCTGCGTCCACTCTTCCTAGACTTGCCCTGCGATGTCCACCCCCGACAACGCGTAATTCACAGGGAGAAAGGAGTCATCAGCCACGTAGGAACGAACAAACTTAGCATGATGCGAGCGAGAGGAGAATGGTATTCGTCATTATCTAACACTTCTTAAAGGTTCACACTAATCATATCCATTTTCTTTGTCCAGTCAACTCTGAAGGGGAAATATACTCTACGATACAGATGCCAGTCCGAACAGCAAAACCTACGAGATTTTCCACTATCATAAAAAGGGGTTTCCCCGTCAACACGTTCCTTGCAAGTAGCAGGAGCTCCAATTTCTCTGATTTGAAAAGCTCATATAGAGCTTTTGGCTGCAATGGGCCACGAGAGATATACCAATGGGTCTTCTGTCCGTACACTCTGAGATTACCAATCTTATCGAGAGAGATTTCAGATACCTTTACACAATCGACGTCTAGGAGTAATACTTTCGGCGGCGTGATGTGATATGGTAAGACCCGTTCTGATGCCGTTGACGTAGCAGAGTGAAAGTAGTGGAGTTTGATCCATGAATCCTGTTCCAGTTCGAGTCGTATCTCATGGACCTTTCTACCTATCATTGCACTCGATTGAGGGAATGATATTTCGCCGCGCCATCTCATCCAAGACCAAGATGGAATTGAAGCTGAGTTTGGAAGGTCTGAAGTGATGTCAATGGAAGAGTCTTCCCCATCTCTGGCCTCTCGGGCCTGCTCAAGGGGTTTTCGGTGTGCCCACAATAAACCACATATGAAACGATCTTGAATTTCAAGTTGGCGACCCGGACCGTAAGGGACTCCCCAAAGTTCGAAACATCCGTTCCTCGCAAAATGTCTCATGATACCTGCGAAAGCTTTTGGTCTGTCGTCTTCAAAGGTGAGAGTCCGCTTGCTGTACTGAACTACAAGGTCCATGTATTGATGTTGTTCCTCGTACGAATTTTTGGGTTCAGCTCCAGCAAAACGGCGTCCCATATTTATGGACAATATCCCAGATTGAAAACAGGGATAGATATTTCGTTTAGGGTCGTGGATCAGATCGAGATTCGGTACGATAGTCTCGCTGCAGTGCATCGTGTTGCACTCAAAATAAAGTTGGGTGTCTGTAAAGACTAAACGGCGCGTCGATAGGCAAGCTTCCTGCAAAGTCCAGCCTCTACTGACCCACTTTGAAGATCGAATGTGGTCATGTGGATGACGCGTAGAAGAGAAGACGTTGATTTGCCCAGCTTTTACATTACGTCGGGGTGTTCGAGGTGTTCCATTGACGCCGGGAAGACCGTAATAGCACTCCTGACCACAGGCAGCAATGATTGTCATGTCTGCAGACCCGTAAATTGAGTCCATCTTACTGATCTGATGATGCTTTTCCTCAGCATTGCCTTGATCGATACAGAGCTTATCGACCCACAAATACTTGTATCCAAGACCCTTAGCGGCCGTGGCAGCGTCGCGAATTGTCTTGGTAATCCTTGGATCAAGAGTATGAGCTCCGTCATACTCCATTGCCGGCGCCTCACTGTCGCTAACTGTCGTGCCCCATACATAGCTCAGCGCCACATAATTTGCATTCGTTGGTGCAGGCACCACATCATACGTCTCACAATCCAGAAGTTTCAGACCAGTGACCTGACTTTCACGGTTCTGGCAAAGCGAGTGATGGGAGGCACAGAAGTCTAGCCAGTTTTTCACTTGAGACAGGGCGGCATTCTGCCCTGGGATCCGTGGTTTGAAGAGTGAATCGTCATGTGCATCTTCCTTGAGGCAAAATAGGTGTCCAGCGGCGTCAGCATGAAGCCGAAATGTCTTTTGTTTCATCCTAGATGGAACTACTCCGAGGCAAGGAATGTCTGTTGCTCGATGTCGTTCCCTGCTAAAGCCAAATGCAATTGCTTTGGTCGATTTCAGGTACGAATATATCCGTAGTTGATATTCTGAAGAGGGCTTGTGCTGAATCTGAGATTGATAAAACAAATGGCATAATGGACATTTCGTAGCGGTAGACAGGTCGTTGCAACGCTTGCCAAGATCAGCGAGCAGAATTCCGTTACTCTCCTTCTGTAGAGACAAGACATCTACATCTAGAACTTTCTGGAATTCGATGTGCTGGCAATGGTCGCAAAGCAGGTTCTCTTCCAGGACAGCGTTCCTACACCTCTTCGGCGCTGGCGATGTATGCTGAAAAGTACCGTGTCGCCTTTTCCGCGGAAAACTCGCTACTTCAGTGTCTTCGGATTCCGTATTTGAAGTGACAGTGACAGTGTTTGCTGAGTCTGATGAGGAACATGGCGTACGAGGATCAGACTCAGTGGATTCTGAAGACGATCTCGAATTCGGTGACGGAGCTGGCGTGTAAGACTGGACATAGGATCAGCAATCATGTAAAGTAATGCTAGAGATCTTCTGTACCTGTGGTCGAAAGCTTTGCAGAGAAAGATTACCGTTACGCTCTGGAACTGGCAGTGGACCCATCGCCGGGTCTCGGAACTGGGAGGTATGGATTCAGAGACCAGAATTACGCAATACCTAAAACATCAAAGTCAATATCCGACTTTGGGAATTGGGACAGGAGGTTCTGGGATGTTGCAGGTCGGTATCAATGGAATATTGCAGGTGTTGAATGTGGGGAAGTCAAGAAGCGGGCCGCCTTGAGCTTGAATATCCGTGGAGATGTTGTGGCGCAGCATTGAGGCTTAGCAATTGCCAAGCCTACTGTGCCCCCATTGGCAAATGTGGAAAGCCAGGCGACAGGGGAGAGAGCGATTAAGGCAACAGGTTTATCAGGGCGAGGAGCGATGCCCGAAATGGATAAGCGAGCAACTGCGCTAAACCCGAAGAGGGAGTCCCTGGACGGAGATTACCGGCTGCTGTGGTCGAGCGCGTTATCATGAATACGTGATAAGCCTGTACACAAAGGGTCTGAAGAAATCTCGACTCGTACCTAGACCATGCTACGGTCATCGACATTAGCCACAGACTTTTGAATTCACTGGACCTTGTATGAAACCTCGCCCAAATCCCAGCTACCTATGGTACCATGGTATTTAATGACAAGATCACCACGCGATTTTCCTCGGCCAGTTCCAGCATTTCGCCCATGGCCAGCATGACGTTATGTGCCTGGAGGCCCTTCTGGCTTGAAGACACCAATAGTCGCCCCATCGTTCTCCACTCCACTCAAAGCCCAGCCATGTTCCTCAGGTACATTGAAATTAGGTGTGTGTATCCTAATCTGAATATGATCAGGCTTGCGTTCAAGTGTCTGGAGACTACGCAGAAGGCTGACTGCGTGGTAATCCGAACGACAGGCCACGGCGGAATCTTGGTGAGCTTTCAGGTTGGGAGCTGACTCTAGCTTGAAATCCCTGCGTGTGAGCAAAATCGTGGCGGAGTGGATGTGCTTGAAAGCGGGCACACGGAGACCCAAGAGATTGCTCGCGAGGAAGGCCTCGAGATTTCAAAGATCTTTTACTTCGAAGTTGCGATGAGGGCTTCGGCGATTCCTTCAATGTATTGGCGTGCATGTTTCTTTGGGAAGTATTCGTGCCTTGATGTGATAGTTCAGGTTGGCAAAAACACTCACACCGTACACATGATTGTGGTTGCTAACATACCTCCACCAGAGCTTCTTCAAGTCTTGTGCTTTCCCGTCCTTGACTTTAACTATGTAGCGGGAGTCAAGCATGTGGCCGTAGATCATATTGCGCAGCTCTCGAGGCAGGGGGAGTAATGACTGCATTGCAGAACTGCAGGCGTCAGCTCCGGGTATTGACATAATTAGGTTCGTGAAAACGTTCCAAGCTTTCGGACCTTGGCGCGGTGGGGGACTGAGTACTTCTTTGGGCTCCGCATTCCTGAGATGATGTCCCTCTTGAGCTTCTTGCCTGCTATGTAGTAGTGTGTGCGAAAGGTATCCATTGCGAATGTACTGTACGCTTGGTTGTGGTGAATTTTTGGCGTGGAAGTTGACGGGGGTTTGGGCGTGCAATAAGTTCAAGCTTCAAGAACGCGGGTAATAATCATGTGTAATGACTGTATTTTCTGTCTTCTAATCGAGTCCTTGCCATAACCCGTGGCTGTGAATGAGGAATAAATGATCAAACCGAGGCTCCAAACTTCTGTATGTGAAGTATTAGGCAGCAACCTAGTGCAAACTCTCAGCGTCTGGGAACCAGGACGTTTCGCAATGCTCTAGATGCATGAGTAGAGCTATTTGCGTACACTACATGTTATGTCAATCACCATAAGCACGGCACAATCTCCCATCGTTCTGCTCTACCAACGCCTCGCTCCCAACGCATCTCCTACACCAAAGCAAATGATATGGATCCACAGTTCTTTTGATCTCCCACAGCTTGCCGTAGCTGCCGCCAAAGAATGCGTGCTGCCACTGCGGCTCGTAACTATCAGGTTCATTGAAGTACGCTCCCGTTTCTGGAGAGAGGTCGCGAAGATACTGAGTCTTAGCAGTGACGTCGCTATACACCGAGTCAATGAGTGGTTGCGCGATGCCTTCAGGCCAACCTTCAACAATAATGATGTTTGTAAGTGTGATCCTCCATGCCGAATTCATGGAAATGACGTTGGGGTAGTAGGATGGCTGGCTAGGGGAGGCGATCAGATGCCCAAGAAGGCCCGGATTGGAAATCACGCCCTTTTTGAGTGTCAGATGAGAATTGGCGACGCGCTATGGGAAAGGAAAAAACTTACGTTAGGATGTGCCGCATCTGAAGTCGGTCCAATTTTCTTGAATACATCGGCGGTGATATTCGGATTCGCAAGACTCCTCGGACTCAGAAACCAAGACGCGTATGCTGACCCTCCACTAGCCACAGGCTCATTCGAAAAGACATTGATCGCGTCAATGAATGTCTCACTGGTGGTTATTTCCGACTGATACTGGAATAGATCCGATTCGCTCTTCAGCCTTTCCTCTATTGGGGAAAGCAGGCTCTCGACAGTACCATTCGGCTTGTCATAAAGGAAGAAAGTCCAAATCATGGCCAGCGTGGGATATGTGGGCGGACCGACCATGTAGTAATAGCCTTGCATACCTCCAACTTTAAGTCGCGGCATCTCGGCGTGTATGAAAGCAACGAGGTCCCAATATTGGTTCGTGACATTTGGGCTCGTAGCAGCGAAATGAAAAACACTCCGCGTTACTCTTGGCGAAGGATAAGCTTTCACTACGATTTCTGTCACAACACCGTAAGTTGATCCTCCACCTCCCCGAATGGCGAAGAACAGGTCAGAGTTCTTGCAGGGATTTGTCAAAAGAATGTCGCCTGAAGGGGTGACGATGGTGGCTTCGAGCAAATTATCTGCCCCCATGCCGTATGTCGATGACAGAAGTCCGTGTCCGCCGCCGGTGATCCAACCTACCATGCCGACGTCGGGGTTCGCTCCTGTTACCACGATTTTGGCGTGCTTTGCCATTTCTAATTGGACTTCAATTCCGGTATGGCCAGCTGCAATGCGGGCTGCTGGCAGTGTGCCATTGATAGGGCAGGAGTCAGGATTGAAGCTGGGGAGATAAGAGATGCCGCGTAGATTGTGGGTCCAGATACTGAGGCTACCGTAGCCAGTACTCCTACTGATGGTCAATAACAATTCTACGTAGCATCACAAAGGGATTAGTCTCACCTTCCCGGGTAGGAATGTCCTGTGCCTTTGATCACGACGCGTATGTTCTTCTTTCTTGCCCATTCCAATGCTTGTGCAATCTGTTCTGCCGAAGTGACATTCACTGCGTAGACCGGATACTTTCCGATCGAGCATCCTCTTTTCCCGGCGGTGCGATCACCTGTTACGCTTGTCCCGTTCTCATATATGGGATTGCATGAGTTGTTCGCCCAGACAGGGTAGTCGATGCTGATGGGATCTGTTGCGTGCCAGGTTGAGTTGAACCACCGTGAGCGGACAAACGCGCATGTATCCGGATTGTAGTTCGGTTGGTCGGCGTAACACACTGAGCCAGGAGGGACACCTTTGATTAAGGCTCCCGAGAGAGTGGTGTTGAGTGCTGTCCAGTCTGCATTGAGAGGCCAACATGCGTCGTTCGGAGTCTTAAAACTATTAGCCCAAGTGCTCTCGGTGCTACAATAAATGTACTCACACATTTACACCCATTGTTTGACGCAGCTGCTAGCACGGAAGTTGAAGTAAGGTATGAAGCAAGAGCATTTAAGATCTTCATTTTGCTTTTAATCGAATATTGATAACAATGGTTCGCAACATGTGTGCGCTCCCTCTCTTTATATTGTAACAGCACGCCTCCTCAGACGACATGCAGCGGCACATGTAGTTGTGACTTCTGTGGTAATACGAGAAGCTCATTTAGTGAATATTTGTGATTGGTCCGCTGAACCTCGTAGACTAGCAGTGGCGTTGGTGGAAATCGCGCAAGCGTGAGGCTGTGCATAGGCTCTGGTGCATACGAGCAATACGATCTTATAGGCTTCCATAAGGCAGAATTGACAATTATTCAATGATGCATGCTCAGAAAGCCAGGATCAGGACTTGTACTGTACGATCCCGTAAAATAATCCCTGGTTGTCGTGCTTAACGACACTGCCTTATCGCACTATCTACTCCGCCCTTAAAACTTACGGCAGATGCGAACTTATCTTGCTTCCATTAAGCGGGTAAAATTTCTCATAATTAGCTATAAGTAAGACAAAACCAAAGAATCTAAAATAAGCTTAGCTTCCCAATCCCAGGATATCGCTGTGTTTCTATAGATTCGCTCTCTTAAACTACCCCTTCTTAAACGTCTGAAAATCCCTTTCCAGTCACATAAACCCCGCAACTATCCGAAGCATTACGAAGGCTTTCTTAGCATTCCAGGATGCCTTATTGTAAGGCTGATTTCATTCCTACACAGCCTGCGGATCTTCAAATATCCTTTGCATGGCTGATGCACGTATGTAGTGAAGGATTTCACGTATGAATAGAGTAGATCGGCGCCACTTCCAAATTAAAAATACCGGCCAATAATTTCCCAATAACGTCGTTTGATACTGGAAATATGTTGACAAAACTCCATGTCATGATGTCCGCGATGCTATACTTTTCCTGCCCATTAAAGACAACCTGGTCATGGCCGGAGATATGGGCATCGATTATACAGTAAAAAACTCAAACGTGGGGTACGAGTACTGCGAGGGTCAATATATGTACGCCAACTCGCACGTACAGCAGCACAGATTCACTTGTCATATCATATATTGAAGCACGCACTTGGAATGGTAAGAGAAATGTACGAACAAAGAAAGCCACCACTATACTAGTACCATCATATTTTCAATCACGGAAGCATTCTTCACCATCATGTGTATTGTAAAACAAAAGTCCTCAACCCCACATCGATTTAAACCTTCCTTTTAGAGCTTCGGATAGCTCTCTCTCAAGCAAAGCGTGGAAGTTGTTTTTAAAGACGCTTCATCCATAGTTCAGAGTACCCTTCGTTAATTTGTAGTCTCTTTAGTTGGAAACCCCTACAAATACCTGCCAACCTCCTAAGTCTTACCCAAAGCGTTTATACCACGGCGCACAGCACCCATGCTCGCGATAGTGATCACACGGAATGCGGCTTGCATCTGATGTGTGATCGTACTGCGTCTAGTTGTAGTATTCCAGTTCGCACATTTCCTTTGGAGATCTTGACCTTCCTGTGGATTGCACCTTTGCTGTTTGACCAGCGCTATGCGTGCTTTTAGACATTGAGTTGATGAACACGGCTACTTTATAATAATGGCTAGATTGTATGTATTTATGGCATAGCTTCATGACCTAAGGGCCGCGACCTCTTCTCCGTCACATATGTAAATTCAGATACCTCAGTGGCTCCGAGTTGTATAGTGTGTCACTTAGAAGTTCGATGTCAGCACTGCCTGAGTCGTTTTTGTGAAGTCCCCAGTGACCTCCAAGCATGCTTGTCGACAAAACAGTGCCACCGTAGGATTAGCATTAATTACACTGCGCGTAACTATCTTTAAAAAAGTGAAAAACTTGTAGCCTTCCTCCCAACGGGAAAGCTTTTAGTTATAACTGTAGTATAGTTACTCGTATATGTAAGAGGGTCAGCTCCAATTTACCATTTGACGCTCAAGAAGTTCAACTTAGAGATATATATAAGTTTATAGATCCAGAACACATCATGTTCAAAGCATTTAGTAATCTCGCCTTGAGTTCAACTAGTTAGTGTTCGGCGACAAGGGTTTTTACTGTGCTTTTTAATGTGTTTTACATGGCTCCTTGACACCTAAGGCTACTTTCAGATCGTAAGCTCCTCCACAAAACCCCCGTTCATCACACGCACACATATACTCTTATGCGCTTAATCTGAATAATATCCTTCATCGGGGCCCATTCTTTCCGCATTTCCATTGGCCCAGCAGTGAGGGCAAAAGTTATTGATAACCCTTTTCCTTAGACCCTTCGTGCTGCATATCCCGAATGTTTCCATTCCCCGGCTGGAGTTGTAGCCATCGCGAGTGGATGGAGGGCCAGGAGGGCCAAGTTTGTAGCGGTTATTACTAATATCTTGCTTCACACGGGATAAATCCTCTAGGTATGTGCTTTTTATATGCTCGCTATGCTTTTTATATACTTACTTAGTTAAGGTTATATACTAGGTATAAATTTAAGCTCTTACCTATCTTTCTTCTTCCTTCTTTATCTATACTCTTATCTCCTTATAGCTTCCCCTTTTAATATTAAGAATCCTTTAGCTATACTTATTCCTTATCTTAAGTATAGCTACTTTATAAATATTTGGCCCCTTCCTCTAGTAATTAAGGAAGAACTCCTAGATTTCTAGTAGAAGCTTAATAATATCTTTAAAGAATTAAATAATAATATTAAGTAGCTTAAGTAAATAAACCCGCTGATTTGCTGTACAACACAGTCCGACATTGAATTACAGGTCGCTGCGGAAACTTGAAGATCATGTTGCAACGACATCCTGCCACCACACGGGTATTATGTGACACTAATCACTACAGCACTACGCAACTGTTCCGAACTTAGAGTTAAGAATAATAGGAATAAGCATTTTCAACGCCCGAAGCTTTCAAAACGTCTTTCGGGGTCTCGATTAATCTTTACGTCGTGAATCAGCGTTAGACACAGACGTACATACTCATCTCCGTGAATGCCCACAACATATGCACCACCCAGATAGACGTCTCCCCTCCATAGCCGCAGGCTCAGCTCGATCATAAACCCATGCATTCTGTATAGCTCGCATGGCTCAAACCTGCCAACAGAAGCACTATGTGGGTAGTTTCGGTAATAGATATACACCATATGACATATTTCGGCAAGTTGGAGTAGATGCAAGGTATTTGAATGTCCGTAGCTTGCATAGAGGTGGGGTATTTAAGATGCTTTGAGACATGTTGTTATTTCGTGGTCTTTACTTATCCAGCTGAGCTTCATATTTGTAGGGCAGGTGTTTTTAAATATAGATTGAAGGTTTCTGTGGTATTAAGTGGTCGGCTTGAGCAGTGGAAGTAGATTTTTCACTGACTGAGAACTGAGACGGAATTGTAGTCTTCACTGTTGGGAGTGAAGTAGATCGAATTGACACTAGACGTGGGGATAGCTATTGGCCTTGAATACAGTGAAAGGTATGAGACACCAAGACCAAGTGTGAGGGAACAGAAGTGTGTCGCATTTGGAAGGCTTGGAGTCGAGACTATATAGAAGCTGGTGAAGTTATGCCTAGAAAAGAGATCCAGCGAGATAGGGTAATAAGATAGGAGTGATGGCCAAGCCGTTTTAGTCTCGCAGATACATTTCTAAAATGTGCAACGAATGGTTCTTTAGGACAATTTTCCAAACATCAGTGCGTTGGAGCTATATTATTTATGCCTCAGCCAACCAATACGTAAATTCCAGCAAACCACTCCACATTCAAGCCAACGAGCAACATGCCGCAGCCCCTAACAAGCTGTATTCGCCAACTTCCGCCCTCTGCCGACCTATCCGAGTGGTATCCGTCATTTGGGCTCCCCACGATATCTCTACTCTTTGCTCAGCTCCTCTTAGCACTGCGCACCGGACTGTGTCGCCCAATTATCAGTTATGCTGCCGAAAGAAGTCGCCGCTTCGTATAACAGCGAAAACAATGCCCTTCTAGGATATTCTTTCTCTGTTTCACCGGCGCCGCGACGCAGTGTCTGCGTATCTTATAAAATTCACAACGTTGGGTCGTCGCACCGAAGGCGTAGAGGTGTCCACATTCTTCAAAGTAACTGTACCACCTAACGCACATGACGGATGTGGATAGTTAGTTGCCGGTTATGGCTAGGTAGGAGGATATTTGGGCTTGGGTGTTTTTTCACTATGGTTGTTATTTCCCTAAAATAGGGGCATTTTTTTGGTATCTTTTGACCCCTATTTTAGAGTTTAAAACACCCTAAAGTAGGGTGATCTTTTTGCGCAATTAGGGGTTCTTTCCCTAAAATAGGGGGTTCAACGTCCCTAAAATAGGGTATTTATCCCCTATTTTAGGGTAAATAAGGTTGTACTGAATTCTTGGGCTGATTTTTGCTGGCTTTATAAGAGTCGGAGTTTGGCTTTTATTATTTGGTGTCGCGGTTAGTTTGCAATACTTCTTATTATTGTTGCGAAGAGCTAGTTTTATATCTAATTTTGGGGTTGATATAAATAAGGTAGTGAGCATTCTGGTAAATGGCGACTGTAAGGATAGAGGCTGAATATTTGCGGTGTTCTGCATCGCAATGGTGCAATCTATGCTAGCAACACGTAATATAAACACCGCGTGTACATGTCAAGCTTATTTGAGTTGAGGAAATGAAGTGAGCGCCTACGAAGGAACCGCGCGAAACAATCCCAGTGTAGATCCCGCTGATGAGCTGTATTTCATGACGGCTCCAGGCATGTATCACTCTGAGAGCACCATCACTATCTGGACGTGAAGAGTGTTACCAAAGGCCATGTAACTGTGAACAGTGGACTTGAAATTGAATGCCTGGCGGCTGGTCATCGGTAATGATGGGTCATCATAAAAAAACAGCCAGAAACAGTCCGATGTGTCCTCTTCTGTATTCGCCGCCGCCAAACGCGACCATGGCCACAAACCGCACATAAATCACGTATTCGTTTTGTCGCTCCTTCCATAAACCCTATCACCACGACCTCCTCCTATATTGGATGGGAAGAACGATAGGTATATGCCACATGGGCTTCGTTAGAGCGCAAGATGGAGATGACAACAAACGATATGAGCTTTAGCGATGGAGGTGTTGTAAATGCTTGACTATTTGTACCATTGACCATGGATAGCAACGTTATTCCACGAGTGGTTGGTTGTTTGCCGAGAAATCGTGAGTCTGAAGTCGCGATAGATATCGTGCTACCATGGTATCTTTCGACAAAAATGTCACTACTTATGACCTCAATATGAACGTTTGTCACTATTTTCGATGATTTGCTTGTGAAGATCGTCTTTTGGCTTTCGGGTAGACCTCCTCAAAAAACTCTCGTCACGTTTCAGATCGCAGCCTGATGAAACACCAGGCGCTGCATCACCAAGCTTGGCGTCGCGATCAACTTCACAACAACTCCACCTTTTCCCACTCATACTCCAATTTTCCATCTCGTCCTTCATGTAAACAATGGCATTCCCACGACGCTATATCGTAATAGCCTCTTCCATTGTCCTCATCCTCATCGTCGCCATCTCGCTCGCAGCATCCATCGAATTCCGTGCAGCACCCAAAAAGTTAATACAAATAGAGATGGCACAAGCCGCAAAGGCCTCCCAATTTGACGTCGGAGCGAAACGCAAAGGTGCGGGTGGGAAGATCAATGGGACGGATTTCGATCGCGCAGATGTGCTGAATGGGACGACGGTCGGCACACAACAACCTGGCTCGACGCTATACATATCCGGGACTTCGACACGATGGGCAGGGGCAACAGCATCATCAGATGCAGAAGGCATGATCGGGCAGACAGCCACGGCGCAGCAACCCCAAGACGAGGGCTTCATCGGCGAGAAGACGACATCGACACCCGTTGCCAAACCGACAGCGCGACCGCCGCCAGTCGATCAGGTTCCCATTCTTGCGCTCTCTTATGCCGGCTCCGGAGGGCCGAAGCATTGCCGTGGAGAACTCGTTCAGAAACTCGAGATTCCTCAACCAGCAAATGCATGGAAGAATGGATCGTGCGTTGACCTTCCCACTGAAGCGCGATGCGGGGTTTTCTTCGCAGGCAAAGACGCAGGCTGCGAGGCGCAGTTGTTCAATATGGCTAGCTGCATGAACACTACGCGGACGTTTGTGAATACGGTGGTGTTCATGCCTGAAGAGAGGACGGTTGGCGCGCTGTGGAGAAGCATGTATATAAAGTGTGGGGTTGTGGCGCCCGAGGCGGGATTGATCGATCCAGCAGTCCTAGGGGGGCTGCTGAAGACCAAGCCCAAGCCTGGTCAAGGAGGAGGATGAAGCATGAAAGCATCGTGAAAAGATTCTGTTGATGGAAGTGTTGGAGATTGCTGTCGCGTTGAGATGGCCCAGGCCAATTCGCCACCACCCGCTTCCTGCATCCAAAGGCTGAGCCATTACTCGGTTGTTTCGCACCGCGAAGTCTCAATACGAGATGCGCACGAGACGCGCTCGATGACGGACCAACGAAGAGTTCAAGACTGCAGAGGATGAAATCGTGATGGATGAGTTGTCGGATGGTCGCGCGGGAGAAATCGGGTTTGATTACCTTTACCTAGATTGGAGTGGGAGGCCAATTGCAAAACGGGATTAGGCGAAAATGCGTACGTTATATCCTATTCCTCATAAGCCTTGGGACTTTTCCAGCTTTCATTTTGTGCTCGGCATCTTGCAAGGAGACGGACAGCCAACTTTGGTCCCGAGAATGCTAGATCACGTGAGAGCGCGCAGCAAAGGCTTAGTCATCGTCGCGTTCCACTAAGTTTGACGTCAAATGATTATGCAGTCACAATTCGACCCTGGCAGGATGAACAGAACAACGAAATTTCAGGTCAGTATTAACGGATGGAATTGTCCCCATACATGTGGAAGGCTATAATGAAACCTAGCCTTGCGAATCTTTTGTTCAACCGATTTTTGCCTTCACCATGACTTTACCTATGGTGAAGGTGAGACTGATACTTGTCAGCCCTCTTCTACCTCACTTATG
Source organism: Byssothecium circinans (assembly GCA_010015675.1). Lineage (NCBI taxonomy): Eukaryota > Fungi > Ascomycota > Dothideomycetes > Pleosporales > Massarinaceae > Byssothecium > Byssothecium circinans. Next base: position 348,952 of record ML976978.1, on the reverse strand, counting down.
TACACTGCAAACACATGTTGATATTGCTCTCCCAAGACCGGCCAACCCTTACGATGTCAATGAAGTCGACGCGGCAGAGACTTGTGGCACTACGCCACATCGTCGGCACCTCTACTCCTACGACAGTCCTGCGGAGCTACTTGAACGGCGATCCGTTGAAAGGCCTCAGCAAATCGCAGAATGCACTCTTCAAGGACGCCGTACTCGTCACTGTGTATCGCAAATGGCTCGCTTTTCCACCGAACAGCTTGCTAGACATCGGTATCACGACCTTCGACCGGCGCAAGCTTGACGAAGGCGTGGACAAGTACGCTGGAGCACACGCCGAGAACTTCTTCCGACATGTCTGGTTTTTGCACCTACGCATCCGCGAACGCGCTCACCTCCCCCAAGGCGACGCCGATCCCGATCGCTTTCACTTTGGCAGCACCGTATTCACAACCCAAGAGGAAGCGCGTGGTCTTCTTCACGATGTTTGGCATCAGCCGGTGGACGAGGAGAACGCCGGTCTAGGCAACCGCCCCATCATCTACATCTCCTTTGGCAACAACGACGGCTACGCCACAATGCGAAGGGATCTGGATTTCGACCTCTCGTCGGCCAATACAACTATTGCTGTCATGAACGCGCAATCCATCGCCCACCAGGCCAATATCACCAGAAGTCAGGACGCGTCTATCGACTACCTCCTCAAGCCCTTCAAAATCACGCCCCATGATCCCGCAAACTCTGGCAACGCAGCCGCATACATTACCATCATCGTCTTTCTCTCCGTGCTCAGAATGGACCTCTACCACCAAATTGTAGAGAACCCAAAGGGGAAGCCCGGCCGATACGGACAATCTAAATCGAAGCCAGCTCGGCATGTCATCAACGCGTTGATGCTTCGGCCTACCCCCGCGCCTCCGTTCGGACACCAGACGTACTGCAGTGCTTGTGGAAGCTGTGAGCATATCCGTCCGTCATGCGACGACGTTTTCGTGGCGTGCATGAGATGCGCGAGATCAAAGCAGAGTTGGCGGCGGGAAAACGCCGAATCGCACTTAGAGGAGTTGTGTGCATTTCCTTAGGGGTCAGTCTTCATATGGACAATCAGCGTCCATGGATACTAAATTCATAGGTAGCCAGCCTATGTTAGTAAAATCTCAAAAGGTTAGTACATTTTCCAGCATTTTACGCCGATGGATGCGGGTTCAATTTTTGCTTTCTTGTACTCTTTTACCCTTACCTGTTTTAATCGGTTAGCTGCGATCAGCTCACGAGAAATAATGAATATACCTTACGACCTTCGTCTCTTCTAGAGTTTCTCCCTTCCGCTTTCCTTTCATGCCTGTTCTCCTGCACCACTACACCACCAAGCCCATCAAGCCTCGAAGAACGACGCTTGGTAGTGCTTGCCTACATAGAGACGAGAGTGACCTTTCAAAGACAGTAACCGCAGCAGTCATACTCGACGATTAGTCCAGATGGAAGATGCATATTAACAAAATTAAAAATTCTGCAGCCGTTACGGCAAGTCCTTCGCGAATGCAATGTGATTCCAGTCTTGGGGCCTACTAGACTTCCAAAGTTTTCTATTCAAGTAAATATATGTATAATTCCTATCGTTTCCGATGAATGACAATTGTGGTAGGCACAAGGCTAACAATTATCTTCCAGGCATTCAAATCATCCAACTTGTGGGGAAGTATCACAGACAAGGCATGAAACCGCCTTTTTCACCCCGACGCAACTTTCTTTCTCCCTTCGGCACTCATTCTGGCAGCTACGGCTATCCGACCCTCAATCCTCTCCCCTACGAAGGCACGCCATACGCATTCATTTTTCCGGCATCCACTAAGCAGCACAGCTTCGTCGCTCAGTAGTACAAGCCTGGGAATGTGCATAAGGCCTCCAGCGTAAGTCCTTAATGTCATGAGAGATGATATAATCAATAGATATCTGTGATAATCTTCAGACTTTGATGTACGACCAGTCTAGCGATTACACACCTCGAATTTCACAGTGAAATCGCCTGGAACTTGTCGACTATAACTATACTTGGAAATACTTGAATGAAAGTTTCCGTACCGAGCGTTAAATCACCAATCCTATACTAGTCATCAAAGTTGTGCAAACGCTAAGATCAAAACTCGTGCTCTTAACATTCACGCTGAGAGTCTTGGGATTTCCAGAGCCGCCTGCACGGGCACATATATACCCCATCGACCCCTCCTTGTGCACATACAGTACACTTCACACCCACAACTGCTCCAAACCTGAACCTACAACCATGGCTTCCCCCATGCAAAACAGCGACAATGACCAGGGACACATAACTGTGATCCAGTCCCAGACAAACATGTCTTGTGTATTACCTTATTCGTGGACATGGACGGGCCTCTCTTCATCAACGGAGCACTTTCCAACGGCCAATCCCTTCCAATCGAACGAACTCTCTCGATTAAACTGAACCAAGCCGCGAAACCTTACTGTCCATCAACTGAAGGCTACCCATTGATTGATGCCTACCTGTCAATCAGAGTCCGCAACAAGCCATCTGGATTGATAAGATTGATTGAATTGATTGCAAAACCCAATTCATTCAAGTCAATCTAGTCCTATACAAATTGGG
>ML976978.1:335280-345727 GCA_010015675.1 Byssothecium circinans | reverse complement strand
AGAAGCGCTCTCTGAGCTGGATTTTTCAACACGGTTATCATGTTGTTGAGCGCAACAACCTAAGTAAAGTATGGTTTGTATGCAAGTACTGTCATACTCATAAGATTGTTAACAGCAGCACCTTTAACATTTCAAGAGCTACTTCAGCTGCTGCCTTCCATCTTGGGCAGCTAAAAAGAGGTCATTTGCACTTAAAGGATGGCCTAAAACAACGCTAACTTGGCGGGCAGCTCTCTCTACGGCAGGCGATAGAGGGTGGGATGAGCGTCTCTCAAGAGGCAGCTAATGCAATGGGAAACTTTAACCTACACGGGTTTTAACAAGCCGCAGTCCTGTGCCTACTCAATAACAACTTGCTGATGGAGCTACTTTCAAGACCCTCCTTTCGTGAGATGATTAGTTTTGCTAACCTAGAGGCAGAGGCGGCGCTGTGGGTGAGTCCTTAAAGCGTGGCAACGTACGCAATGCGTCTTTTCCGCTATATACAGCCCCAAGTTGTCAGAGCTTTGTCTGAGGCTGTAAGCAAAATACACGTAAGCTTTGACGGCTGGACGACAAAGGGTGGTAAACGCAGCTTCTTTAGGGTTGTTGCTTACTTTGCTGACGCCTCTGGAGTAATACGAGACCTACCTATCACTCTGCTGCAGCTCGCGGGCGCCCATACTAGTGACGCGATCACTGAGATAATCGTCAAGACGCTTACAGACTATCGTATTACTTGCGATAATATAGGTTACTTCGTACTTAACAACGCCACCAATAATGACTCTGCGGTTACAGCCCTCGCTCGCGTTTATAAGTTTGAACCTACCCATCGACGCCTCCGCTGCGCTGCCCACACGCTCAACCTCATTGGCTAGGCGATCATCTCTGGCGGCGACAAAGACGCCTACGACAACGTGCCAGAGGAGCTTAATACAGAGGAGGTCTACATGCAAGAGTGGCGCAAACAAGGCCCTCTAGGGGTGCTCACTGACGTCATTAACCACATTAAAACGCCACAACAGTATGAGCTTTTTTGAGACTTTTAGAAAGCCGCTAACGCTAAGTTGCCTACTAGGGAGCGTCTTAAGGTACTCGAACTAGTCAAGCCTGTAGTCACTCGATGGAACTCCCACTACGCTGCTTTTTAACGCGCAATCGCCCTCTAGGCTGCCTACAACTCCTACATTGAGCACTGGATCAACCGTATAACTCTAGAAGATTGGCGCGCGGTGAAGTACAACAACTAGCTCCGCGATGCTCCAAGCTGGATGAGGTCAACAGGGCTTACCTCCGCTGACTGGGCAGTAGTTGCCGAGTACCAGGACTGCTTAGAGCCGCTCAAGCTTGCTACCGAGAGGCTAGAGGGACGCGGTAAAACAGGCAAATTTAGTGCTATTTATGAGGTTTTGCCTATATTTGAATACGTACTCGCCGCGCTCGAAGCGCGCGTGCGCCTATACGAGCAAGTTGACTTCAACCCAGCTGACGCGCCCGAAGATCATCTCAAAATTAACCTCAACTCTGCCTGGAGTAAGGCAAACAAGTACTACAACAAGCTTGATGAGTCGCCACTCTATTACGCTGCTACCTGCCTCCATCCTTACTACAAGCACTACTGCGATAACGCCTGGGCTGATCACCCTGAGTGGCTTACGAAAGCCAACGCCCAGTTTCAGCAACTCTGGCAAACGTATAAACCTCAGCGCACGCGCCCTCTATGTCGTACAACTATAACAGCAATTTCAAGTGGGATAGATGACGTAATTGGCGCGTTCCTACGCCGAAATAACAGGGCAGCTGAGATCGCTCATGACGACGAGTTTGAGCGCTGGAAGGTTCAAGAACCTGCGTGGAGTAACGAGCAGTATACAGGCAGTGGCAACCCAGTCACGTATTAGATTGAATTGCGCTCAAAATACCCGTGTTTAAGCCAGTTTGCGATCGATATATTGACTGTCCCAGCATCGAGTTGCGATTGCGAGCGACTCTTCAGCGAGCTTGGCGACCTACTCGAGCCCAAACGACGCGCAATTGGCGCTGAGCTACTCGCAGCTCTTCAGTTAATACGATCATGGATAAGAGCTGGTTTCAAAACTCAACACGACAAGCGCGCCGAAGGCGAGGGCGAGGCTGAGGGCGGATAGGATGAGGATGATGATGAGGATATTGTACGCGACTACAATATAGAGGAGTGGATTACCCACCCGCAATAATCGTATACAGGTCGATCCCTTGGCATAAAACAGTGTCAATCTGCCCAATTTGCAATCCATCTGCAATCCATCTGGCCTAAAACACCAACAATCAATCCTCAATTCAATCTGCGCAGGCGTTACAACCAATCAATTCAATTCACGACTCCAAGATTGATTAGACGGATTGTTGCGGAGTCTGCTGTCAATGGAAACCTACCCGTCAACTGAACCCTACCCACCAACTGAACCCTACCTATCAATAGTAGCTTGCCCGACGACGGAATCCCACCCATCGACTAAACTTAACCCAAAGACTCAAACCTACTACCTTATTCACCGAAGCCGACTCTTCCACGGTGCCCTCCCTGTGGACAAAACCCGCATGGTACTACCAAGGTTTTCCGTATCCCGGAATGGGAACCAGCTCCGAAGACCCTGGTATTACGCCTGAGCAGTCTACGGCAGCAAAAGACGACGGGCAAGAGTAGCCTGTACACGAGGAGTAAAAGGAGGATACGCAAGACTATAAGCAAGCGGAATCCTTATCCTCGTAGGCAGCGTGTTTGCGTACTAAAACCGGCAGTAGGAGTTATACAGAGCAATGTTTAGAGGATACTACGACTTTTTAGAAAAGACATTCTTTAGACTACAAGAAGATGCAGGAAGGATATTGTTGGTGTCATGGATTGGGTCATTAGGAACGGGTCCGTCTTGTCTAGTTAGATTCAAGACTCATGAGCAATTATAAGACTCTCTTCTCTCGTTGGGATTTAAATAAGTGATATTAAAATGCTAGATGTCCCCTTTTAGAAACGTAGTAGTATGCCAGCCCCGATACTAAGCCATCCAAGATTTTATGTTAGGTTTGAAATCCTAGAAAGGTCGCTAACCTATGCGGCCCCCACACTGTACCATGCAGGCGTGTTATTAGGTGAGAATTTATTACACTGCTAAATATATATATATAAATGCACTAGTAACTAGTTACCTTAAAATTATAAAAACTACTGCCAGATTTTGCACATTTCCACCACCTCCATACCTTGACGAAAAGTGACTCAACTCTCCGTAAGCTTCCATGCTCCTTCCCTAGGAACGTAAGTGGCACCCGCAACTCACACTTGTAGAGGAGGAAAGAGCGCACTGTTGACGGCCACTTGCCCAAATCCTCTCAGTCCGACTGCAAATTCACCACTTCAAAACCACAATGCGCACCACGCATTACCTTCTCGCGCACTACATACATCAATATCCTCTCATTTTTCCATTCTAATACTACACCCATTATCCACCATGAAACGCCACTCCAGCAAATACACCACCAACCCCAACCTCCCCCGCAAGGAAGCAAAGTTCGGCTCCCGTCGCGTCATGGACGACGAACCCCCAGTCTACGATACCTTCACACAAAACACCCCAGCCTCCAGCAACTCTTTTCGTGCAACCTCCAGCGCCGCTTCTCATAACACCGAGCCTACAAACACCGCCACCGCCAGCACCACCACCACTATCAGTGACAACTCGCCCTCACACCAATAGCATCGAGCCAAGGACGAGAACGACAAGACAATGGTTGATGAGACGCTCAGAGACCTCTACTCGCCGACAGGGAAAGGCGAGGGTCGGCTTACACTCTCATCGGACGGTCCCGAACTCAAGGTTGCGTGGGCAGTGTTTCAGAAGAGCTTTCGATCGCGGCTATATGGGACGAATGTTTTTGAAGCTCCAAAGAAGAAGGTCAGGTTCGCGAGCGATGCGGATCTTGCTACTGTATTGAACGCGGATGAGAAGGGCGAACGGGAGAACAGCGAGTGTTCATTCGATGATGAAAATCAGGAGATTCTATAATGGTGGATGAGGGCGTGATCTGGCTGGGGGGGGGGGGTGCGTCTTTCAACACGGGAAGTTATGGTTGGAGATACAATAGACAAATTCCAGGCCCGTGAGAGGGGTTGGGAGGTATTCCGAGACGGAAAATGAACAGTGGTTTCTCGTGATCGATGCAAGTTATCACTCATTATATAGTGACGAGGTTCAAGGTGCGAAGGTCTCGAGAGTCATATCATTCGTTCCTACCCCAAGCTCGTACCTTCAGTCTATGTCTCATTCATACCGATGGGAAGCCCCTCCATCGCACCATTGTACCCAGTTTGCTTGACAGAGCGAAGAACAGACGTGTCGTAACCATACCCGTGATCCACCATGCCCATCGTCCGAGTTCATTAAGCAATCTCCTCATCCGCTCTCATATCGCCTACTTCCGCAGGTTGAGAAATCTGCAGACACCACAATCCCTTCCTCACTGATCAAAAACCCTGACCCTCTTCTTGAACACCCACGGATCACCATCCTTCGTCTCCACCCACACGGAAACCCCATCACTCGCCTTCATAGCCCCCGCCTTGAACAACGTGCTCATAATGATCCGAACCCTCTTCTTCCCTCCTCACCCACCAGAACCTGAGAACCCCCCATCTTCAGCATGCCATTGACCCTCGTCCCATCATTCTCTTCCTCCGCCGATCCCGGAACCTAGCAAGAAGCAAAGTCAGCAAAGCTCATCCAGGGAGCGCACCAAACCCCCTTCATTCCAAATAACCACCCACAACCCGACCTCCACGCATACATCAAGCGCAAACGTACCTCCTCATTCCAGAGCCTCACAACATCGCGAACCTTCACGTTCGCCGAAGCCAAGTTCACAAACGACGCCTCAGGCACCACATTCTCCACCACCTCCTCCACCCGACCGGACATCAGATCCCTCTGCATCTTAACACCCTCCACAATGACAGCATACATCGCCTTCTCAAACGGCCAGTAAGTCTGCCGGATGCCAAAATGTATATAGTCGTCTTCTTCATAGCCTATCTTGAAGGTCACCACGCCCTTTCCCTTCTCCTCACGGAGGGGGAGCCACAGCTCCGCAATGCCCTTCACGCCCAGGGACGTTCCGCCATCGAGCAGGTTCTCGAGGAACCGCGCGCTAGGCACAATAGTACCCATGTCTTCTACAGGCCCCTCAACGCTCTGCTTGAGCGCCTCCGGAGACACGTACGGGCCCCGGTACTGGGTGCGCGTGGGCTCCCACGGAGTCGTGACCGTTAGGTGGAAGATGAGGTTGGGGGACTGGAGGGCGCGGTTGTCGGTGTAGGGGCGGGGTTTGACGAGGTGCGCGACATTTTTTGTTAGGATGCTAGGCTGCAGGTAACGCAGCAGATTCCATTTCTTTCTACGCGCGACGTCGACTGCTCCAACCGCCTTTACACGTTTTCAAGCATCCCCATATATGCCCTGCTCGAACAAACGCCTCAATACCATATCAAAGCCGTGCCGTCTCCCTCACGCCGCCACAGAATCGAGCGACCTCTTCCCCAGCCGCTTTCCAAGTCTCTAAATCATCCCTTCCCGACCCATATATGACTCCATCGACTTCCACTATTCCCCTAGTCATACTCTCGCCCAAACCAACCAAGACGGAGTTGGCTTCACAAAGGTACCGCGGACTCTCCCGCACCCACACCGCACCCCAATCCGTCGTGTGAGTGAGAGCCACTCGCATCACAGGTGCAATGTATTGGCATATTCGTTCTAATAGCGCCAATGTGGAAGCTTCGATAGTCGGAAAAGAATACGTAATGAGCCGGACAAAAAGATCGAAAGCCACGCGAAGCACGATATGGAGGCCGATGAGGATATTGACCAGGCAGCGGAAGGTGGGCTCATGGAGGAAGATCGCGAGGATGAAAGCGTAGGCTATGATCTTGCGCGTGGCATAGAAGGCGCGTAGAAGCATCTTGGGTTTGCTGCTAGCGGTAGGACAATTAGAGGTTGGCGAGATAGATGTTGGCTGAAATGTAGGCGTGAGGTCGTGGTCAGAGAGTGCGATTTGGACGGTCGGGCACTGGGCTGTTTTGCCGTTATTTTACTTTACTTGCGCAAGTGCACAAGCAAGGAAGTGCGGGCTGCGACTTTGGGCGCGTCGGTGAAGGAGCTATCCGGATTCTCTAAACATCGGAACGCCTATCCTGCTTTCAGGAGTTGAGTCCGAGCTCTACTAAATGCATTCCCCAATTACGCCATCTTACACAATAATTGAATCTATACAACACCATCATATGCAGTGAAACATCCATCCTCGCCATGCTCGTCATGTGTCGCCCAGGTCATCTTGATCCAATGAATTAAATATCTTTTCTCCAATAAGCGCAAATCTCATTTTTGCTTTCCACAATGTCTCTCAGGCCTACCTGAAGAATATTTACAAACTGTGCAGTCATGCATAGATAGGCTTACGACGCCATCAGCGTGCCTTAGCTGTTCACTCGGACGGCGGTCGAGACTTCACCATTGCGCTGAGATTTCGTTCTGTTGGACGCAGTGCTGGGAATCTACCATATACAACGCATATCGGCAGAAATCTTTCTCTCGCACTCGATTCTGCATGGCATGAGGCTTCCAAACGTTTCTGGATGTTTCAAGCACGCACGCACGGCCTCACCCGCAGCTGCCCATCCGTCAACTTCAGTCCAGTCGACCTGAGTCCAGATTCCTCAACCCATGAACGTAAGCATCCGCGGATGTGATACGCTAGCATCCCAGGTTCCATTGACGTACGTGACCTCACACATCCAGCCAAGCAGCACAAAGCCCTGACATTCCCTTCTTCTTCCCCCATCGCCTTAGCATCTCTTCAGCTTGCATCTGATCTTCCAACCTCGGTGCGAGCGTCGCAGTGACCACGACAGGAAATACGCAGCGCATGAAGTCGAAACCCACGGGGTGGCTAGATTCCATATGCGCCGAGTTTTTGAGCACAGCTTGTGATGCCCCGATCGCGTCGCTAATAATTGGCGATGTAAACGACACCGATGATGGTGAAATGGGTGAAGTGACGGAGACGGTGGGGGATCGTGACCAGCCAACAGAGACCTTGTCGAGAAGCAAAGAGAGGATAAGGCGTATTGCTCCGTATGTAGCAGCCATCAAAGCAACATAGCTATCAGGAAGGATCACGTAAGATCCATCAGGCGTTGCCGGCTTAACTCCATTCGTCACTAGGCTTTCATCATCGGCAGCCACAATACTTTCTCCACCGCCGGTACAAGTAAGACTTGGAAACCGCAGGGCCCATTTCTCGATTTCTCGGAGTAGTTCCCGTGTACGTTGTTCGGCGGGCCGAAGATCGATACCGGGAGCGAGTGGAGCACCGAAAAACTTGCGCAAACTGAGATTTCCTTGCGTCCTGCATAGACTGATGCAGGCAGGTATTTGCAGGAGGATGTCGACAAGAAGTTGTTGAGCGTTTTTCGTGCAGTTGGCGAAAGGAATTGTCATCCAGTCAGAAGACGCGAAGACAGATACTGTGTTAAAAATCGTGGAAATGTTTGCCTACCAAGACGAACTTAGATGGTGATTCATGGAAGATGATCACATCACTATTACTTACTTCTGACACGCGCATGGCCTTGAACAGCGGATATATGCTGCCGGTGATGTTTTTAGGGCCTCTCATTGCAATGATGTTGGTTGAAGCCTTGAGGTGATGCCAGATACTGGTCGTTGTTGTTCCAGCGAAGACTTCATATAGACTCAGAATAACCGGTACCAGGATTTCTTCATCAGACGGGATACTATCCGCGCCCAAATTATCGAGTGACTTCCTCTGGCAATTCAAACTAATGGTATACCAACGATAAGAGTCGACTAGGATCGTCGGATCCCTATGCACGGTAGCATAAAAGGCCATGGAAGCTGCACGGATGGATAAGCGTAACGCAGGCCTACTTGCATTCTGCCCTAAATCGGGTAGGTGTGTGATCCAAGGGATTTCGCGATTGTAAGACCGTAATCCTTGAAGAAGTTGCACAAAGTGTGTAATGAAGGCCATATCGAGAGCCTCGGGCACGACTTTGGACGGCTGGTATAGTGCAGGCATTCTGTACTGATGGCGTATGGTGGTGATAGCACTGTTTGCTTCTACTTCGGTCCACCGGTCGACGGCAGGTTTCCAATGTTGCGGGACAAATTGTGGCGCCATTGGTGTTTCCACTCGCTCGGGATTGTGAAAATCGGATTGGATCTCATGCTTCTCTTCTTTTGGCGCCACGACTGAGTCTTTGCGCACCGCACTACTCTTTGTAGCTGCACTCTTTGGCCCTCGCTTCTTGCGCTGGCGAGGTCTTGCGACTCGATTCGTCATGTCGATGATGACGGAGCCTTGAATTGGCCCCGAGCACTTCAGCTCTAAACGGCTGCATTGCTGGCAGATCTCGGGGGTCTCATCGCACTAGAGCAGGCGATGTTAACCGTCGTCGTATACTTTTGTAGCGACGTACAGAAGCGAGGCGAGGAAAGAGCAGCGTACCTTCACCCTGCGTTGTCGGCACTGTTGGCAGGCCCGTGAACGCTGTGCTTCGGGCATTTTGAGGAAGCTAGGCGAGAGAATTGACTGGGGATGAGAAAGAGAGGTTTCACGACGCGGGAGGACCTTGTTGTTCTTAGTAGGGACTCGATAGGACAACGCCACAGATTGAATCGGCAGGGGTGTGCCGATACTGGTTGCGATGCAATGCTTGCGGATGCATCGGAATATACTCCGTATATGGGCGCTTGGTGCGGGCCTGGGGCAGATCATCGATCACGTGCGGGAGTTGCCGGATCTAACTGTTTTTGTCTGCGCCTGCTTTGCTAGGGTGTACTATGTGGGCCGTTCGCATAAACCTGTGGAGTTTATCTTGAGCATACCGCAGCGTGAGAGGTGTGTTGCAAGGTGAGGCTTTCTGGTCCCAGCCGCACACGTCTGCATTCCGACTAGGGGTGAGGGATAAGCCGCCTTGTCCGTCTGCGTGCTTAGGGGGACGTCGACATCCGCTTTTCTAAGGGTTTCATGCGAGCTGAGCGATACTTACCAGACACACTTAGGTAACAAAATTCGCTGCACACCGCTGAAAACCAGCCGCAATCAAGAGCGATGGGCCAGACGATGGAATCTTGAAACAGTTGGAGATCGGCAGCATCGACACAGGTGTTCCAGATGATGTACAGCATACGAAATCTATCTACAGCCGGCCAACAGCTCCATTTAGAACAGATGTCGACATCTCATTTACTGTGCGTTTGATTAGCCGTGTCCGGGAACTTTTAATGGCTACTTACTATTTCTCCCTTTTCGCCCTTTTCCTTCGTCTCTTGCTGAAGCTTGCCCATGTGGGAATCGTGATCCGACACCTTTTCGCGGTCTGCAGCGACGTTGCTTTCCGAAGCACTTCCTAGCTCTTCATGCCAATGTCCCTCGCCTGTCAGACGAAACGGATGTTAGCGTGTATGGCCTGGCAGGACGCGGCCGCTGGTGACACACGAAGACATACCTTTCTCCTGCTTCTTCAGTGACTCCTGTTTCTTCTTTTCGAGCTGTTCTGGCGTGCGATCGGCGTCTTCCTTGATGGACATCTGTGGAGTCGTGCTGAGTGCGCGATAGGTGGTTGTCGCGGGCGCACGCAAGGCGCGGAGAACCGATGAGGGAATAGGGGGAGGCATTCCGGCAGCTTTGTAACTTTATGGATGCGATCCTGTTTATGTTCTGTGTAGAAATGAAGGGAATGGTTTGTGGAGTGGTGTGGGAGAGATGACGAGATCTGGCCGGCATCTATTGTCGAAGTAGCTACCTCGGGATGACGTCACGAGCAAAAGAACACAACGACCATCTAGGATCCCAAACCACATCAACTAGAAGTTTTTCGTTATAGAGTGATAAATTTTCATCCAACGTCTATGTGCAATTCTGCATCTCCTTTGAACGTTCCCGGACAATTCCACGGCTCAAGCTGTACTCAATTTCACTAGCCACCCATCATGATCCGTATACGACAAGCCATACTTCTTCGAGCTCCCAAACTTCAAATCATTCGTAAAGACGACATGCTGAACATCACTATCACCCTTCCTCGTCCATCCACTCGGCACGCAATTCTGTACGTTCTCTGAAGCGCCCGTATCGTACTTCAGATCTATTATATGCAAAAATCGGTGATATTCCTTGGCGCCCTCGGTAATTTTTTTTCCTCACCAAAATCGCTAGCGAGAGCGAAATTGCCATAAGATCCTACAATAACAACCTAACTACCTTGTATAATCGTCAGAAAACTTGAAGCTTTTCAAACATATGGGGATAGAGCTTATTGTCGATTTTTTGGAGTAGCAACCGCCCGTTTGAGCCATGGGGACCTCGAAAAAGCGCAAGTCGCCTCCAGGACGCGAGAACGCGT
>ML976978.1:314149-332170 GCA_010015675.1 Byssothecium circinans | reverse complement strand
GTGGGAATTTCGCTCTCGCTAGCGATTTTGGTGAGGGAAAAAAATTACCGAGGGCGCCAAGGAATATCACCGATTTTTGCATATAATAGATTGAAGTCCCCACCCACAACTGTTTTCGCACTAGACCCGCTCTGCGCTTTGATATAAGGAACAGCGTCAAAGAGGAGTGCTTTACACTGAGCAAGCGCAAGAGGTTTCGATGATGACGAGAGGTGTGTGGTGCATGCGAAGTGATCGCCGGTCGCAGAGGCACACGCAAAGATCCGCTGCTCATTCGTATCATCTTGACTAGTGTATTTTCCTCCATACGCTTTAACGTCTTTCCAGTTCGCTTTAGCCACCCTCCCCAGGACTGCACTTCCGTACGCCATTTGATTCTTGCACTTGTACGCCGCATTCGTCTTCTTTTCAATGGCTGGCATGAACACGCTATATGTATAGTCCTGCGGCCATGCTTCGCCCAGATAACTCTGCAGTGTGGCAATGTCGTTGGAACACACTTCGTTGATGGTCACGACGTTGGGTCCGGTGGCGTAGATGAGCTCAGCACCCTCTGGGATCGAGTCGCCGTTCTTGTAGCAGCCTGCGAAGCCGGAGTTGCAGAGGTTGAGTTGGAGTTCGATGAAGGACGAGGTGGAAGTGCTGCCGGTCTGTCCGCGACCTTTGCTATATGGACCCAGTGTCTTTGTGGTGAGGAGTGCAGGAAGTAGAGAGATGGTAGGTGGAGCGGCGCATGTTGTCAGGACTGGGAAGAGAATGAGAGCGAGGGTCGTCAGTGTCGGAGCGTGCATTTTGAAGTTCAACGAAAATCGAAAATCAAGCTGGAAAATTCAACGCAGGCACCTAAGAGCAGCTGTTTGTGCTCCTTTATATCTGGATCTTTGCTCCAAAATCCCAGTAGGGAGATTAGTCAAATGAAAGCGCCTCCGGCTTTAAGTACTAATTACCATTGTGAACGGCGGCGAATGCGTTTCATGTCACGAGCGTGGCGCTTGTAAAAGTTTGTGGCTAATTTCAAAATTGGTATGGAGCGTAGAGCTAAGGGGCGGGACCTCGTATTTATGGGGTAATTATGGACGCAATGCGAGAGCTGACCCGAGCTACATTGATCCAAGCCTTTACCAATGCAATACCAAAAATGGAACCAAAGACGTATGTATAGAGAAAAACTTGCTTTTTAGAGTGCTATGAAAAGCTACAATATTCTATTGGTTCTAGTACCCTCTGTACGCCTAATGCTGACCGTACGGCTAACTTAGAACGTCTTCCACTCTCCTCGCCCGCTCATCACAGCACTAACCTCGCTTTACTAGAGATAGATGCAGACACTAGGACCTCGATTCATTTCCGCATTTACTATCTTGCTAAGTATCTCACTGAAGATGATCAGCTTTATTTTAGAGCTGCACAAGTGTACCATCGTATGCACCACAACCGTTGCGCGTATTTTTTTGGACTACGTTAATTTGGTCACAGAACAGTGGAAGAAGCCATGCCTGGGAATAAAGCGCCGAAAGAGGCACTTTTAGGCATTGGAGCGGTACGCTGCTTGACCTTGATTTCTCGAACTTTAGTCCTCATTTGGTCCTTCTTTCTAGTGGGAAGATTCTGACCTCTCAACCATGGAATCACTGAAGTCTACTCGATGTGCGTCTGTATTAATTCAGAGCCAAGGCTCTCCTCAGGTTGATTTTCTATTGTAACTATGAAAAGGTAATAGAGATATAGCAGAGATAGTCAATAGTAGTCGATTGATAGTAGATTATGTCGTATGTAGTTAAGAGTTTGATCGAAGATAGAGCACTTACTTATACCTTTCTTTAGCCTATTCCTACTAGCCTGTATACGGTAGATAGTATAAAGAAAGGCTGCAAGCGTTCTTACTTTTCTGCAAACGTCTTAGCTTAATATTGTTTCTTTATTTAATAAAGAACCAATAACGCCACAATATTGGCTAGGCCTTTGGACCGGTCGATTAATCGATTGCTTGATTGATTAATTGATCTAGGATGGTTCCATCCGATCTATAGTTAACTGCCTAGGTGGTAGTAGTCTAGGATAGCCTAGATTACTAACCTATAGTATTTAACTACTAGGTAATAAGGAGTATATATAGAAATAAGAGTAGATTAATATAAGTATTAAATATACTCTTATATTCTAACAGCAACAAGTCAACATCTTTCATATAACGCATTTTTAATTAAACTATACTCTGTAGTGCTCATATTCGCTAGCAACAAGAACATAGCTACAATGCATGTTAGAAGGGGCCTCATTGTGCTCGTACTAGGACTCCTGTTTTTGATACGTTATACATGATTTTGCATTAATATCTAGGCCCAGTACCTGCTAAACCGCTATTTTGACATCCTCATGCCACATAGATGACCAAACCACCTTCTCAGCATCTATGCAAACCAAAATAAGCTATTACAACTCCGCTGTCCGCATCTACAAGTCAAATCCTCACCTCGAACCCAACAAAAGTGCACTCCATACTCACATCCCCATACCAACATCTCCTTCTCCTCTCCTCTAATCCACCCTGTACATCTCGCTCTCATCCACACGCACCTTGATCTCTATCAACATACCATTAAACGCATTACCATCCTCCCAGCACGGATAAAACGGATGACTCAATGGCGAAAACACAGGCAAGACATTATCAAACACATACCTCCTATGTATCTCCTCCGCCATAAAAACCGACAA
Organism: Byssothecium circinans; assembly: GCA_010015675.1. Taxonomy (NCBI): domain Eukaryota; kingdom Fungi; phylum Ascomycota; class Dothideomycetes; order Pleosporales; family Massarinaceae; genus Byssothecium; species Byssothecium circinans. The sequence goes on along the minus strand of ML976978.1, from coordinate 329,452 downwards.
CACCGCCAGCTCCTGCAAGTCCGACGGAAGTACAAAGTCCGCGAGTTCCCCGAGGGAGTGATTCAGCATCCAGCCGTAGCATTCGCGAAGCTCTTTACCCGCCTCCAAAGACATCTCGGCAGCGAACTGCTGACGTACGGCTGTCTGTGCAGAGGAGAGAGAGGCATTCGATATGATGGACTCGAAATCGGGAGGTGGTGAGGGAAGCTCGACGTATGGCTCGTTGTGCTGGTAGCTATATGCGACGACGGCGGAGCCTCCGTTGCAGGGGAGGCGGTAGTCTTGCACGCCGGCGAGGATGAGGAGTTGTTCGTCGTCGTCTGCGTCGGGCGGGTAGTCGCCGTTGAAGACGTTCTGCTGGAGCCATTGCTCACCGTCTAGAACTTGCGGCGCCTCAACGGTCAGATTCGTGGTATTCTGCACGGCGGGACCACCTAATGTTACGACGGAGAAGGTTCCCGTCAGATTATTCATTGCGTCTGCGGTGCCGTATGGGTTGATATCGGTAAAGGCTGAGACGAGATCGTTCATGTCAGTGCCTTGGTGGCGCGACATTTTGAACAGTGATGAACTATTTATGTGGCTCGGACGAAGTGGTAGTTTTTTGGCTTGGAACGTACGTGATGTAATTGCCGCGCGTGGCGATAAATGTTGCTAGAGGTTAGGAAGTAGACAAAGTGGTTGTGCTGTGTTCCCGTCGGTGGGTGGTGGGAGAAAAGGGGAAGAAAATGATCAGGCACGTAGATTTATGCTAGCACTGGCGGTGCTGTGCATTCACGGCGGATGACTTAATGTTGAGAGGGTCCAGGTCACGTGAAGGCGTGAATGTAAACATCACGTGAAAATGCTTTGACCTCGTGGACCGGCTTGAACATATTACTTCTTACCGCACAATGTATGGACACTTGCCACACTATTGAATTGCAATAAACAGACAAAGAAGAAAGTGCTTCGAGAATCGTTTGACGGAAAGATAGATTTAACGCCTTTTAACTGCAGACGAGCAGAATTTCAGACGTTTATCTCTGTTGCGGAAACTCTTAAATTTCACGGTATATCGTTCGGACTATAGCAAAGAAAATGAGGATGTAGAAAGGGTTAAACGACCATATCAAAACACGCAACCCGCGAAGAGTCGGACACAGACCAATCGCACCTGTCTTCTAAGCCCGCGAAAACGGCGATCGCATTTTCTTTCCGCTGGACCAAACAAACACCAACGGATCCAACGCATAAATTGGGCTTATCTAAATCAGACTCTACATAAGATTAAAGCTTAGGTATCCTCACTTCTTCCGCTCGCCTTCTCCTCTTCCCTTCCATTTGCCAGCAACTACCACCGTAACAACCCATTCACGCTTCCCACATCAACAATGGCGACACCCTAGAGCTAAATCGCCAAGCCCATCATCATGCTCTCCATCCTTCTCTATTCCTCGCTCCGGCCCTCGTGTCCGCCGTCCCTCCACCGGAAATGTCCTCCGTCACTGACACCACTGGCTCACTACCCACAGCCCCCCTTTCCTCCGACCTGATCAAGACAGCAGCCCTTTCCGAGGCTTTTCCAACTCTACTGAAATTGCAGCTCTCGCAGTGAATCCAATCCCCAAGCTCGTTTCCTCCGAGAACGTCACCTCTGACGGCGCGCCCGGAGGTTTGTATGTCTGCTCCGAGCCCGGTTTCAGGGTTGTTGCCATTGGTATCCTCTTGAGCAGACTACTACACCATGGTGCTCCGCCGTACCGGACTTTGTCTCAGAATTCCGATCCTGGGGACCTGATCATGGTGGAGCGTGCAAGCTTTACGTATGTAGGGATTGCCAGTATGTTACGTGGTAAGTGAAATCGCACGCTCCGAGAGCCAACGGAAGTGAGGGAAGATATTTTGCTGCCGAACTGTGCGTGGTTTCAGGTGCTACATGCGGCACTGGACTCAGGATAGCCATAGGGATCTCTAGCTCTTCTCGGGAGATAGCATAGAAGAGGATGTAGTGGTGATCAGGCTCCTCTTTTGCTATTTAGAGTGGGGCCCTACTACGACAAATTAGACGTGGTTTGGCATTTGAGCCTCACGGTGACATGGAGAAAATGATATAACACGGTCTCGACTGACCATGTCACCCATGGTACCCGGGACTATGAATGATCGAGGGCTCCCATAGCTGATCCGTAATAAAAATCAAAGCGCTTCGTCACCACAAATATTGAACTGAGTCTACTTCTACGGCGCCTCTCTTACCTCAAGCATCAATCAATCGCCATAGCAAGCACAAATACCAGAGGCTGGTCGGTGTGCCGTTTCAAGACCTCGCAAAAGCAAACCCACGGATTTGGGCTTCAGCCTTGACCTCAGCTTCCTATATCCCCACCGACAACTCCCAAACCACTAACACCTCACCACCAACATCCTCACGACAGCCAAACTCCAACTCATCGCCACAACCATACATGGCATCACCACGCCCCTCAGTCTCCCTCTTCCTCCTCGCTGCTCTATTCCTCGCTCTCTTCGCCCTCCAGACCACTGCCGCCCCCGTCTTCCGCACCCTCCCACCCTCCGAGAACCTCACCGCCCGCCCCGCCGGCCAACCCGCAGGCCTCTACTCCTGCTCCGGCCCCAAATTCACCGGAACCTGCCACTACTGGCCGCCCTCGCAGACCTCAAGCTACCACTGCTACCCGGTGCCGGATTCCGAGATCGAGAACCGCAGCTGGGGGCCTGACGAGGGGGGAGCGTGTAAGTTGTTCACGAGTGGGGATTGTAATGAGGATACACGGTAAGTCAGAATTTGTGGACGCTGTGATGAAGGTTTGGCTAATGCGTGGTGTGGGGAATAGGTACTACATGCCCAACCACCAAGGCAAGGACGGAGATATCTGGCGTTTTCCGGGGGATGATATTGCAGAGGGTGTCAAGATCAGGAGTCTTTGGTGCTATAAGACGTAGACGTGGTTTGGGCACGACACTTACACGTCTCTCAATTTGGGTGGGATTTGATCGAGGCTGGGTCTAGAGATAGATGGCATGGAGTCGAGAACATATTTTGTTCATTCTGAACGGATTATGTGCGTCTCTAATATCAGGAATTAGTGGGTGGATTGCTGCAGGCCACCAATATAAATGGCATACTTGATTTAAAAAGCTCACCTGTGTTCATTGGATAAATTGCTGGGTATTTGGGATTCTAAACCCTGCATTGTGATCAAGGTACAGAGACTGCCATGTCAATGGTTCGAACGGCGTCACAACAACGTACACGGAGAAACTCACCAATATCAAAACCCGCAACTTCACCTTCACCTCCCTGAACTCTCCTCCCCAACCCCGAGCCCTATTCACGCCGCAGTTTTGGGATGGATGAAGCAGCTAAACAACATGTCCGTTGTTTACGGGGTGGGCGTAGTGTTGGGAGCAGCAGCGGCAGCGATATATTTACCTTACCTCACCCTTCGACCCCGAGACATGTTAACCTTCCGCAAAACGCCAAGGGATGGAATGTACCCGATGATTTATTTTTATTTTTATTTTTCAAGTTATGCCACCTAGTAGGGCCCTGACTCAAGCGTCCGGTCGGCTTTTAAATTAATAGTTACTAGAGCAGGACTAAATGCGTTAGCCAAAATATGACGCGGGATCAATGCACCATGGTACCAAGAGGTAGATGTATAATATATTCTTCACCATGCCAGATCCTCCCCACCATCCCCCACAAACCCACAAACCCACAAAAATCAACTATCAGTCCCCACACTCTAAACCTACAGCCATCTCCATATGAACAACCCGCGCAAGACACAGAGTGTCGAATATTTCCAACATGCCATCCATCTCATCCAAGACACTCCATACTCCCCACCCTACACATCAAGTCAGCCTCTCCACATACACCGCCCTCCTTCCCTCCTTCCCCCCTCCCTTCCTCACCCCTCCACCATCCCCAACACCCCACAGAAACCAAGAAAGAGCAAAACATACCTCAACCCCCCTAAATCCTTCCTCCCAACCACCTCATCCAACTTCACTGCCCCACCCTCAACCTTACACCCCCCATTATGCTGGCCCTGGCCCCAGTCATACGCAACCCAGCACTTACACCCCGGGTCGACTTCTATGCTTCGCAGATTCTTCTGCCTGATGATGCGACAGGGTATGGTATCAGTATCGGTACTTGCGCGCACCAGTCGCGGAACGTAGCATGACGTGACAGGACATGATATAACTTCGCGGACTGGGGGAAGTGAAAAGTTCCCGTAACGGGGGAGGGGCGCAAAGGGAAGTGAGAAAAAAAAAGGGGGGAAAGGCGGAAGCGAGGAGGTGAGATAAGTAGGGAGGAACTTTGGAAAGAGAAAGAGAAAGAGAAAGAGAAAAGTGAACAAGGAAGGGCTTCTTACACATCCTCAACCACCCACTCCCCCCTCTGAAAATCATAGCAGATCCCCTTGGGGAATCCATAGCGATACCCCGCGCTGGAAAAGCCTTCATCTACGCGCAAGGTGGTCCAGCAGTACTCGATCTCTCCCTCCTCTTCCTCCCTCGAACCGGCTCCTTTACCGCCTTCTTCATTCTGGACCTGTTCACTGCCCTCTCCTTTGTCTCCCGAGCAGGGCGTCGTCCCATCATCAGCCCGGCACTTCTTCCCAGCGTCCCCGCGGGAAGAGACGTCCATATGCATATGCATATGCTGGGACGGTGGGGATGGGGATGGTAAAAGCGAAGGCGGAGGCGAAGGCGGAGGTACTCGCGCTAACGGCCGTTCACGTTCACGCTCACGCTCACATTTCCGTTCACGTTCCCGTTCCCGTTCATGCCCACGTTTATACCCCGATTCATGAAACACAACATCCGCAGCCGCAACATACGGATTCGGACTCATACGCAACGCCAACCGCGGGAAAGCCGCATAAGCCGGGCGTGCGTACGCGGGAGTGTTGGTGGAGAAGAAGAAGATGAGGAGGAGGAAAGCGAGGTGATGCATTATCGAAGAGTTTGGAGGGTATTAACGCCGTCGATGGGTGTTGGGAAGGCAGGGGGAGGTGAAGAAGAAGAGGAGGAGAAGAAGGGAAATAGGGATTGGGAAAAAACGGCGGGCGGGGAGAAGAGTACAAGCGTAAAGATGTGCAAGCGAGATGGAGAGAGGACATGCAACATGTACCGCACACACGCAAACACATGTACCCTCCCCTCCCCTCCATGCCCTCCAAAGAGAAAAGGCGCCGGGACAAGCGTAGCGGCACACAGCACACAGCACACAGCACCACTAACCACTAACCACCAGACCAACCACCCTGCAAACCCCTCACCCACGCACCTGAACAACACCATCGACAGTCCAAAGCTAGGTACTTCCATGTACCCACCCACGGGCTACACCTCTAGCAATCATGCAGACGGGAACGAACACACGCGCTAAGGGAATCGTTGCCGTAGGTCGTGGACCTACACCGCGTGTGAGTGGGTGGTGTGAGTGGTGACACCCAACACCCGACACCCGCCTGTGTACCCCACGCGGCAAACCGAAACGCCATCGTACGTAGGTTGCCGGGTACTCGTGGACCGAACCAGCATGCAAGCAGTCCGTCAGTAGGGTTTGACCATGAAAACGTGAAAATGAAAGTGGAAGGAATCGTTTTGTATCGTTCTACATGCCGATAACACCACAAAAAGTGCATTGGAGATAAATTTCAGGGGGCAAGGGTAAAATCCCGGAACCATCTTTACGCCTAGCCGATCAATCGCCCTTCCTTCTCATTTCCATCATCGCACCGTGCAAGCGTGCCGTTCACGTCAGGATAGATACTCCACGCCCACCACAGACGCAACGGTGCGCGTTTCAAGCGCGACTCAGATCCGCGCCCTCTTCCTCCTTCTGCAGCCCATACTTCTTCAGCCTGTGCAAGCAAACATTAGCAAACACCCTCCCGTCTTACCCCACCGCTCAAGTACAAAACTCACCGAATGCTCTGGATGGCAATGAAGCCCGTAGTATCCATGGGACTAAAGTTATCCAACGAATCCATACTAGCCTGTTCCTCAGAGTACAACTTCTCCGTCTTACTCGACCTGCCCAGGACATAGGCATTGCCCTTGTACAGCGTCATGCGCACTTCGCCATTGACGCGCTTCTGCGAGAAGAGCAGCGCGTTTTCGACAAACTCGCGCTCGGGCGAGAAGTACATGCCGTTGTAGAGCTGGTAGCTCCAGTTGTGCGTCACGAACTGGTCGCGGAGGGCGCGCACCTGGCCGTCCATGACGAGGCCTTCGAGATCCAGGTGGGCGAGCTTGAGGATCGTCATGGCGGGCGAGTCGTAGCAGCCGCGCGATTTGAGGCCGATGAAGCGGTTTTCGACAATGTCGATGCGGCCGATGCCGTGCGTGAAGCCGAGTTTGTTGAGGGCGGTGAAGAGCTCGACGGAGTCGGTGTATGTCTTCTCCGGGGTGGTGACCTTGACTGGGATGCTGAGTTCATGTTAGAGGGATGCAGGGGCGCGTGGAAGAGGGTAGTTTACCCCTTCTCGAACTCAATCGTGATGTTCGTCGGCTCATTCGGCGCCTTCAGCGGGCTCTCCGTCATCGTCCACATGTCATCCGGCGGGCTCTGATCCGGGTCCTCCAGAATACCGGCCTCATAACTACAATGTGCCATATTCGCATCCATGCTCCAGGGCTTCGCCTTGGTGCTCGTCACGGGAATGCCATGCTTCTCTGCGTAATCGAGCAGATCCTGACGGCCCTTGAACTGCTCGCAGAACTCGGGGAGTCGCCAGGGCGCAATGACCTTGATGTCGGGCTGGAGCGTGTAGAAGGCGAATTCGAAGCGGACTTGGTCGTTGCCCTTGCCTGTGCAGCCGTGCGAGACGAAGTTGCAGTTTTCTTGCTGGGCGATGCGGATCTGGGCGCGGGCGATGACGGGACGAGCGAGAGAGGTGCCGAGGAGGTAGCGGCCTTCATAGGTGGCGTTGCATTGTATGGCGCGGAAGCAGAGCTCTTCCACGAATTCCTTGCGGAGGTCGAGGATGATCTGGCGGTGTTAGATGACGCATCGCAATCGCCTTCTCGCAAGATTAAAAGACGAACGATCAAAAGCGTACCATCTTCTCCGCACCAATCTTCAGCGCCTTCTTCTCCACCTCGTCCCAGGGTTCGTCCTGGCCCAGGTTGGCAAGGTAGCACACGACCTCATAGCCCTCCTCTGCGCGCTATCAGCTCAAGTCCTCAATTCACTCAGCTCACACTCAATGGATATCCCACGTACCAATAAGCCATTTCAAGATGGTCGACGTATCAAGCCCACCTAGCATTTCCCGTCAGTTCCTTCTTATTCTCCACCAACCCCACCACACCGCTCACCACCTCCCCGCATTGATTCACCAGGCAAACATACCAGAGTAAGCCAGACAAACACGTCCCTTGGCCATTGTGTATTCTTTCGTTTAGACGGGGTATCAATTGAAGCGCAGACGAAAGAATCCACGAGAGGGTCAATATGCGGGGAAATCTAGTCTTTATCTCTGCAATCCACAAAATTCAAAAATCAAGTGGCCCCTGCTCTCCGATCTTCGGCTCAGCGCGGCCAAAGCCACAGCCACCCCTGCAGCCGATGGCGATGCGGAGAAGAAAGTTGGTGTCTGGTCCAACGTCAGAAGAATAAAGTGCTCTAACTAGATACAAAGCTATGTAATCTACCCAATGTAGTAAGACGGTACGCCTTCCCATGCCGATACACACAGTTGCTGCATCTCCAGATCCAACGCCGTTCATGCATGCAGCTCCAATCATTCCCCCATCCATCGTGTCCCAAAACTTGCAAGAATGAAAGTAGCCCAAAGGTATCGACAAGAACAAGCGCAAATCAAGTCAATACAAAAGCCAACGCGCAGAACTCCTATTAATGCCGCTGGGCCAAGCCGCATCTTTGGGGTATCGTGCTGTATGTAACATGACTCGCCCGTTCTGTTACTATATACCGCCAGCAACCCGCTCGCGCTCATAGAACACCACATATGCCCTCTCGTTTTGTAGTCGCTCTCTCTCGGGTAAATTGGCTGGTTCGAAGTCTCGCACTCGATCGTCGTTGAACTCGCGCCAGCAGCCCTTCGATCGGTCCTTGACCAGCGCCGTATAGTGGCCACTTCCACTGCTCGCGCCGATGTGACGGATGACGGCGTAAGCGTTGTACATGAACGGACCGTTCATCGCCGGTTCTGTCTTCAGCGCAGCCAGTTGATGTTGTGGTTCTCTCGCGTGGTTCAAGACGTATGCTTCTTGCTCTGGAGTGAGAGGCTTCTCCATGTAGGGTCCCATGTCCAGACCTTGCAAAGGAAAGTAGATTGGTGTATGGATCTTGCGAGTGCTCTGGGTCCGGGAAGCGCTGAACCGTTTGAAATGTATAACCAACGTGTCCGGCGCCCGTGTGATGGTGATCTTTTTGTTAGCCTCCCGGTTTGTCTTGCACCGTGGACAACGCCATGCATCTTCCAAACCCAATCGCTCTGTTGAGCAGTACGCCCGCAGACAGTCTCTTACATCGCAGGAGCCGCTCTCCGGAATCTCGACGCTGATGCTCCAAAATGCTTCATACGTAGTGCTTGTGGTCCCACATGTCGTGCATGTGAGCGTGGAAGCGTGCTGGCCAGCAAAAAGGTTTCCGATGAGAGACATGTCGCGATGCTGATAGCGATTCCATTCAATCTTGGCTGCATACTGACGGGGGAGCTGTTCGCGTGCCTGCTCTTCAGCCTCGGTCAGCGTTTTGAGCGGCAACTTGCTGTACGTCGTATTGAGGTCCTCGTGGAAGGAATCGAGTACGAATTCGAGGAATTCTTTTGCGTCCTGTTGGCGGTCCTCGCCCCATGTGCTTCTGGATCTTGTACATGCTGCCTGCTGCGAGTTAGCGTGGCTGATAACATCAACGGGTAAGAAAACCTACTCTGAATGTTTTCGGACGAACAGCGCTCGTATCGCCCTTGTACAGGTTCGAAAGCAGTGTCTCATAAGCCTCTACCAAAACACCTTCTGTGCCCTTGAAGTTTTCCTCCTGCACATCCTGGACGTATCGGCGAGACAGGAACAGGCTCGTTAGGGTCGGATTGGCGCTGAGGCATTGAATGACCGAATTCATATAGCACGTAACACCGAAGTTCATCAGCCCGGTTCTATGAAGGCGCAACGAAACAGGCCGTCCCGGCGAGACATAAGCAGGTGGGTGATTGCCACTAGTCTGTCGAGCAATTTCCCGCTCATGAACTCCACTGTAGCTGACTCTGGGTACGGAGGGCGCTGGACGGGAAGGCGCGGGGGGAACGGCGGAATGTTCATAGTGATTGGCAACTTGCGGTCGAGAGGGCGGATACATCATTGACTGCTGGTCCTCAACGTCCGGATACCGCCGCAGGAAGTCCTCCGTCGTGTAGTATATGGGAGATCCGGCGTCCTCATTCTCATCGGTGAATCGTTCCACAACTGACCTTCCACGACGAACCTTTTCTAGCCATTCCCGTTTCTCTTCAGCATCCATAGGCACATAGTCGCGCTTTCGCCGGTTCTGCAGATACGAGCGCGCGGCATACCCCGGTGCTTGCGAACTTCTCACAGCGCGCGATCTGGGTTTTCCACCGGCAACTACTTCGAGCGTCTGGGACATCTTCAAAGACTGAGGACCAACAAGATCCAACCAAGCCACAACACCTCCCATGAGAAAGATTGGCGGTCGTTTCAGCGGCTTGTCTTCGTTGAACTCGTTCATCGTATTGAAGAATCTTTGCAGAGCGAGTTCGTACGGATCGGGGTTGTACTTTTTTATGAAGCCATTCGTTTTTGTTGAGTCGTCGTAGTAGACCACGATATCGAATTCATGCCGTCGCTCAAACATGTCCTGCTCTTCATCTGGAGAAACGACTAAGCGATCGTGCAGCTCTTCCGCGGACATTCCATCCCCCAAGCTTGTCGGCTCAATGCACATGATCTGGTGGGCAAAAATATGGCCATTGTCGAATGATTGCCGGTCTCGCACGTCGACAAGAAGCACGTTAAAAGTTCGTATATAGTCGTACAGTCGCTCGGCAGTAATCTGCAGTTCCAGGGGCTTGCCAACCGATTTCCTTCTGGTGTTCGCTTCGGCGGCGGCTTTTTGTGGTGGAAAGTAACTGTCGGGGTGACTGCTTGGAGCAGTGCTAGACGCGCTCGATGAAGCTATTGAGTTGTTCCGACCTCCTGTACCTACCATGCTTCTAGCCGTGCTGCGGGGCGGGTTTATGTGGGCGGGCAGAGAGAGGTTCCGAGCCGGACTATATGTTGGACTAGGCTCCTTGGGCAACGAAGAAGCATATTGGGTGTTTAAGGGGAGCAACGGAGGTCCATTAGGCATATCGCGAGGGCCTGAAGGCCGGCTCGAGTGGTATTCTGATGGAGAGGGCATCTTCACGGAGAAGTCCTGGCTCGAACGGGCCGAACCAGTATCAATCGGCGTTGCTATTCCCCGCAGTTTTGCGAAGCGCTCGGCGAGATCAGCTGAGCCGTTGACTGATGCGAAGTTCTGCTGCAACGCTCGGCCATGTAGAGACTGGGGCTTCGGCTGGACAGGAGGTTTTCTTCGTGCCGTGTCGGACCGATCGGTTGGCGAGATGCGACCAAGCGGCACACTGGGAAGCATCAATTCATCGTCGCGCTTGGCAAGGCCACTCAATGGCCTGGAAGAAGATTCCAAAACGTAGGAGGCTCTAGAGCTGATTGAAGATGGCCGGGAGTGGGCGGACTGCTGGAGACCATTCCGCTTGTTGTCATTGACGATGATGTCTTTGACGCGCGCGAATTGCGCTTCGTTGGCCCGCACGTCCTGCGCCATGTTAGCACGAGAGGGTTGAAAAATTGTCGACCAGCATACTTTTACCAGCTGATGCCAGTCGCGGTACATCTGACCGCGGGTCGTGGATATCTTGTCGTAGTAATCGCGATGCTTGGGTATCTCGTCGACGGCGAGCGAGAAGGCTACGAGAAATGCCCAGTATGCGCCGGCTAGGGGGGATGAACGGTTGTTCAGCATAGCCTTGGACTCATTGAAGTGGTGTCTGGCGGACTCGAGGACCCGTCCAATCTGTGGCGGGTCAGCATTTGGCCACGGCGCGGCCTCCATGTTCATACCGGCGCGACTCTCAACTCTGCGACGCGGGCGTCTGCATTCGCGGAGATGTCAGCAATCCGCGGATGTGGGTCGGTAGGCAATCGTGGGTCCCCGCCATTGCTGCCCCTCCAGCCATCTGCGCCATGGGGATGCCCGTTCATGGCGTGCGCGGGGCGGGAACCTGGAGGCGGCGGAGGAGCGGCTACACTCATAACCGCAGCCTATATGGGCCACTTGGTCATGGTAGGGAGGCAGTGTGGGCAGAAAGGAGCGGTACTCGGCGGGGACGGGCGGGGGCGGCGAGGTAGGATGTGGATTGAAGGTGGGAGGAGACTGTTGAAGCGCGCACGAGGTGAAAGTGTGTGGGGGTGGGGCGAGAAAGGTGGTGGTGAAGGGTGCGGGTGCGGGTGCGGGTGAAAGGTGGGTTTTATGGATGTATCAAAGAGTGTTGCTGGCCGTCGAGGTGTCGTGTGGCGTGCGGCGTGCGGCGTGCGCCAACCATTGCGTAGGCCTTGGCGAGCCACCGCAACCTCCGAAGAGCTCCAGCCTCCAGTCCAGGCTCCTCCGCACCTCCCACCTTGCAAATACCCACAGCTCTATACATCTTCAATCTCCGTCAACAATACCCAGATCCCACACATCACCGCCTGACCCTCCGACCCATTCTCCTGCGCCACCCCGTCGCCATGGCGGGCTGGTTTGGGTCCTCGTCCACCAGCGCGCTCGACGAGCAGATCGAGCGCGCCACCTCCTCGAGCTTGTACGTGCGCCGCCGAAGCTCCCGCTGCCCTGTGTACCTCTCCCGGGCATGCACTGATGTATTCCAGGGAAGACATGCCCCTCAACCTCGAGATATCCGACGTCATTCGCTCCAAGACAGTGCAGCCTAAAGATGCGATGCGCTCGCTGAAGCGCCGGATCGGCCACAAGAACCCCAACGTCCAGCTGGCTGCGCTGAATGTAGGCTATCCCATCTCCCGTTCCATCAAACACGCCGCTCACGTCCCCAGCTCACCGACACGTGCGTTAAGAACGGCGGCGCGCACTTCATCCAAGAGATAGCGTCCCGCGAGTTCATGGACAACCTCACCTCCCTCCTCAAGACCCCGACCGTGACCCCGAACCAAGACGTGAACAACAAGATGCTGGAGCTGATACAGTCGTGGGCAACAGCCGCCGAGGGCCGCATCAACCTAAACTACATCAACGAAGTCTATCGAACCCTGCAAAGAGAAGGCTACCGGTTCCCGCCCAAGGAGCATGTGACGAGTAGCATGCTCGACAGCAGCGCGCCGCCAGAATGGGCCGACTCGGACGTATGCATGCGATGTCGAACCGCCTTCACCTTTACAAACCGAAAGCATCACTGTCGGAACTGTGGCAACGTCTTCTGCGGCGCTTGCTCGAGCAAGACCATTCCACTCCCCCACCTCGGCATAATGGACCCCGTGCGTGTCGACGATGGTTGCCACCAGAAACTGACGGACAAGTCACGCCCAGCTCCAGTGCCCAAATCGTTCGATGCCACAAAGCCGAGCCGGACACTGTACCAGGGGTCGATGGAACCGCCGAGTGCGCGTGTGGAAGACAGCTTTGATGCCGACTTGAAACGCGCACTGGAGATGAGCTTGGAAGATGCAAAGGGGCAGGGCGGTGCTGGATTCGTGCCACAATCACAGCACAAATCGCCGACCACGAATGGAACATCAAAGCAAGAGCCAGCGGAGGAGGATGATCCTGACCTGGCAGCTGCCATTGCAGCTTCTATAGCTGACATGGAAGAGCAGAAGAAGCAACACGCCGCTACCCTACGCAGTCAAGCATCCACCTCCAATGGCGCCCCTGTCGTTGCACCGAAGAACGATTACGAGCTGACGCCGGTGGAAGCTGAAAACATCAATCTCTTTGGAACCCTTGTAGACCGATTACAGCATCAGCCGCCAGGTACCATACTACGGGAGCCGCAGATACAGGAGCTATACGAGGGCATCGGTAAGCTGCGACCCAAGCTGGCCCGAACGTATGGGGAGACGATGAGCAAACACGGTATGCATACTATATACTCTGTAAACGACCCACGCTGATTCCAACAGATACTCTGCTTGATCTCCACGCCAAGCTCTCAACCGTCGTAAGATACTATGACCGGATGCTCGAGGAGCGCTTATCAAATACCTACAACCAAGCGGGTGCCATGTACGGCCTTCCCCAGTCCATGCAACGCCCCGCATCGTCATTATATCCCAGCATCCAATCGAGCGCGCCACCGGACGCCCAGAACGGCGAGAGCTTCTATACAGGAAACGCCGCACCGAGCGACTCGTATGCACGTCCACATTCGTACTATGGCGGCTACCAAACACCAGCACCACAGCCATACGCACAGTATGACAAGCGAGCATCCGTACCACCCCAGCAGTTCCACGCCGCACCATCTGACCAATACCACCAAGCACAGCAGCCGTCACAGCCATACCCGAACCTTGCCCAACGGCCGCCGAGCACCACGTACCAGAAACCCTCCTCTCCGCAGCTGCAGCGTCAGGTCTCAGGCCAGCAATACCCTTCACAACCATCGAATACATATCCCCCGCAAGCACCGCCGTCCACGGTATCGGACGCGGAAAGTGCAAATTTTTACTACGGTGATGCGCATGCGGCGCAGGGACAAGCTCCTCCGCCTATCCAACGAACGCAGAGCTTCGCTTCCCAGACGTCGCATCCGCCACAAACCTCGTCACCACAGATGCATAGGGCACCGCCACAGCAGACACCCATGTCACCGCCCGCACAACCCCAATCTACCACGGTACCACAGGCGCAAAACTATCCTTCCCCGCAGCAGCAACAGCAACAGCAACAACAACCGCAGCAGCAGCAGCAGTCGTACTGGCAACAATCACAACCTACTACTGCACAGACACCCCAGCAACAAGCCCCTCCGCCCCAACACCAAGCTCCGCCCCCACAACAGCAGCAGCAGCAGCAGTACTGGCAACAACCTCCCCCCGCCCACCAGCAGAAACAACCTTCCGGCCCCGCGCCATGGCAACCTGCTCCTTATACCTCGGGTGGCTACGGCCCCGAGAGTTTCCCATCTGCGCCGCAGAACCAGTTGCCCGTGCAGGTGCAGGTGCAGCAGAAGGTCATCGATGAACCGCTGATCGATCTGTAAAGTAGAATTTCTCCAAGCTGTGCATATGTCCTTTCCTGGGATGGGTGGGGTGTGAGGTACGTGATTAGGTGTGTAGATGGTGGCGGTGGTTGTGGTGGATTGATTTCGTCGGCACGAGGATGCTTGGACCTTGCACCTCGCGGCTTGTGAGATGACGGGGAGGTGGGAGGTAGTTAATGTAACTTTACTTATCGGGGGATGTAGATGGATGAGATGAGATTAGCTAGTCTGGAGGTTAAGGACTGGAGAGGAGGTCAGGTCAGGTCGGGTCTGGTGGTTTGAACTAGTGTTCTATACTATAGAAGAATGAGAATGAGAATGAGAATGAGAATGAGAAGTATACCTTTCCCCACCCGCATCGCATCGCATCGCATCTTATCGCATCATATCGCTTCGCTTCGCATTTATATTGGAATCCTTCTCCCTCTCCCCTCCTCTCCCCTCCTCGCCCCCTCCTTCTCCTCTCCTCGCCTCTCCTCGTCTCTTTTGGGAGATTGCTGCGGATTGCTGTGGGATTGCTGGGGATTGCTGGGGGTTGCTGGGGAAGGAACTAACCAACTAACCAACTAACTACTCGCTAACTTAGAGGGAATGCGGAGAATGGGGGACAATAGAGCCCAGGGCCCGGCATGGCATGGCATATCGCACTACATATAGGATACGTTAGCGGATATTCTTCACTTTGGAAAGTTTTATATGTTAACTAAGTTAGTTAGTTACTATTTAATAGAGGCGAGGACTTGCAGGATATAATACAGCTTAGACATGGCTTAACTTAGATACGGCTTAACTTAGACATAGCTCGACTGAAGTTAAGTCGACTTGCACTGGACTAGACTAGACTAGAAAAAAAAAAAAAAAAAGGGCCTTGCGTGACTACATACTAATCACGCTTTTCTTACATGCAGTTAGGACAGTTACTAGATTTGGTTTGAACGGTTGATTTGATTTGATTTGATTTGATTTGATTTGATTTGATTTGATTTGATTTGATTTGATTTGATTTGATTTG
>ML976978.1:275624-314139 GCA_010015675.1 Byssothecium circinans | reverse complement strand
TTGATTTGATTTGATTTGATTTGATTTGATTTGATTTGATTTGATTTGATTTGATTTGATTTGATTTGATTTGTTTGGATTGGTTTTCATTTCATTTACTTCGCCCCTCCCTTCCCCTTCCCTCCGCTCCTCTCCCTTTCTTTCTCTCATCTCCAGCTATACATATCGCCCATTCCGTCTCCCCTCTTCGTCTCCCTCCCATCCCCTTCCCCTCCCCTCCCCCACACCCAATCCACCCCGAAATCCACCGCCCTCCGCACCACCGCCAATAAATATCTACACCGTCATCCGTGTATGTGTATATGCAAGCGCCAAAAAACATCGCCGTATGTATACATGCATCCGTCCGTCTTGCCGTCTGCTTCTCAAACCCCCCTAAAAAAGAAACGCCGCATCCAAACTCCAAGCCCCCGACCCACCAAAAACGGGGAGGGCGCGGTAGACCTATGCAAATGTGCGCAAGGAGAGCCAATGGACCCAAAAAGGGGTGAACAAGAAGAAAGAAAGAAAAAAGAAAGAAGAAAGACAAGCCTCCAGCCCAGTCTGGCCGATAAAATCGAGCAAGGGTATCGAGAAACAGAAAAACAAAACCAGTCAAGAAGTGAATGCGGGGGACAGAAAAGTCTATGTGAGGTGCGTGTACAGGCAACTCGCAACCCAACTTAGAAACAGGTGAAGCGAAAGTATGCAGAACATCCCCCCAACGTGGAAGAAAGGTATGAAGAAGAAAAAGACCGCCAAAGCGGTAATCAACCCAAACAACAGACGGCAATTTTACTCGTATAAACACCATATTACACCGCTTAAACATCGTACAGAGAATTTTCGTTCATGCTCTCGTGAGCCGCTTCCGTGGGCGGCTTTTGAATCGTGGGGCACGGGATAGGATCGCTGAAGCTATTGTTCACAAAGGATGTTGTGATAGATAGTTGCTGAGCTTCGTGTCGATACGGATTCGCACCATGCTGGGAACGCCTCGTGCGGTCGGGATCTCGCGGCGCGACAACCTTCGTCCCGATGGCGTGGGGAAGGGGGGCTAGTGGAACGGGTCGAGTTCACACATACTCGGGCCAGTAGTTGTAGGGCATCAAGCTCGGGCCAGTCCATTTCTCGCCATGCGCGTTGGTGCGAGAGCCCGCGAAGAAGCCATCGTGGGCGTGCTCGAGAACCGAGATCCACGAGGAGGGTTCTGGATGCTTGAGCCACTGTGGATGGTTAGCATTGATCTGATTGGCAGTGAGATGCGGTGAGCGCTATTTAAGCTTACCTGGTTGTGGATATGATATGTCCAGGCGCCTCGGAAGAAGTTTTCCAGGGTCCGATTGTTGGGGGGGAACTTATCCTCTGAGAGAACGTAATCTGAAACGATGCCTGCCTTGCGTAGCTCAACCTCCTCGTCAAGCGTCGCTTGGAACGACTCGGCGGGCTCGCCTTTGGGGGCTGGTTCGGCTGCCGAAGCCGGCACATTCTCGTTTTCATCGCGGCTGCGCCTGGCGCGCCTTGAAGGCACGGACGTGGCTGAGTTGTTTGCCTTCCGCAGCTCCTTCGTCTGGGTGTCGTCGAGTTTGACAGGCTCAAGCTGCGGGCCATCGTAGCTCTCCCATTCGTCTTTGATTTCGCCCTGCTTGCCCTTGAATGCAGCACCGTAATCTCTCAGACACGGAACAGTGCAACGGCCTTCGCGGTCCCAGTTGAACTCAGTCCAGATGGGATCGAACGCCGCCGTTTCGAGCATGAGGAACTCCTGGTCGCGGTTTTCTTTCCAAGCCATGCGACCCAGGACACGAGGGTGGAAATTGAGACCCATGCGGATGCCGCCGTAGAGAAGGTAAGACGAGATGGAGGAGTTTGCCGTGAGCGACATGATGGCCGTGTTGTAGTCTCCAGGATGAGGGTGGGCTGCCCAGCGCTCGGCAAAGTTGTGTTCCTTGGGCAGCAGCAACGGACGCATGTCCCTGAGCATCAACACGTCCATGTCGAAGTAGGCACCGCCATGGATGTGCAAGACAACAAAGCGCATTGCGTCTGAAACAGCGACGGGGAGGAACGTCATTTGCTTCGGCGTCAGCACGAGCCACTGCTGGCCGTCCTTGTCCTCGATGATGTTCTCGGCAACAGCTTTTTCGCCCTTTGAGTTTGGCTTTCCATAGGAGCTGTAGTAACCGAAGCCGTTCCTGTTCTCCACGTCCTTGGGAAGCGGGATCCGATGGGGGAAGTTCCAGGCCTTCAGCACGATGTCACCGCGCTCGACGAGGGGGAGGAAGCGGGCGAACAGGGCGTCCTTGTTCAGCATGTCGTGGATCGCCTTCGGGTTCCGGTCGGCGTCGAGCCAAATCCACAAGCGCGAGCAGGCCAGGTTCTGAGTGTAGAGATAGCTCTTGACAAAGGCCTCGACACGCCATGTCGCGGCGCCAGTCCAGTAGACATGGTAGGGGATGATGGGGCCGGGGCAGGTGCCAATATCGGAGCCGTTGGCAGGTCGGGCAGCGCTTATAGAGGGATAGTTCGTAAGCGTGTTGTCGTGGCCATCGGCGTTGACGTATTCGGCTTTGCGCGGGTCCTGGGCACTGGCGCGGTCGGCCTTGCTGGGAAGCTTGTAGTAGCGGTCCTCCTCGTCGGCGAAGAACTTCAAGCAGTCAAACACATTCCTCATCTTCTCAATGCCATTGTAGGTTCCCCGACACTCCTCCACAAGCAGGTGTAGGTCGGCTTCGGTATCGACGTG
Organism: Byssothecium circinans; assembly: GCA_010015675.1. NCBI lineage: Eukaryota > Fungi > Ascomycota > Dothideomycetes > Pleosporales > Massarinaceae > Byssothecium > Byssothecium circinans. The sequence goes on along the minus strand of ML976978.1, from coordinate 311,414 downwards.
CGGGCGGGGGCCGTAGAAGTCGTCCTTGACCTTGACGGCGGTCACGGGGCGGTTGAAGACGTTGGCGTGCGGGTTGATGGTGACGGTCTTGGGCGAGCTCGTGAACTTGACCTGCACGCCGGCTTTGGTGGTCTTGATGAGTTCGGTGGGGCCTGTCTTGTCGAGGAAGGCGGGAATGCCCAGCTTGCCCTTGGGGGCCACGCTGGGGCCGCTCAGCAAACTCACGGTGCCGTATATCACGGCGTAGACCAATGCAGCAAAGGCGAGGTTCTTCAGCAGGGTGAGGAAGGTCCTCGCTCTCGACGGCTCGGCCATGGCGGTGGTGCTAGGGGCGGTCCCCGAAGCGACTGCGTGAGGGCTACCGAAAGCGGGCCAGATTCTGATTTGACTTGTGCGTACGGCCTGGAAGAGGTGAGGTGTGAGGTGAGGTGCGGCGGACGGGACTCGTCAATGAGCGGGTAGGCAATCGGGGAGTCGAGAATTAAAATAAGTAGAGTAAGGCTGGGCTGGGCAGTGTGTATCGCTGGTGGGTGTGCAGGTAATCGTGGAGGGTAGGGCCGGTAGGGCGAGAGGGCGAGGCAGTGCTGGGTGCGCTCAGAAGGAAGCCGCCGATCAGGAGAAGGAGCGACGTGCAACAAACAAGCACTCGAGTGACTGGGCGGGTAAGAGCAACCGCGCAATGTCGCAGGCGCAAGCAGTCAGTTACAAGCACAGTCGCAGCCGTTGCGCACCAAGAGTGAAAGGAAGGACAGACAAGAAACGCCGGAAACGGGAACGAGCGAGGTAAAGGAATTGGAGTTTCTGCGGCGGGTTTCCTCTGGCTGTGCCCAGCTGAAGGGATTTGCGGAGGGCGGTGCTGGGGCCGGTTAGCGATCACGAAACTCAAATTAGCATCTCGAACCCCGACCGGCTTCCCCTGACGCCTGAGCCACTGAGCCACACCTACTCCGTGTGCCTGTCATCCAGATACCCGTCTTAAGTAATACGTGCCTGGGAACCTTTCTCTTTCACTTCCTACTGCCCATTATTATTTTGATGTCGATGCTGCAGTCGATCCCTCACCTTGGGATGCTCAGCAGCTGTCGAGCCTGCGCACGACGATCCCACCGACCCCTCCGCCTCCAGCTCCACCTGCACCTGCACCTGCACCTCTGCCGCCGTCCGTATTCATCATCGCCACCCCACGCCGAACGGGTCACAGTGTCTGCGCGCTCCAACGGCTCCTTTACCATCGAGTGAGTTGTCTCGTCTCCATCTAGCCCGAGGATGCCACTTAAATGACCTCATTTCTATCTATCCCTGTCCATCCTGTCAAGTTTCAACCTGCCTCCACTGTACTCTGAACATCGCATCCCCTCCACAAACCACTACGCCTCCATGGCTTACCTGCTGCTGCTGCGCTTTCACATGGCGGCAGATAGCCGATCAAACAAATCCCGCACAGCCTGGCCTGGTGCTCACGCAGATCGCCCGGCGCTTGGCAAAGCCTCACAAGCCGCAAGCAGCCCTCTACCTCAACACCGAACCAGCTCCTTGTGACAAGTTGAGTGACTGCTGTCAACTGTGGTACTGCTACCAGACAAACTAATAGCATGCTAGCGTCTGCATGGCTGGTGCGGCGGCAGGCGCGCTGAGCACCCTCACCGACTAGATGTCTTTCGAGTACACCTGTAGGAGCGCTAACTCTCTGTAGCATCTTTCAAGCCGCAAAACCTGCTTCGCCCATTCTCATCTACTTGCCCCCTGGCCCAGTCATCCCCGATCACGAGGAGGAGGAAGCGCACGTCATATCAACGCTTGCTCTAGCAAGCAATGCAACAATCGCACGGATTAACTATCGCGCATCACCACTTCACCGCTATCCCACCCCCATCCATGACACCCTACTTGGCTACGACTGGATCAAAACCAACTTGCTCGACGATGGCGTACGACGACCTGTGCTCCCCCGAATGGGTGTCTGCGGCGAGCTCGTTGGAGCTTCGCTGGCCGTCATGCTGGGGTTGACTGAATGTCGACCCGGCGAAGCTCGCATCGGGGCTGCCTCTGTCAATAATCCCATCGTCGATTGGGTCTTTCCTGATGACCTGCCCGTCACCCCAGTCGCTGAGCTGCCAGAACCTCTGGCGCCAGAAGAGACAGCCTTCCCAGCAGAGGAGGATCCCATGTCACTAACTCCTCTGCCAAACAAGTCCGAACCCACTACTGTTGCAAAGACTCCAAAGCGAACCGCGAAGCCACCTCCTCCAACCGCGTGGCAGCTCTATGGTGACAATGCTGTGATCCCAACAGTGACGTTATCAGGCGAGCGAGACGTTCTGTTCCTGAAGCCAGAACATTACTTTGACCGCTTTGCCTCCCCCATCCACTGGTTTCGCTCGCCTCATGGCACTCTGATATACCCCCGCGATGATGACTCACTTGCGTCTGAACAGCCCGATGGTCCGATGGACTATGAGACGCAAATGAACATACTTCACTACCAAACGCTTGACTCGACCCCCAGTCCTGTCGAGCTACCAACACTAAGCCGATGTCGAGCATACGCACGCATCTATCCGCCCGCAGGTGCAAGCCTCAGCTTGCCCACCTGGCAAGTTACCGCCGGGACTGAGAGCCCGCTTCACGATCAAGCCACCGAACTGACCAAGATGTTGAAGCGGAGCGTCGCGCGACAGACCCTCAAAAACCGCTCAGGGCGTGGCCGCTACCACGATGCAACCGAGAAAGAAAGCTACGAAGCGTACGCAGACACCAGAGTGGAGCTGCACACGGTCCCAGGCATCGGCCTCTGGACTCAGCAAGAACCCACCTCACCGTGGAAGATGAATGTAGAACGAATGGGCCACTGGATGAAGGAAAATCTCAAAAGCGAATTTTGATTACTGCTATTGAAAGTCTTGGTCTTCCAGACATAATAAGAAACTCTCCAACCATTATCGACCTTCCAACCGACGTCGAAGCGCCTCACTCCGCGAAGTAAGCCGGGAGGTTTCTTATATGCTCAATCCCCCAATTCACCGTGAAAGCCTTCATGTCGTTTTCGTTGTAAACCTCGGGAACTCCGAAATCGAGTGCAAAACTGTAAATCATCTCATCCAACCTCCGACCAAAATGCGCCAACTCGACTCGGACAATCGGACTATACCCATCGTAGCTTTCCCTAATCACCTCCGGCTCTTGACCTGGCTTACAATAACTCTGAAAGCTGCGGTCCCGCTTCCCCCTGGCAGGCTGAAGCGTCCTGTCGTGCTTGAGCGGCAGCAAAAGTTCGATCCACGACGTCGCGCCCACCTCCAGAGGTTCCTCGTCATTGGCTGGGATATCAGACACGACTACTTGATCCCCATACTCACCCCCGCCCCAATTCTCCACCGTGATGCGCCATCCATGCTCATTCTTCAACAGGGCCTTGATGAAGTCTCGCCTGGGAGCTGTCTCCATGAATCGGTCCACGTCATCCTGCCACGGCTGAATCCCCAACGGTACCATGAATTCGAAACAGGCGCGTTTCTTGCCTTGCTTCCATTTCGTCCTGTACCAAGCGCTGCCTTCGAACGGTTTAATAGGATGCTCGAGCTTCGTGTCGATGTCGCCGTCCTGGATAAACAGCGGCATAATTCCCATGAGTATCAGATGCCGCAGGTATCGTTTCTCCTCCCATTCTCGCAGCGATCTTTCGCACCTGGCATTCAGACAACTAAACGGTAGCTCCCCGATCAGGAACTTGTCGCAGAGCCCGAATAGGACTTCCATTACTGTGCATCTGCGCTAGAGTCGCGAAATCGAGTAACTTTCGACGTAGGCGCGCGCTTTACGCTTTTCGAGCTCTATTTTACAGCGGATGACGTAGTGGACGAGGAGGCAGAGGATGATGAGGGAGATGGCGGTGATGTACTCGTTGTATAGCCAGTTGGAGAGAGCGGAGAAGGCGGAGCGGATCACGCCGCTGGATTCTGTGGCCATGGTGACGGTCGGTAGTGGGCGTGGAGGACTTCGTTGATGGACTGTACAGGTGAAGGAATTTGAAACGAAGGGCTTTGTATACTCCGCATCCGGCGATGCGACACACTTGGTCTTTGTTGACGCGCATCAAACTCCCAGCTTAGTCAAACGACCGTGTTGACAAACACTACCGAAGTCCCACATGTCGAACTTTCCGTATGCTTTCTTGCTTGGTGAATCATACATGTGGTGAGGGAGCCGGGCCTGGGGTGAATGAATGTACTTGCACGTGATATCGCGACACTCCCACATGTGCGGAATTAAGTGCGTATGACGTCATATAGATGTCTATGTTACACAACTACTTATGAAACCCACGGTTTGGTATATACATACGCAGTCTTTTAAAATCAACAACTAATACTTTCCCTTAATCTTCTATTGAGCATTTTATTTTTATCTCTTGGTCACACGTTGTTCCTAAATTCCTTCAAACCTTCGAAAGTTCCCGTGTGTTGCATATCCCATCCACTCAACACACCAAACCCAAACCCCCAAATCGACCTATAACACCCCCTCTCCAATCCCATCCCATCCCATCCCACCAAACCCAATCCCCCAATCCCCCATCCCATCCCATCCACCAACAAAATGTCCTGGCCCCCTACCCCCGCACTCATAGTAACCGACATGCAAAACTCCTTCGCGCCCATGACCACGACCGCACTCCCCAACATCGTGCGCCTCTCGCAGCTCTTCGCGCAGAGGGGGTGGCCGCAGTACTTTACGCAGCATGGGCATGCGGCGCGGGACTTTGAGGAGCCGGTGCGGAATCAGTTGGTGCGGAAGTGGGGTGTTGGTGGGTATGTTTTTCGTGTTTTGTGTTGGGACGGTCTTCGGGAAGGATGGGACGAGGGAAGAGGGGCGAGGAATGGAGAGGGGGGATGGAGTAAGGATGGGGGAGAGAATGGAAAGAAGAAGGTCACTGACAGTAAGATTCTGCTATAGGAGTATCGCAGTCAATTCATCGGAGTGGGAATTTATGCCCGCCATCAGGGACCTCCTCGCCGCCGCCACCGCCTCCTCCCAAACAAGCGGAAGCAGAGTGATCTCTAAGAACGTCTACGACGCCTTCTACGGCGTCGTCGACGGCGAGACGCGGACCGAGGAGTTGGAGGGCAGGCTGAGGAGTGAGGGTGTCGGACGCGTGGTTATTGTGGGGGTTATGACGGATTGCTGCTGTGATAGTACGGGGAGGAGTGCTTTTAATCGGGGGTTTGTGAGTTGTTTTCTTCTTTTTCTCTTTTGCGTTTGTGGGTGCGATGTGATGTGACGGGGTTGGAGATGTGTGAGGTATATGGAATATGCTAACAGTGTGCGTGTAGGAAACATGGCTCGTCAGCGACGCGACGGGTAGTGCGAGTAAATCGCAGCATGAACGGGGGTTGAAGGCTTGGGGCTTTGGGTACGGCGATGTTCTTACGACGGAGGAGGCGGTGGGGAGACTCTGTGCTGATTGAGTTCAACCTCCTACTCCAACTCCAATCCCAGCTCATGGGCAAGTTACGAAAAACGTCTCTTACACTTATAGTTCTCCATGCCATGCTCAGAGCTTCAAAGCTACGAGTATTGAAGGGGGAAAAAACAATGAACTGCTGTAGTTATCTAAACTACATTTCAACTCCGCACGTAATTACTTACATACTTCGCTTAACCATGCACGTTGTCTAGCGAGCTGCTAGACCGTCTCCACTTTTCGGAACCTCGTCGTCTTGAAGGATGTGCTGATGAAGAGAGAACATAGTCACTCCCATTCTGAGATATACGCGGGGTAAAATCCAACTCGAGTTAGTCTCAGCCGTCATACCGAAAATAGGCAAGACCCTCGGCATCCCCACAATTTCCAAAGATTCACATGAACTCCAACCCCGGACTAGCCTCTGCATCACTGCCGGGACAACGTCGTCTCAATCAATCAACCATGTAATAACAACCTGCCGCGTCATGCCGGCGCGCCCTTGGCCACTCGGGTCCTCTCCTCCTACAATCGCCTCCTTCACCTTCACCACCACCACCATCAACGCCCCCAACAATGACGCTCCTCGCCTACCACCCCTTCAAAGCGCTCTACGTCCTCAGCGCCCTCGCTTTCGAACTCACCCGCCTTCCCTTCTGGACCCTAAAATACCTCCTTCCCCGAGGGCGCCAGCACCCAAAATGGAGCTTCCGGCAAGCGCTCAGCATGCGCGTCTTCTACGCTTTCCTCGCGCATGCCGCCACTGTACAAGTTAAGACGCCGTTACCTCTCACACCTGGGAGAGAGAAGGATAGATGGGTAATCATGAAACTACGCGAGGAGTGGAAGACGTTGTTTAAAGGACCATTACTCGGTAATGGTCGGAGCGAAATTGTACCCGGTGATGTAGGCGGGACATGGTACACGAAAAACAAAGCAAAAAGCGGATTGCGTGTCGGCGACAACATGGAGAACGTGCTAGTAATCCTGCACATCCACGGCGGCGCCTACGTCGTCGGCAACGGCCGCACCACCGTATCCTCATCCCTAACCTCCACGCTCTTCCGCCACACACGCGCAACACACATCCTAATGCCGCAGTACCGCCTCTCCACGCTGCCGGCATCCCGGACGTCGAACCCGTTCCCCGCCGCCCTGCAGGATAGCCTTACGAGCTACTTGTACCTGCTCAGAGAGCTCAAGGTGCCCGCGCGGAACATCGTACTAAGCGGAGACTCGGCGGGCGCGAACAACGCGGTTGCGTTACTACGCTATATCGCCGAGTACGGCGCCGATCTCGACATCCCCACCCCCCGCGCCGCGCTCCTCTGGTCCCCGTGGATAAACCCGCACGAAGGCTCCGTAGATGGAGTCCTCAAGAACCCAAACTACATCAGCGACTATCTCTCCCCCGCATTCACTCAATGGGGCCATCGCGCGTACGCCGGGCTCAGCGGCGCAGCGAATCTGGATACGCCGTATGTGAACCACAAGCTCAAGATGTTCCGGACTGAGACGCCTTTGTTTGTCAACGCGGGCTCGGCGGAGATATTGTATTTCGATGCGAGGGAGTGGGCGCGGGAGATGGCTGGGGTGCAGGGGAATAGGGTCACGTGGGATGAGGAGGAGGCGGTGCCGCATGATATGTTGTTGATGGGGGATGTGCTTGGGTTTGGGGGGAGTGTAGAGAGGATGGGGAAGAGGGTGGGGGAGTGGTTGGGTGGTATTACGGATTAAGATTTTACGATGGGGGTTTAGACGTAGAAGTTCTTTCATTTTAGCCGTCAATAACTTTAGAGCCAAGTTTTCCTTGCAACACCCCGCCCTTAATTTCCACCGCATCCTTCACCAACATCAACCAATCACAACCCAGGGGCGGAGCGTTGGGACTCTTGAGGTAAGCTTCAACATTGCATACGAAAATTCACAATCAAAAACATCACGACTCACTCATCGAGCTCTTGGATTTGGCAGCCTCAGTTTGTAGTCATTAAACCAGAGATATATCTCAACTCTCGAATGCGAAGCACGAGTTAAACAACATCTCCCCAGAAAATGCAAAGGCGTCATTTCAATACCCTCCATTGGCGATTTGGGCCAAATCGCCATCCCTTCGCACGCTCCTTGCTTTCCATCAACATAAAGCGACCTCCCCCAAACTCATCGCCACATCGTTCCTCCCAGTTCTTAGCGATAGTCTTTAATACCTGTACCGGGGCTTATACTTACCGGCTCGACTTCTTCAGCTATTAACCTTAATCTTTGGGCTGTTCGTCCTTGTCGTCACAGTTCGACGGGCGGGGCGTCTGCATTTTGTCGAGGCAGGTACTGTTGTTGTATGTTGTTTGTTGTGTGTTGCTTCTGGAAAAAAAATTGGAATATAAAAGCGGGGGTTGAATGAAGATTTCTGCTCCAAGTAGATGTGGAAACCCCAGCACTTATATATCATGAAGAGAGAGAGGCAGTGCAATGGCGAAGACAGACGCAGTGCAATAATGAGGACCTCATAACCTATCGACTCCATAGCCGCGCTGTCACATTTCCGGGCGAGTCGGCGGCTAAGTTGACACTACCTAGGTATCAATAGCAGGCCTATAGCAATGCCGGTTCCGTTCCAGCAACAAGGATGAAGGCGGCTGTGGCTGCGGCTTCGGCGGTTTCAGCTTGAGGCTGACTTCCATTCCAGGATCGTTCAGAATGCAGGGCGTTTCATGTATGAGAACGATAGGCAGACGGGCAATCAAATCGAAGGAACCGCGCGTTAGGCTGAGTTTACGCTCACCGGATGCAGCATATCAGGCAGCATCACAACACCTTACACTTTCTGATTGGAACAGCCTGACTTTAGAAACGTCGCTTTACCCGCTATCAGCATAGAGCCCATCAGCGCGGCTGCCTCCATCATCACGCAAGTCGGTCTCGCCAAAGAAATAGGCGCCGTTTCCTAGAGCCTGGTGCAGCAATTCCAATGTGCCCCCAAAGAGCTCATGCACTTGTGCCACTAGATTTCGTTAATGTTTCTCGAGCTCAACTGCATAGCGCAGATGCAAGAAGAAAAGATTTTGGACGCCCTCATATCCAGCGAAGAGTTTGGATAATAACCCAGACCTTAACAATTGCGTAGAACGAACTGAAAGCGATGCACGCGGATATGCAGCGATATACTCGCACGAGCGGAGGGAAAGCACGCGTACCATTACGAATTTCGTGGGCCCTCTTCGACCGCAAGGTCGTTGACGATGCGCTGTCAAGGCTGCAGAGGACCGAAAGCCGTTTGCTGGTAGTGCTGCAGCTGATCAACATGTAAGACTGTGATACTTCTACACTGATTATCCTTGTTGATGACTTACAATTAATAGGCGCATAACTGTGGTGTCGCAAAAGAAAAATGCTGCTCTTGTAGTATCTGTCTCGCAAGAGCCTCAACTTCAACCAAGTAACATACCTTCTCGGGCGCCGGGCGGTAGGAACATATCGGCAAGTGTTGCACGCCACAACAAAGATACCACAACTGTATTCCGGCACGGATACTCTTTCGCGCTTTCAGAATACTGGAGCAGTCTTCTTGGTTCTGACATTGAGCTGAACACGTCTAAGAACGCGTTTCAGAAAGCGTACACGTTCCACACCAAGGCTTCTTTTCCTCTCCTTTCAAGACGAATAACTTTCGTTTTGTCGGTTTGCGTTCGAAGGGGCCTGGGCTCTTGGTCCAATTTCTCGCTGGTACATGGTGGTCTCGATGTTTTCAACATCATCCCATGTGAGTCGGATATTGTGAGGGCCTGTGAAAGAGGAGACACTGTTGCTGTCAGGACCCTCTTTCTACAAAGGGAGGCGGCACCGAATGACATGTCGGTTGAAAATCGGAGTCTAATTTACGTAATGTCTGCCTTCTCCACGCTGGAAGCTTGACACTAACGTGACCTACCTTAGTATGCAATTGATAGCGGCTCCACGGAGCTTGTCGACTTTCTGATTGAGGCAGGAGCACCTGTACAGTCGTAAGTGCCGAGAATCTGCGCAAAAATCTGGTAATACAACTTACGCGGTCTCAGGAAACAGCTCCTTCTATCGGCGTGGAAACGGCAGCCGGATATTGCTAGATCACTGCTTCGTACTAAACGCGCCGATGTCGAGTTTCTCTATGATGGAGGATACACGGCTGCCTCATTTCTCTATGGTAATTCCCGGCCAAAAACCCCCCGGACGGCAGAATTCCTGGAGATTCTGGCGTGTCAGTCATTCTCACAGTTCAACGCTCAGGACCAGAAAGGCTGGAGCGTACTCCACCGCGCCGCAGCCTGGGGCACTGCAGATGACATTAGAATGCTTTTGCAAATGGGTGCTCTGAGTCATCTTCGCACCAATAGGTTGAGCTGGACCCCGCTCCTTTGCGCAGTGGGCTACAAGAATGCCGACACACTTCGAGCTCTATGGGATATAGACAATGATCACAATTCCCGTGAGGAGCGCGATATTCGAGGCTGGAATTTGTTGCACGTAGCGGTTGGCTATGACAACTTTGACGCGATATCGTTTCTTTTGGACAATGGGGTCGATGCCAGGACCTTGAGTTCAGCTACATCCTACCATGTGCCTCCGTTGCTCAGAGGGAAAAACGCGTCTCCAGGAGCGGTTGCTGAATGCTTCGGTGAAGCTACCTATCGAAGATGGGTGGAAGCTTTGAAGGTTGCAGGACACGAGGCAGAAATTCCAGTCCAAGATATTGACTGGGCTGTGGAAGAGGCGGACCAGGTTTTTGGTGATTGCGAATGCTGCAATAATTGGAAGCTCTAAGCCCTGTTAGTAGGATATTTAATGTACATATATATTTTATCATTATATTTGAAGGTATGACTCCCACTCCGATGATCTGATGGCTATTCTCTTACACTCCTTGCATTTGCTGCGTTCTTCTCTCCATACTGTTCATTCTTTTTCTACCCCTCCGATCCTCTTCATTTTTCCTTTCCTTCCACCCTCCTCATTCCTCCATTCTCTTCTCCCCTATCTCCCCTCCCCTCGTTCAGATAAAAATAGATACACGTACCAATCCCCCCTACCCACCCCCACCTCCTAACTGTTGCGTAGGATATACTGAAGGCTGATCAGGTGATTAGAGGATTGTTATCCAAACTCTGTATATAGTCTCATCCAATTTTACCCCTAATACAATAGAGTTTCGCTCTCCAGAGCTCGATTTCCCTCCACACTAGCCAGCTGGTTCTTTAGAGGATTGGGAGGAAGGCGGGGGAGTGCTTGAAAAGCGGAAAGGAAAGACAAGAGAATAGTACCAAGATATTGAATTAAGCTATGTTCGAGACTCCGAAGTTATGCGGCTTTGCCAAAGACTGTCACCATCCCGCTATCACAGCGTCGTCGACACAGTGTTGTCGAACAGCGCCAAGCACTAGCTAAGGAGCAGTGTTCGCCTGATAAAAACCGTCGAGAGACCAAGAAGCCACTCGACATGAAAGAAAACAAGGCAATCTCGTCCAGACTTGACAAGCCATGGACCATGGAAAGAAAGATGCACAACTCTCACGGTGCCAACGGAAGAAAATCCCCACTCTGAATGAAGTATCGTCAGGCTGATCAAGGTCGACGGCGTGAACCACAGGCCTAAGCTTCTGAGGCGACCGTTGGATTAGCGACGCGACCTCGCAATGTCCACCATTTCCTCAGTGCGAGGAACCGAACGACACGAAGCCGTTGGTGGATTGCTGAGACGACAACGGGAACCCTTGGAGCGATTCTAGGTGCTTCAATCCGCTCTGCAGGGCCTCCTTCGTGTTGTGAAGCTCTTGACGCTGCTTAGCACGATACGTGGGTTCGGCCAGCAAATGCATGGCGGTTTGGGGACCTAGAGGTGTTAGTCAAAACTCGGCAGTTGATAGCGGAAAACGCACCATTCTCATCGTGGATTCCTAGGTTGTTCTCCAGCTCATCACGGAGGTTCTGTGCCAGCTGCGACAGAAACTTGCTGGATATACGGCCGCAAACGTTCGATCGAAGGCGCTTTGCAGCGAAGGTGTAATAGGTCGTAACCCTCGAAATCGCAACGATCTCCTTCTCGTAGGGCTCCTTCTCGAATAACGCTTGCTTTGCGGCCGCGTCGCGCAGGAACAACTTCCGAGCGTCCTCAACATCGAATCCTGGACCGAGTGCCTCCTTGGCGAATTGTACCTTACGCGCTTCTTTGCGAGCCACGCGATACTCCCCTAGAGTCTTGGTGCGAAGCTCTTCATAATCCTGCTCATCATAGAGAAACGGACCATGATATTCGTCAGCCAAACTGTCTTGCGCCATGCTTCGCTGTTGTTCGAGGTGATTCTTGAAGACCTGGTCAATGATAGCCCCGGCGGCTTGACACAGTGGTGAATCTTGCCAGTATCCAAAGCGCTTACTGAAGATCGATTTCACAACTTCCCGCATTTTGGATTCCAGCTGACCAAAAAAACGACCAGTGGGCAGATCCCAATGCGTAATATTCTCAATAATCAAGTCGTTGATTACTGAGGAGTCAGTGTCGTGGGGGATGGTGGAGACAGACACGTTTCGAAGGTGTGCTGCAAAATCATCCAGGTCAAAGACCTTGCGGACACCAGGTTGGTTTGGAATTGCTGCGAAAGTTGGCTGCCGGGGGGTCCGAGATGGGGTCTGGAAACGGCTAGTGGGACCCCCCGAGTCCTCAACTTTGCGCTTCTTCGATGGAGTCTTTGGACTATCAGACCTGGAGACGCCCATGTCTTCGTCATCGTCGGAATCAACAGCGATCGAAGTCCCGACTGATTTGCCCGCGAATTCGGAAGATTTGAAGATTCCGGCGTCCAGTTGACCAAACTTCTTGATCGCTGGCTTCATGGACAGAAGAGCGTCTAGATACTGATCGCAAAGCGCTTTCCACGTGTTTCCCCATGTATGTTGGGGATATTTACCTCGCATAGCGACGCCAACATCGTTGGAGAAGGCTAGAAGAATGTCGCTGATGATACGGGTGGAGCTAAAAGCCGACGCGGGTGGTTCTGGGAGCTGGCTGAGCTCCGAGTTGACTTTATCCAGGCGAGATTTCACCTGCTCGAGGATGATGGGCAGCAGGTCCTTGATCTGGTACGTCAACTTCGTCGACAGGGCTCTCTGGAGATTGGCTGATCCGAACCGAGATTGATAAGCCTGGAAATCTGTCGTTGTCCACGGTTCGTTTGTGGAGAAGAATTGCTGCTCCTGCGCGCGCGCATGACGATGGGACACACCGCGATTGATGTCATCTTGTGGAGGGTTCTTCACAACGAAGTATCCGTGTCCAAGCGGGAAGCGCCTCCCGGCAAGAACCTGCTCAAGCTTGCCGACGCGACTGCAAGCTGGAAGCCGGTCCGGTTTTGTCAGAACACCGATGCAGCGCTCAGATGCCCCAAGCTCTCGAGCAAGTGTGGTGACAGTGGAGTTGGCCAGATCATTCTCCTAGTGCGAAGTCAGCATGTGCATGCAGTTTAGAGTGGCCTTCTTACCAGGGAGCAGGTGACTAGGACCAGAGTCTGTGGATCCAGAACGTATTCAGAGACCAAGTCTCTCACAAACTTGACAAGAAACTGGGCGTCTTCTTTCTCCGCTTGACCAATGATACCAGGAAGGTCGTAGAACGATAGCGATGGAAGTCCTAGCTGTGATATGTAAATACAGACGATGTTTGGACTGAAATCACACTGGTGATAAGTGTCGCTGTCCCTCGAGAACACGTCGGGATGAAGGAAATCAGTCGATGGCTGATCTGGGCTTAGCACCGCGAGTTGGGCTCGAGCGATAAGCTCCTCGAGCTCTAATGGTGATTTAGTTTCGGCAAACGGCTCCTCGACAGGGTTGGGGTTCTTCTTCCTACAAGCGAAGTTAGTGCACCTTTTGTACGGCTTGAAGCGTTGAGAACACTCACCAGTTCGGGAACCGAGTTCGGGAGATCCCGTCATAGATGTACTTGTGGCGAATCAGGATCTTGGCGTGCCAGCTCTTGCTCGACTCTTTGGACGGCTCTTCTAGCTGTATGTACAGCGGGCAGCGAGTACAGGTATCCGTTGAACGTGGCGTCTTGATGCCTGAAATCGCTTCAATGACGGATGATTTGCCCGTTGATTGCTCTCCTAGTCTTGTTAGATGAACCCCAGCATAGTAAAAGTAGGAAGGCGCGACGAACCTAGGACTATACACTTTGGAAGAGGGATGTCGTGACGCTCAAGGCCCAAAGCTACGAGCCTGTTGATGACAGCTACCGCTTCTTTCAATTGCACTCCCAAGACTTCGACTTCGCTGGGGCCACGATCTACGTTGAATGGATTGTCAGTGGCTGCAGGCGGTGCGGTAGGAGGGTTGTTGGATACTTACCCTCGTCGGTCTCGATTGACATGGGCTCGAATTCTTGACTAAGGCGCGACATGTCGGCACGAGCAGCAGTCTCTACGTCGGACTTTACGTACCCGTGAGAGCCATTGGGCGCGTGCATGCGGTCATCTGGAATTGTGCTCCCGGAGCTCGCAGTAGGCTGGGCTTGCGAAGAAGCCGGCGTCGAGCGCGCGGGCTGCTTGCGGTTGGTGGACGCTCGTGTCGCGCCAGCCATGTCGAATTGCTTGAGATAGCGGCAGGTGCTGGAGTTGTCGAGGGTGGAAGAGGTGTTGTTCAAAGTCAGGACGAGCGATACAGGTCTTTATACCTGCCGCGGTCGCCGTTGGTGTCGTGATGAAAAGCAGCGTGGGGAGTGGGGCGCTCTCGGCTCACTCTCATCGATGAGGTGGAGGCGGATCCGTGAACGCCAAGACCTTCGAGGCCATGCTGAAATGACGCTGCACAGAGATGTAGAGCTGTGCCAAAATACAGCGTCTACATGTCTGCAGAGGGAATGCAGAGAACAGAGCGTCGTCATGCAGAGTTAAGGGACGGTATGAGTCACACGTGCAGAGAAGTAGGACAAAGTAAATGAAAGGAGAAGAGCGGTGTGGTGGACTGAGGTGAGTTGAGATGGTGTTAGATATGAGAATGCCAAGAGATGAAAAGAAAGAGAGCTCCGTTGCGCTGGACGACAGGTGCGTCGTGGACGTTCACAACCACCCCTCTTCTCAAGCAGAACGGAACAGGCGCTGCTGCCTAGAGATCTGCAAGATGCCGTAGCTTGTTACATCTCGCGCCGTCACTTTCTCACCCCTGGCATCAGTCTCTTACTCTGACTCTCACTCTTGGGTGTCGAGAGAGGTTGTCACTCTCTCACTTAAGGAACGTGTAGCTAGGCATCTGTTGTCTGAGCATTGCGGATTTTCGAGAGAGAGGAAGGCGAGGAGAACGGATGAAGCTCCTCCAGGCGTAGACATAGCGGGCGTTCATCTGGTCTGGTGAGTCGACAGGTCGTCCACACGTACTTCATTCATCAACATGCGCCATTTCACTCGAAAAACCATCGTAGCAAGAAATAGATGAAGTACTCAAAGACACCGCACGCGGCCGTCCATCGAGAGATGACAAGTCGTCGCGAGGTGGACGTGACGTGACTGACGGCGGTCGGGCCGAGATTTTCCGAATCGGCGCTAGCAGGCAGCGCAAGGGTTAATGGAAAAAAAGTGAATGAGGCTCAATGAGCGCATCAACACTCACGACCACGACATTGCCGACATCCAGGAACCATCGCGCCCGACATCTCCATCAGCCTCCCATTCCTTTCTTTCTATATAATACAGGATGGATCACACACGAGATCCCTGTCCCTGGATCATCCTCAATGACTTTGGCGGCGCATTCGCAATGGGGGTAGGCAGCCATCCCTTCTCCCCTGTCTCTGCTGCTCTCTATACGCAAGCTGACACGTACAGGCCGTCGGCGGAGCAGTCTGGCACGGCATCAAAGGCGTAAGCGACGAGAAACCCGACCCATCGCACGCGCACGCATACTGACCCGACAGTTCCGCAACTCTCCCTACGGCGAGCGACGCATCGGCGCCATCACTGCGATAAAAGCCCGCGCTCCCGTGCTCGGCGGCAACTTTGGCGTCTGGGGAGGTCTTTTCAACACATACGACTGCGCAGTCAAGGGCATACGGAAGAAGGAGGACCCGTGGAATGCCATCATCGCTGGCTTCTTCACCGGCGGCTCGCTCGCGGTACGAGGAGGCTACAAGTCGATGCGCAACGGCGCCATCTCGTGCGCGATATTGCTTGCCGTTATCGAAGGCGTCGGTGTCGGGTTCAATCGCATGATGGCCGAAAACACGAAACTCGAGGCGCCGCCGATGCCGCCGTCGCAGCCGGACGCACCTTCAGGAGGCGTGGCGGCGATGGCGTAAACAAAATACTTTTTGCGATGATTTAGAGCGAGGTTTTGAAGAGCTTGGTGTTTTAATGTATAAACAGCTGGGATTGGCGGTGTGGTTCTAGGTCTTGCATATCCGCGCCAGGTTCGGCGGCGGTCGGCGTTTACACTCTACTCAGGCTTCTGTGCTATACTTGTATCATATCGTTGTGGTCTGTATCGTTAGCGCCGGGTCAAAAGAAGGCGGAAATGGAATGTTTGGGACCACGAACGTCTGCAAAGCATGACAGCATCTCGGTTGATGTCCTTATCCATATCTCAGTTTTAAGCGCGACCTTCGTTCATTGTAGGCTCCATGACCGATGAGCCTATTGGCACCACGTCCCTTTCGAGTTAGCGTCAATAACATGCTTGCGGAGCTGAAGGCAGAATATTGAGTAGAATGCCATGATGGTTCCTCGCCGAGAATCTGTTTGCTGAAGAGTTGTTTACACAGCATCCTCACATGTCCCACCGGAGAGGTTGCACTTTAACCAGAATATCGTTTTATTGATGTGATAGAGATTGAGATACCGACCCATCACGCGAAATGGAATCCTACCACAAACAAACAAAGGTATCGGCGACTGAGCCACTGGTCCCTTGGAGCGGAGCATGGTATCGTTAGGTCGGACAGTTTTTACCCTTTCCGTCCGACTTGGTTCTGGAGCAGATGCGAATATAACGATGCCGATAATGTTCGACTATTCCTACCAGATCCGGAGCACACGAGCTCACCCGCTTTTGCTTTGGGAACCATGACTATGATTTCGTGCCTTCTGTACAACCCCGAGGTCCATTTCACTGTTTTACGTTGTAACACTCATGGCTCGCCTTATATGCGCGTTGCACTTCATTGTTACCAGGCCTGGGCAAGTTTTACCGTCAGACGTCTAACGTGGGAGCTCAACTCAAATTTTTGGGGTTCGAGTCGCCTAGGACGACTCTAGCGGTCAATGCGGCGCACGGGTTCGTCAACGATATAGTCGCAGAGCCCGTGATTATTTACTATATGTAAATGGGAACGATGCCGGAAGCACGGTCAACAACACAAAGTCCATGAGCCAGTGCGGTGTGGTATACATAGGCAGAACATGATGGCGGAGATGTAGCTGTGCGCATATCTGTCGAAACCTTCTTTTCACACTCAATGGGAAGTGTCAAGGTCTGATACTGGACGCATTCGACAAAGAATCTCTGTATCTTAAGCGGGGTCGCCCTTGCAACATGGCTATAGATGGTGAGCGGATTGCACACCCACAATGACGATTACATTTGGTAGGAAGTTGGCATGGACACGAGTGCTCTGGGCGGAAGTGCTACAACATGTGTAGACATTAGAGGTCCGCGGCCTAATTTTCTGGCTTAATTAATTAAAACGATTGATCTAGATGAGGATGACGCTGCCTACTATCGTCGCTGCCGCCACAAGTATTTAAAGAGATGAAATAGGATAAACTTCAAATTCGCAGGCCATCCATTTATGTTTAACCAGGCAGACACCGACGTGCTGGGGAGCTTTACCGCGGTTTTAAGCGCCTAGGATGGCATATGAGGTGATGGAAGATGCGTCCCATCAAAGGTACGTTCATTGGCCCCAAGGGCACTATTCACGACGATAAGGCTAATTGGCTGCTAACTACATAATTCCAGAGTACGACATAAAGACTGAGACCTGTGTACTTCCAGGTCAATAAACAATACAACTTTTGACGACGTATTGAAGTGTAAGACACTGGAGGGTATGGGACTCTAACCCGCAATCGGAAGAAGGTTGATAGGATAAAGAGAGCTTTGGATTGCTATAGAAAAGAATAAATAAAGGAACAGTTCAACACTGTTAAAAGAACGCCTCGACACTGTATCGTACAAAGAAGAACTAAAAACTAATGGTATTACGTGGTGGGATGATGATGATGATGATCGAGAGCTACTTGGGAGAAAACCAATGGCTCGGGCTGATCACATGACTATAAGCGCATCCTTACACCACAATACCTAAAATCGTCGAGATCGCGCTGGTGGTCGCGGCGGTTTGATACCATGGCAGTTTGTTCGAGTAGATCAAGAATCGCCTTTCAGCCATATGGCCGAGACGGCAATTTAGCTTGCTGGGGACACACATAGCAACAAAAGAACCCGTACAAGAGCCCGATTACACATGATTCCAGCTGATGATTACAAGCGCAGTTGTCATGGAGTCGTGTTCAAAGCACCTCCACATATCAAAGGGCGTTGGACCTTTCCGGAGTCCATCCGAAGGTGCCTTGGTCAACGGGTGATTGTTACAGCTACTTAATACCTCCGAAAAGATCTGAAAGTCCTTCCCCCACCTTCAAAAGGTCTGGGAGTTTAGGATGAAATGTCAGACGCGATGCAGTGTCTACAACGTTTAAAATTGACCCTTCCGCCTTGAACAGGCTGTCGTATTGCATTAACGCTAACGATGTAGATGTGGGAGATTTTCTGGCTGCTGATTCTTTGGCTAGGATGAATTCCGGTTCGAAGAGTCAAGATATTTTCTCTCGTGTGACTTTCCAACTGGTGGACTTTTACTGTCGATACAACTAAAACAATAACTGTAGGGCGAGAATGATTTACTGGTAAGAGCTGCAGGTGATTATATCAACATTGGAGGATATTGCAAGTTGTTGTGAGAAAGAGTCGACTTTGGACTGCAGGTTTGAAGAGCGCCCGTTACACGTTGTTGAACAGTCACGAATTTGAAGCCGAGAACTTGTGTGAAAGTATATTCACGGAGAATCTATTCAAACAATGAAAGTATCGTTGCGGTCGTAAAGGTTGGCGTCAGTGTGCACCAAAACCCACACATTGTGTTCAGTCAAACATCTATCTTCGCAGTGGCTGCTTCTTCATATCTGTCGTCGAAGTTCTCAAACACCAATACAAAAAAGAAAAACACCTAAACGCCAACCAGAGCTCCCTCACAATATCAGACCTTGTCCCGTTATCCACAATCATGACATCGAAAACAATCATCTCCACATGCACCTCCACAACCACATCACCGACCCCATGCTATCAATGCGCGCGCATCACCTTTCTTATGACCCAGGCGACGGAGAGCATGAACGCACGAACGATGGCAGCGACGGCCCGCTTTTAGACACCCTAGTAAATATTAGTGCTCATCAAGATGGGGAATGCAGGAGCATACCAGGACGAGACTGATAACCCTGCCGAAGGCCCTGGCGATGACAAACACCAGCCAGAAGACGATGACGATCCACGGCCAGACCGCGACGGCCAACGCCCACAGAACGAGAACGAACACGATGTCGGCGACGTTCGCAACGAGGAAAATGCGAAGTGTGTTGCGAAGGATGGTTATGGCGTGCACAAAACCACGTCCGACCATGAGCATGTTCCAAAGGGCCGCCTTGGCGTCGAGGCATGCGCCGAGAGCGGTATGGCAGAGTTCATGAAGGAAGTCCTGGGCCGGGAGCGGCAGGTAGTTGTTGAGCGTACCAAAAGTATCGAGGACCTGGGGGAGGTGTTAGTGGTAGCCTGTCCATTCTAATCGCACTGCTTACCTTCGAGCCTAACTCTTCGCCAGGAAGACGCGACCACCAGGTTGCCAAAGTTTCTATGATAGCGTCATTGTCTACCAACCATTTCACCATCCTAGCAACTTGACCAACGAAGTCGGAAAAGAAACGCTCGAGCTGGGGGCTAAAATGTCCATATAAAGGGACCAGGACCGCAAGAATAAGAGGCCTCCAGAGGAATGAGAGGCTGCCTGGGATGGTTGGTGTGTCCATTTCGCTGGCGTGATTGATTTGTTTCGTAGTGGTTGAGTATTGTGGAGTATTGCAGAGAAAAGATGAGGTGAATCTGGATGAGTGGAGCGAGAATTCAGCAGGAGCAGAGGACAGACTATAAGGGCGAGCTTCCGGGGAGTAGGCAATTGCTTGTAGTCTCAAGCAAAGACGCATGTACCCGATTGATGACGTTGCGCGCAAATCTAGCATTCAGGCCGGTAAAACACCACTATGAAAGATTCATCCTTCATGAACATTCACGCGGAGATACTCATCCTTCATGAACATGTATTGCATTGAATCGTGCCAGCTATCTACACCATCGAAGTTGTGGGATAATCGCCCTGGGTGTTGTAGAAGCTGGAAGGATACGCGGCGAGGATAAAGGCGGTGAGTGACGGGCACGCGGTCGCGGCTCCTGGTGTTTGTGAGTTTGGGTTGAGCACGGGAAACGTGCATACATACATACTATCCTTACACGCTCATTGGGAAGCATTTCCCACGTCGGCTTGACTCTCCAACTGCAATTCGGCTTCTGCGATGAGCTCTTTGGCGGCGGAAACCTGCTCGAGCTGCAGAATAATCTCAAAGGACCTTCTCCATTTCGCAGCCCACGCCTTCAAAGCATCTAGTGTTTGTACATGCTGCACCACTTGCTCGTGTTTAGGGAGCTCAGGATCGTCAAATGCCTCCACTTCATCAACGAAACGTTGGGTGGTGTCGATAAAGATCTTGCATGCCATCAATTCGGCGGTAGCGGAAGGTTTGGGAGGCTTGTTGTGGTTGCGTAAAGTATGGTTGAAGAGGAGTCGGGCTGGTTCCCGTGGCTGAGACATGTTTGATGTGACGGTTGGTGAGAGAGATAAGTGTGCGGGTTGGGGGAGGAACTTTGTGTGCGCGACCAACTCTCTTATGCGCTCCCAACAACGTTGTATGACAAGGCTTCACCTACGATGCTTCCACAACAACACTTGATGTCTGGAAAGTTCAAGCGGCAGCCAGCTCCGTTCGCACAGCGCCCGCTATCTCAGCCCAAAACGATCCCGCCTGCCGCACAACGAGCCCCGACACCTGGCCGCAATTCCACCGTTCCAGTATGTCGAGCAGACCCGACTTCAGCAGGTCCAGCCAACGCAACACCCAGAAGAGAGCCAGCCTCTGCCCGTCCTGCAGACATCCGACCAGCTGTCGTACAGCCAATTTTACCAGCACCAAATCCAGGAGGATCGCCGAATGCCGCAGCCCCGGCGCTACGCAACCGCATTCGGCGCTGCTCTGCGCTTTGCTGCTCACCATGTTGTTATTACTGGGCATTAGCTTGCATTGTCGCGTTGCTTGCAATGTTCTTCGTGCGACCCAGCCCGGCGGCAGGAGGCTCTGTCGTAGATGAGGCGCGGCTGCAAAACAGGCGCGATATATATCGCAACATGACGGCGGTTCGACTAGTCTTGCGGGAACTCGAGGCCAACATGTCAGCGCCGATGCGAGTAACGTACCTCTTCATGGACAGCGCCCCAGAGCAGGAGAGCGGCGTTGCCTATTACGTTCGTTCCGACCTCCTCGACTACGCGCACCTGAGAAAAGAGTCGCATATGTGTGATTATCACAGCAAGCTCGTCGAAGCTCTTGACCATACTCAAAGACTGATGCGTTCCCTGGTCGGCGATCTCAGAAACGCGTCCGCAAACCAGACTTGTCAACAGTCAATCAGTCAGTCTGGAGGGCTCGAGACTGACTGACTGGTATTTTTAGAGGCGCCGGACTGACTGGACTGACTGCTAACGTAAGCAGAGGAGGTCTAAACTAGACTAACTAGACTGCTATTTTAAAGGGCTCTGGACTGACTGACTGCCTTAACTACAGTCGAACTAGTATAGGTGTTGCTAGATTATTAATAACTCGTTGACCGTATGCTTATAGGGAGGCTAAGGGCTATTCGTCGGGCGTCTAATACCTATATGCTTCTAGGACTTTAAGCTTTGGAGGGTAGCAAGTAACTTAGGCTTCATACGGAGCCTCCTCATCCTAAGGAGATCGCTAAGCTCACTGAACGTCCTCTCACAGTCAGCGGCAGAAGCTAGTATTGCATAGATGTCAAGCGCGAGCCGTGATAGGATAGGGAACTGCTTCTAGTAGACCTGCCAATATTTAATTAGGTTAAGTAATAGGTCGTCATTCTCTATAAGGACAGGCTGCCTCTTCTAGACCTTATATTTGTCGTTAAGCGTCTCCTCTATTAACTTCATGGCTGCTTTCATAGAGTTTGCAAGAAAGGTTGATCGCAACGATGGTGAGCCAAGCCGCTGCCGCTTCAAGGGACGCTATCCTAGTAGAGACTCTTTGCCAGCTTCATAAGCAGCCTTCTCTTTATATAATTGCTATAAGGCCTAGAAGGCCTTATTGTTTCTAGGGAGCTAGTCCTTCTTATAGTAAGGGCCGTTAACGCTCTTATAGTAATTATCTAGGACCTTCCATAGAGCCTTAAGATAATGCTTATAGTATGGGTAGAGGACTATAGCTACGTAGTAGATAGGCGAGTCATTAAGCTTCGCGTAGTATGCTAAGAGCTTTACATAGGCTAAGTTAACGTTTATTACTAGGTGATCCTCTAGGGCATCTAGGTCCTTATAGTTAATAGCAGTAAGGCGATCTTTCTACTCCTCTAATTAATTAAGTAGCTATTCAAAGGTAATAAGAACCTCCTAAATTGCACTATAGTTGCCATGTTTACCTCTGCCTTCAAGCAGCTTTGTAGCCTCTTAAAATAGGCGGAGGAGGTTAACGTACTTAGTAATTATCACCTAGTTATTACCTAATAAGCCACCCTTATAGATAAAGACCCTAGGCTCTAAGCGAGGCCTCTAGGGATCATGACGCTAAGAAGCTTATTCAACGCGACTCTTATTAATCTTAATATGTATATAATTGTCAAGCGGGCTATGAAGCTCTATAGCCCTCTTTAAGGCTGCAAAGTATAAGTTCCACCGCGTCTTAACTAGCTTAACTAGCTCTCTTATCTTAAACTCTTCGCGTAGGCGACTAGCCTCCTCTTCTTAAAGCTTCTTTAATAGCTCGCGAGCTTAAGGTGAGCAAACTAATATAATTACGTTAATAGAACTCTAATTAGGCTATATTTATACTACTCCTTAAGGAACTTCTCCTCTACCTAGCAGACAGGTTAGCAAGCTTTATAAAAAGCAAGAAACGTAGAGGGCTATTTTACTAGTAGATTCTTATCCTCATTCTTAAAGGACTCTCTGTCCTTACCCTAAATAATTATTTAGGCGCCTAAGTTGAGAACATGGTAGGTACAATAGAGCTAACAGTAAGGAGCGTAGAAGCTATACTTATTACCTAGAGTAGTTATAGCTATATCATTATTTATTACGTTATTAAGTATAAAGTATCTAACGCGCTACTTATTAACGCTAAAGGCTTAAAGCGTCTTACTTACTACTTTAGTAATATTATCGCCACAGTACTTACCATGTAGGACTGGAAGGCCGAGCAGGTAGTCCTTAATATTACCTACCTTATTTAGATAGTGTACATAGATCCTAGTAAGAGCATGCTTACCACCTATTAAAGTCTAATTATTAAAGGATACGTGTATGAGTGACTTTGCGCGGTAGAGGTACTCTACGACAGCAGGGATATAGGCGTGGTATTTAGCTAAAATATGATTATAAAGGGTATTATAGCTCTACTAGAGGACCTGCTCTACTAGTAGGTTTGCAGCAGCAATTATATAGTAGAAAGTAGGCGCCTTAATTATCTAGAGGCTCTAGTTATTAGCCTGTACCTAGTCTTTTACAGCGTTAAGGAAGCGCTTCTATAAGAAGCTAGAGGCTATCTAGTTAGCTACCTTTTATGAGATCTTGACGCCTTTAAACTAGAGCTAGTTAATAATAGAGCTAGTTACTATAGGAAGCTAAAAGTTAATCTTGCTATTATGATTAATCCCATGACCACGCGTCTTCTAGTTAAGATAAGAAGTAGCTAAGGATATAGAGCTTATGACGTAGTACTTGCCACCACTAATTTTATACGTGTGGTAATAGTGACAGAGCTAGTAGTTCTACTACTTCTTACGGTGCTAAATAGGCTAGCCATACTTATATATCTAGCTTGGTTTACCCTTTAGATGCTGCGTAAAACGCTTCTATAGGTAAGGGACACGCGCCTAGTTAAGGCCTTTAAATAGATAGTCGTCACTATTATTATTAAGGGGTGTGAGGGCTTGAGTAGCTTAAATCGCGTCATCTAGAGGGTTAACAGGCGTCTCAACGGCAGGCGCGATAGAGGGCGCTTTTTAGGGTGGATTTTTATAGTATTCGCGCGTAATGGTCTCCCTAGAGACTTTCTTAAGGTTGCTGTTTATCTAGGGCTTTAAAATAGCGTAGGATAGGCGTTAGTGGATGGGTAAAGGTAGGTAATGGTAGCCTATTAATACGCGTTATAATGTTTACTATTAGCTTAATCTCGCTTATATTGCCTGATTAGGCAAATTGACCTAAGGCTTAGAGACCTTAACACTATAAAACTATCGTGAGATTCTCTCTATTAAATATACGGCATATACCAGTCTGATAGTAGTCAGTCCTAGTCAGTCTAAGGCCTTCAGACTGACTGACTGCTATAAATCATGGCCTCGGACTGACTGGACTGACTGCTATATACCGGTCAGTCAGTCAGTCTTGTCAGTCCGGACTGACTGTTGACATCTCTGCCGCAAACGCCGCTGCCGCCATCCAAGTCGCCAACTTGACCTCGACCGCTCGGCAGAACGAGTCTGACAACGCGCACAGGAAGCACCGGGAGAGCGGCGGAGAATGGGTGTAGGGGAGTGGATAGACGGCTCTCATTGGGGTGGGAAATGCGTAGCGGATGGGGACTGGAAGGGTTTACTAGCAAGTCTTTGCATGGAAGGAGAAAAAGTTGTAGGTCGTCGCATTGCTGTGGGCATCGTTTGTGATGGAGTAAGGCGTTGTCGAAGTGTTATATCTCTTATCATGAATGTACATGTCAGTCTCCTCTTCAAGTCCATCATCTTAGCACCCAACCTGTATCCGTTCATAGTCCCACGATCCACTCGGTACTCGCCCATCTTAACAGGAAGCGTACGCAATCCCACAAAGGCTCATAAAGAATCTTCATTGTCAAGACCCTGGTCATCAGCGTCGTCGTCCATGTCTGAGCGAGGTCGACGCTGGCGTGATAGTCGGCAAAGCTCTGAGGAAGCTGTTGCACCGTCGTGTGAATCTTTCTGGTTAAACGGGGTGTTGTGGCCGGATACGAGAAGGGCTCCACACCCGAACAATCGTCAAGAAGCTCCCACAGAGCACTGTACTGATGGTGGACATCTGCATCCTCGTATACCATGGTATGGTCGGGCCCGACGTTGAATGCGACGAGCGCTCATCCCTGAGGACCGGGACGCTGGTGGAGTAATTCGGTATGACCTCCACAAAGCCATTATCAGCGGCAGGCACACAGATGCAGGCGTGCTGACGCTGGCCAAGCGTGGTGAGGTAGACCTGGCCTTCCGTTTTGGCGTCGAAGGCGAGGAGCGTTCTGCCTGAGGAACCTCTCCAGAGTAAGTCTCACTGTAGTGCTCCTCCAAAGCCCAAAAGCGTTCGCTGAACGTGCCCTGTAGAGCTATCGGCGGCACGGAGCAGGCGAACGAGCGAAGGGTGTTGCAGGAGATGCACGATGATGGAGAAGCGCGTGCGCGTTCACATCTACGTTCCATGTCGTTGATTGTAATACTCGGGCACAACACTATCACGCATGTGGCTGTGTTGTAGCCTGCAATTGTGGCGCGTGCATTCAAGGTTCGCAACTATGCGTCTCCTCCACCTGAACTAAATACCCAGGACACCTGGACGATTCTTTGACATAACAACCTGGAACCAGGGATGTTGCTTGTCTCCTGCGCACCATTTCACTTGCTGCCTGGCTCTTCCACTCCCTCTATCTCCTCACGCGGCTTATCTTACTTGGTATGTTAGTAGTAGGGATAGGCCTTATTACGGTGAACATAACTATACTTGTAAGTTTCCTAAACATTATCCATAGTCGGAAGGCTAACCTACAAAGCCCAATGCCGATGGTATTCAACAGCTAAAAGAGCTGTACTCCGTACACTCATCGAGAGCGAAATTAGTATGTACGGCCCTGAAGTGATGGTTTCCGCGTATCATACTAGATGGGCGGTACAGCTCACTCGATAAAAACGGACGCAATTAGGGAGGCCTACAGCAAATGGGCGCTCCATACTATGTGACTAAACCAGCTAGTAGCCCGAATTGGATTGCCGTGAATGTGGCCCGAGCACTGTAGTTGTCGAAAATTCACGACAGGGTAGAGCCATGGTGCAGACAGGAACAGAAAGATGTAAAACGGGAAGACGGAGAACGAAAATCGGGTTAGTAGGAACGCAGGGTGTGAAGTAACTGATAACAGGAGAAACGAAAGCCAGCATGCCTCAATTCAGCCTTATCGTCGCTGTACATGGTGGCCGTAAACCGTGTGCATTCCAGCCTCTTGGCGATCTATAGCTTTTGGGCGCAAGAGACGTCTTGTAGAATAGCTAATGGGCAAGACGGCGTTCCAATGCTAGCAAATAACAAGTAACGGGGAACGGTAACACGATCCGCAGCTTCGCGTTTTGAAGTCGTACATGATTCGTGCTCGAAGTGCTAACGAACAGTGAAAGGGTAGTTGGGTAGCCCAAGATACAGAAGTGTGTACCTATGGTAGTTAGTGTGGCACCGCGATGGAGGGTTCGTGCAGGAAGGATTGATTAATTTAAGTTTCACGAGCGCAAAATAGACCTACGTGACCAATTATTCAACCGATTGCGAGCACTTGGACAATTGCGGCCGCTTCGACGACTAGGTATATAATAGGGATCGTTCTTGTCGCCGTCGCCCATAGCAACCATGCTCTGTCGCTCAAACTCCACCTCTTTTCAGAGCTCCAAACTCTGTCCAAATTTGCGCAAGCGTTTTTTATGTGGGTTAGCTTGTAGTTTTCGTAGTAATCCCTCTTCTCGTTCCTTCAATAAGCTGCAAAGTTGGCGTCCTTGCTCAAAAAGCAGACCATTGTTAAGCTCTTATCTTCCTTTCAAAAGCCCCTAATCGCTTATTTTCATGGAGCGATTTGTACCGACGCAATTCTGTCCACTGCACTGCCACCTTCACCAACGCAATGCGAACCACTCTCTCAGTTTTTCTTTTGCTCTGGTGATGTCCAATCAACTAAACTATGTAAACATTGTTGTGGCTGACTCTGTCTGGCGTCACTGCTGCTCTTGATACCTATAGGTGCCGTCATTGACCTTGTCTCCGTCCTCGCCCTCGTCTCTGACCCTAGGATCCATGCCCTCTTCAGAGTTATTGGTAGTAGTAATAGGCTGTTCCTTGTTATCTTCAACCTCGTGTTCATCCTTAATATCCTTTTTGACGATCATATTCCCTGATGGCTTATTGTCGTCTTCGCTCTTAGCATCTACGTCTTCTTTAGAGCCCCTAGCATCCATGGCCTCTTCAGAGCTACCGTGGTTTGTTATAGTAGGTTTGATTAGTGACGACTTTGCAAACTGAGCTCAAAATGGCCTTGGCACTTAGAAACCATGTTCCTAGATAGATTCCCTGATTCCTTATTGTCGTTAGAGACATCATCATTAGTAATAGAGTCCCTCCTTGTTGGCGATCATGTTATCTGATGGCTTATCAACCTCGTCTTTGTCCTTAGTATCCGTGTCCTCTTTAGAGTCGTCTAGAAACATGATTGGATAGTTTTTTAAGGTCCCTAGTTCTTAGCTTATTGCTTAGATCCCTGTTTGCATCGTCGCTACTTTGATAGCTTTACTATCTTTAGATGTGATACGGTTTAGACTTGGTTACATAGCCTAGCCTTCGCCTAGGTTTCAATGGTTGAGACAGTCAAAAGGTGTTGGACTGAATAGTACTTGACTATTCTAGATAGTTTAGTACTATTCTGGCCTAGCGTTGGCTCCTGCCTATATAGTCGCTTCTCCTAAGCTTTACTAAGCTAGCCGTAATAGCTTTCGGCCACCTAGACCTTTCGGCCACAACACCAAATCAGCCACCCCTCAGAAAATCACGCGTTTTCTCTCCACGCAACGCATTAAAATGGATAACCGTAAAATCGCAATTCAATCAGCTATTAATAATCTTAATGCTGGTATTTATAAAAGCTAGAGAGCGGCTGCAAAGGCCTACGCAATCCCTCGAACTACGTTACAGCACCAATTGCAGGGCGGTACCAATATGCGCCGCAGCCTTTAACACCTGCAGCGATTAACCCCCTTATAAGAGGAATTTCTTGTAAATTAGATTCTTAAAGAGGACGCACGCGCCTGCCCTCCCTCCCACGCTCGCGCACGAGAAATGGTGAATTAAATCCTGCAATTAAACGGCAATAATAAGCTAGTGAGCAAACTATAGATATCCTTCTTTATTAAACGCAACCCACGCGTTGCCTCTATTGTGGGTAGGAAGATTGAGGCTATAAGAGCTAAGGGAGTAACTTAGGAGGTAATACGCGAGTTTCTTAAGCTCTATAAGTAGGTCCGCGTTAAGCTAAATATACGCAATAAGGATACGTGGAATATGGATAAGACTAGCAAGGCCTTAGGCGTATGTATAAATACTAGAGTACTTACTAGTAGTTAGAAGACAAAGGCTTACTATTAGTCTCTAGAGAATCATAAGTAGGCGTTAATAATTAAGTGCGTTTCTATAATAGGGAGAAAGCTACGGCTAGGGATCATTTTTAAAGGTAAAAACCTATAGAGTACCTAGTTTCCATTAACTATACCTAACTAGTTATACGCAACTTTAGAGAATAGCTAGACATTTAATATAATTAGTGCTAAGTAGCTGCAACGCGTATTTCTACTAGAAACTGCACCCTTAGAGGATTGCTAGTGGATGCTAATCTTAGATAGTTATAGTAGCTATGTAGACCTAGATTTCCTATAGATCTATAAGTAGAATAAGGTTAGGCTTCTATTTCTCTTTACGTATTCCTCGCATGTTCTATAGCCCCTAGATCTCTTAGTTTTCTTATTAGTAAAATAATTCTATCACCAGCAGATCTAGGAGTTATCCTACCTAGATGATGCTGCCCTAGTTAAAAAGGAATAATTTATTACTACCTATAACGCTGCTAGAGAGGCTGCGATTACTAAGAGAGTGATTTATAGTAGGTAGGCCACTACAGGCATCTACCTATTAAATATTAAACGCGTAGTTAACTTATCTTAAGTTACTTAAAGGCCTGTTACGCCCCCTCACCAGGGTTAAGCTTATCTCGCTGAGAGCTATCTCTCTACCCCTCGCGGCCCTTAGGATCTATTTATAGCTTAAAGGCAGCTCCACAGCGCTAAGAAATTAAGCCATAAGGTTCACCAACTATTTAAGAAAGCTAGTAAAGTAATTATAGTAGCAAATATACGCTTAGCAGCGCTAAAAGTAGAGAATAAAAGACTCTAGAGCTAACTTGAGGCCCTTAAGCCTCAATAACCACGGAAAAGGGTTCCTATAGACCTAAATCAACGCTTTGCCAGCATAGATTAAATCATGATAGCTAAGCAGGCTTCTACCCTTATGGAGCAATAAAACAAAAGTCCTAACAAAGAAAAAGAGGCAGAAAAACTAGTAGTAGAAGTGGCAGCAAAAACTCTGCAATCTATGTATATTGAGTGGCAATTGTAACTAGGCTGGCTGAATTATTACGTTGATTTCTAAGGGGTGGCCGATTTGGTGTTGTGGCCGAAAGGTCTAGGTGGCCGAAAGCTATTACGGCTAGCTTAGAGACAGGAGACGCAAACCGCAAGCGGTTTGCCTAAAAGAGCCTTGAGGAACGAAGCTTGGATAATCGCATTCTTCTAGGTGCTTGCCATTCCTAGGTGGTAGCTTCAAGCGGAATATCCCTGCATGCTGGACGGTACCAGTAGCTCGTGCACTCCAGAGCCCGGTTTTCGCCACCTATGGCTCAGTCTTCCCATTCAACGATTTTCTTCCCACACTCCCATTGAATTTAGTATATCTCGACAAGGTCATAGCAAGTGCGGTTCGGCCATCCTCCCTGCTAGTGGTGGTAAAATCTAACTACTACTAACCCCTAACGCTAACGCA
This sequence comes from Byssothecium circinans, assembly GCA_010015675.1. Lineage (NCBI taxonomy): Eukaryota > Fungi > Ascomycota > Dothideomycetes > Pleosporales > Massarinaceae > Byssothecium > Byssothecium circinans. The sequence continues at coordinate 281,682 of ML976978.1, read as the reverse complement.
TTTAACGAGAGCTACATGTTCCCTTTGTATTCTCTATGTATCTTTACTTATACTATAAATTACTATTACTATAGAATATGCTACTGTGATTGGCCCATCGCCTGCACTAGAGACGAATAGCGCCAGGAGCACGCTATCGTAGTAGGTTGCTCTGCACCAAGCACGTGCTGGTATTCACTACGTGCCCTTTTATACAAGGTCTAAGCAGCTTCATAATGTTGTTGATGATAAAGAAAAGCCAGGCAGCGCTCGTCGATTCATCTCCTCGGCCGCCTCGTACTTCCTCTGATACTGCAGCACGGCCGCTAGGTTGCTCACGCTGGTCAGGGTGTCGTGGTGCTCTGGCCCAAGCATCCTGTCGCTCGCTACCATCGCAATTCGGATGACTTCCGCCGCCGCCGCGGCGTACTCGCACATATGCAGCAGTTACCACCCTGTGTGTGTTCGCTGCAATTCGTGCTCTATCCACTGTTGCCCCGGACTCCTCTTCCATGTACCCGAGCACCTTTCTCGAGTGCGGAAGGAGCGCTTGGCGAGCCGTTCAGGTCTCGTATTGCCCGCTCGGGATAGCTGCTGCCATGATCCGCAGCATCGCCTTCCGCCACCTGCCCGCCTGCCTGTGCAATTCCAGTCACTTCCTCGTCGCCAGCTTCACTAAGCCGTGCATCTCGAAAAGCTGCTCCCTGGATGCTGCCCGTGCTCCTTCGTGGTCTAAGGCTTGATTAAGGGAAACTTATCAATAGTAGCACCGCACCGTCAAACTGCAATCTGCTCTTGCCCTCGTACAGTATGCCCTCCGGAATCCCTTGCCTGTCGAACATGGCCACGAGGGAAAGCTGTAAGCAGTGGGGGACGACGTCTGTAGAGGTAGAATTGATATATTGAGTAGAGTGTTCTGTGGTTGAGTAGCTAGTCTCAGTTTGAGGCTCTTAAGTACTGATCGAGCTGAGTCATCAGGCCGAAGCCGTCATGTGATATAGCTCTAGCTGCTTACAAAAGCAGTTCTACGGCCTCTGGCATTGTCGTGCGAATCTGCTCGAACGAGATCTGCCAGGTGGTTATAACCGCGTCGGATACGCTGCCATCTCAGCGTAGGTCTCTAGCGGCTCGACTGCTCAGGAAGTGTGTTTGGTTCTCCTCGCTCTGGCGGAAGAGCTCAAGGTAGGTCAAGACAGCAACCCTTTGTCCCCGTCCTGCGAGACACGCTGCTGCATGAGCGATGGCTAGAGGAATACACCCAAAGGCCCGCACCAGCGCTCTTACATCGCTTTCGGAAGACTCATCAATCGGGACCCAAGTTTATAGCAGCATTAGTGCCTCTTTCTCCATCATTGGTTCCACTGAATTGCACTAGGCACCACCCCTGCTAGGTTTACTGCTGCAATCATGTCGCGCGTAGTGACCAGTATCCATCCATTCAAGGACTGGGGAAGGAAGCTTTCCAAGGGAGCCGCAAGAGCCGCCTCCGCGCTATGCGCAAAGCTGTCTAGATCCACGCCGGCAGAGGAGAAAACGCCGTTTGACGTTTAGCCTCACTAGTAGTACCGTAAACCGACTGCCAAGAGTGAGGCGGGGAAAATATTGAGGCGTACTGCAAGAGCAAACTTTTTTTGTGGGCGACTATAGATAGTAGTAGCAACATTCTAGATGAGTAGGTTATGTTATCACACAATTAGGGGATTTGAACACCTAAATTGAACTGGCCAAGTCCAACTCCTTGTTGTTTATTATTACACAGCAAGGAATGTTAAGACAAGGCGAAGTAGAATAGTTAGTTAAAGAAGCGTCTTGAGAGACAACAGAAGTTAGCTGCAAAATAGTACAATAACACGGGTCATGGTCATAACAAACAACATCTATATTGTGGGGTGCTATGAGCTGAAGGTACGTAGACAAAGCAGAACGACTGCAAAAGAAACCGCTGTGTCTTGAGAGACATCGTGCCGGACGTGGGCGGTCTGGTCCTGTCTAGTTGACCGTACGCGAGATAACTATGTCAAGATGAGCGTGATCCAGGTCGTTGATATGACGGGAGCGCGCGTAATCGACCCAGGCGAAGGAAGTCACCATTCGTCCGCCACGTAGTCCTGCATAGTCTGATATGGAGCGATGGCTTGAGACTCGAAGGCCGATCCCGTGGAAGGCGTGGGCGCCGCGAGACCGGGAGGAATGGGAAGGTCTCCAATAGTTGGAGCGGAAGGATTGTCTGAGCCAGTTTAGTGATCAGAGGGCCGCGATGTTCGTCGGAATGAGTACCTACAAGGGCTGCTAGGACGACAGGTATTTGGATTCAAGAAATCGTACAACTCCATCCAAGCTTCCTCGTTGGCCTCTCTAGTTCGCCGCCACCGCTTCCAGACACGGCATGCCACTTCGTGCTCCGCACACTCCGCCTGGTTGTTGAAGTACTTTCCACAACGTCGATGGAAACTGAGGCCAGGCCTATGGCAGTTTTTGACATGCGTCCGTACCTGTGTTACTTGTGCTTTGGCGCAGCCCGTGCGGCAAAGGAAATATTCTGCATGCATGTCCGCCGCTTTCTCCACAGGACACGCAAAGCCAGCGGAATGCTCAGGTTGGCCTCGCGTTGCCCCGGCCGCCACGTCGTGGGAAGTGGTAAGAGCAAAAGGAGAGGTCGGCAGTTTTTGTTAGAACCTAGTTATATCTGGAAAGAAGGGGCTTCTATGTACCTGGACAGACAATGAAGCAGGAGGACGCTCAGTGGCAGCAACGCTTCCGTGGGGGGTGACCTCGACGTTTCCGGAAGCGGGATTATGGTTGGCATCGAGCGTTGGGAACATCCTGAGGGATGCGGAATGGAGGAATGGCGGAATGGAGGAATGGCGGAATGGAGGAATGGCGGAATGGAGGAATGGAGGAATGGAGGAATGGAGGAATGGAGGAATGGAGGAATGGAGGAATGGAGGAATAGCGGCAATCAGTAAGTGGCCTGGTCTTTCTTATAAGCGGCATGGCTCTCTGGGTTAATCGGTATCATATTAGGATATTTAAATAGAAATCCGCACGTCTCTCCCTATTATTGGTTGAGTAAAGTTGCTAATCGAGCTTGATTGGACAATGTGTGCCGTTCAATCTAGAGCCCTGCATGGTGGCTTGATGCGCTGGCTACTCGCTCACTTGTTTACTTATTCAGATGTGTAGCGTTGGATACCGATCGGCATTGGGCAAGCTATCTGCGTGATGCTGCTTCGCAAGCTTGCGCTGATATACCACTGGCACTGGAGGCGTGAGTGGATGCCTGGCTATGATTTTTCAACGCGACAGGATGGATGATTTTCAGCAGTACCCCCTCAAATGGTGAAGCGGTAAACCATTGAGCTGGCCGACTTATATACCTATGATTGTGCGACGTTTGACGGTTCTTGACGGCAATAATCGAGATTGTATGGTCGGGTGCTGTTACACCGGACCCCGCTCGGGCGTTCGGAGCTGCCGACCAGTAAGTCCGGCTTGTGGCGCAAGTCACATGTTTCACTAGCCAATCAAGTTCAGCAATACGTTATGAGATTCGGCCAAGTCAGCAAGCCAGACTTTCACTTTCCTTCATACTACTCCATGATCCTCCAGATCCCCGCTGTTCGCATGGCATGGAACCGCAACCCCCATCACCTCTGCCATTTCCTATTTCGGATCCACAGCGAGATAATGTTGCGACAAAATTCGACCAACGCTCTGGCTATGAACGGTATTACCAGATCAGCGACTTGTCCTGGGGCGAGGACAGGCCCGGCAGTTCGAGTGCAGATGTGAGCGACCTTTCGATTTGCGCTACGCGCATGGCTCTAAGACTGCGACGCTGAAATATCCACATAGAATCTACATCCCTCTTATTTGCGCCACCGGTCTCAGACAGCGGTTCGTCCCTTAGATACTGAGAGCCAAATCGCTCAAAGTCCTTCTCCCTCGACCCCACACTTCAGCGAAACAAGGAATCGTGAGGAATCGTACATAAACAAGGACCCGTGGTCTCCACTGAATATGCGCGCCGCGAGCTGGAACGCGCCACGACCTGACCACAACATGCACACCTCAGATCCAAGACCCCCAACGTCTCTATTGCCGTCGGAAGCACCAATGACATTGATGTGCCCTATCCAAGGTTGCACTGCATCTTTTTACGGAAAGTATAGGAAGGGGAATTTAACTCGCCATACAAAAACCAGTCATACAGATGGGTCGCAAGTCTTTTACACATGCGAGTACTGTCTGAGAACCTTCAGACGGATGGATGCGCGGTTGAAACACGAACGAAAGAGCCACCCGGAGCTTTCCCGACGGCCAGCTTTACCACGGAAGCCAACTGTGGGGGATACGATAACCTTCAACTACGGACCTTCCGCAAACAGTACGCTAGACCTTCGTATCGACCTTGACACACCTAATAGTCTACAGAGCAACAGCAAAACCGCGAGGCTTTTTCAACGGTCCCCTTCGGGCGCGACCCCGACTTCGTAGACCGCCCCGATATCCTAGCCTGGATCCACGAGAAGTGCGCGGCCCCGACCAATCGCGCCGCTCTTGTTGGCCTTGGGGGTGTAGGGTATGCTACCTACTCTTGATTGACTGCGCTTTACGTTTGACAATACCGTAGCAAGTCGCAGCTCGCCATCGAGTACTGCCACTATGTCCGCGAAGCATCGCCGCAGACCTGGGTGTTCTGGGTGCACGCCGGTACTCGGGCACGCTTTGAAGGAGCATACCGAGGCATCGCGGATCAGCTCAAGCTTCCCGGCCGAGACGACCCCAAGATCAACGTTCTCCAGCTGGTGACAAATTGGCTGCGCGACGAGGCCAACGGGCGGTGGACCATGGTGCTAGATAATGCAGATGACGTTGGGGTGTTTTATCCAAAGCAGAAGCGCAGAAGGGACGATTCCGAGGACATGCTAGGAGCGTTAGCATCGTTCCTGCCGCAGAGCTGTAACGGATTCATCTTGGTCACCTCGCGAAGCAAGGATGCGGCATCCCGATTAGTAGGAAGCTACCAGAACATCAAGGACGTAAACGCTATGGACGAGGACCAAGCCATGCAGCTTCTACGCAACAAGTTGTACAATATTCCGGACGAAGGTGGGATGGCAGCTCTAATCCGCGCCCTCGATTGTATACCTCTTGCGATCAGCCAAGCAGTAGCTTACATTAACCAGAGTGCGCGAATGACAGTATCGCGCTACTTGCAGGAATTCTGGAAGAACGACATGAAAAAAAGCAGCCTTCTTCACAGGGACGCAGGCGACCTCCGTCGCGATGAAAGCGCGTCGAATTCGGTATTCATCACGTGGGAGAGGTCGTTTGAGCAGATCCGCGAAGAGAGGCCCTCGGCGGCAGACCTGCTGTCGCTGATGAGCTTCTTTGATCCACGGGGGATTCCGGAGTCCGTGCTTCGTGTTCACACGACCAGAGCATCGCCCAGGGCCAATAACCCTATTCTAGACTACTCCGAAAATGAGGACTGTGGTGATTTTGACGATGACCTAGACATCCTCGTGGCCTACTCACTAGTAAGAGTGGCAGAAGATAGCGGCGTCTGCGAGATGCATCAGCTTGTGCAGTTCTGCACGAGAGAGTGGCTGTCATCTTTTCACAAGGCCGAGCAGTGGAAGAGGAGGTTTATGGCATTAATAGCACAAGAGTTCCCTAAAGGGAGCTTTGATAACTGGACAAGATGTCAAGCATTGTTTCCTCATGTTACGCTGATGTTTGAGAATGAGCCGACTCAAGAAGAACTACTTGCGGACTGGGCACAAGTGCTCAGCAACGCTGGATGGTACCTATGGATGAAGGGGCAATATAAGGAAGCTGAAAGGATAGTGACAAAGGCAGTAAAGGCAAGAGAGAAGTTAGCGGGGGAGGACGATCTCGGTACGCTGATTAGCGTGAGCATCCTGGCATTGGTGCTGCAAGATCAGGGCAAGTACAAGGCAGCCGAGGATATGAACCGACGAGCGCTGGAGGGAAGAGAGAAGGCGCTGGGGAAAGAGCACCCTGACACCCTGGCCAGCGTGAGCAACCTGGCGAGCGTGCTGCGGTATCAGGG
>ML976978.1:256791-274059 GCA_010015675.1 Byssothecium circinans | reverse complement strand
TTTTAATTATGTTTTTCTAATTTTAGGTATCTCTACCCTCCCTACGCTAGTTCTCTAATAGGTCTAGGCTGCACGCTATAATTTTAGTACTAATAGGTGTTTTATATATATATGTACTAGCTCTAAAGTTATTATAATTTATTAAGCTAGTTTATTAGATGTTGTAGGGTATAGAGCTTAAGCGACCTAATATTCTCTATACTTATATAGCTTACTAAGATATTAGAAATCCTAGAATGTTTTTTTTAACCTTTTAGATCTATATTATATATAGCTGTATTTAAAATTTCAGCTTAATAGCTCTATTATTTAAATTGTTATTAAGGGTTGAATATTTGATTTTCCGCTAAGCATTTCTGCGTGGTTCGGTGGTGTGCGCGGTTCGGTGGTGCTTTACGTTAACGTATATATAGATTTTAAGTTATTTAAAGTTAAAGTACCTCTTATATGTTTTAGTATAGGGGGTTTTTTGCTACATAGGAAAGGATATTATATAATATAAAACTAAGTTCTATAGAATAACTTTACACATATAGGATATATAATAGATAATAGATAGTACTATAACTTAGGTAAGATAGTACTAATACTTTCTCGTGAGAATTACTCTTTAAGCAATATTTTTAAGACTTACTTGCGATCTAACGTTAATTTAGTAGTAATACTTAAATAACTTAAATAATATAGTAGGATAGCATCTACTAGAGGAGTACGTTTGCTAGCAATAAGCGTGTTTAGCCTATTTTATTATATACTAATTTAGTTAAGCTTTGCCGCTAGGCTAGCTAATCGTGAATTAGCTTATAGCAGCACATGCTACCTAACAGCAGTCCTTAATAAGCGTCTTAATAGCTAGCAGATTAGGATGAATAGAAGGAATAGAGGGATTAAGAGATATATTATTTAATATACTTAAGAATTAGGATATAATTATAAGCCTAGTAAGAAAATACTAGCTATATTAATCTCTTTAATTTAGTAGTAGCTTGCTATTATTCTTATATAAATATATTATCTACCCCTTACTTAGCTATACTTGCTATAGAAGCTCTCTTCTTCTTTTAATTTAATAAGATAATACTAAGTATAGTACGTAGCTTAATAACTTCTACTTACTTAAAATTAATTACTATAACTTAACTAGTCTCCTTATTCTATAGTATATTATAGGGTTTAAGGTCCTTATATAAGACTCTAAGATTATAGATTACTTAAGCTAAGTAGTTAACCTATTTAGTAATAAGTAGCCTATTTTTAGTAGTTAGGTGTTAGGAGATCCGTTTCCCTCTAAAACGAAGAAATATTATATAGATAAGCTTATAAATCCCCTTATAGTAATAGGAGGTTGCTAGGTCTATATTACCTAGATAAACTAGTATATAGATGCCCTAGATTAGATAGAGGAGGTTATATATAGTAGCCTTACGTTAAAGATAAAGAATAAAGTTAATAGGTATTAATTTAGCTACTACTATATATCTGTATAATTTTAGCTAAACTTAAAATAAAATACTGTAAGTACTAGGTAGACTTACAGGCTTATAGTTAGTATCTAAGTTGCTTAAAAGCTACTAGCGTATATAAGTAAAAAAGGTAGGTTAGTTAATCTAATAATAATTTTACCTATAATCTTAAATATTTAGATAAAATATATTAAGCAGACCCCTGTTTACTAACCCTAGTAGGTAGTTTTATATATAATACTATCTACTTTATCCTCTATAGGAACTCTAGCTAGGCGAGGATCTACTACTACTACTAGTAGCGTATATGCGGGATACGCGCTAAGGTAAAAGTTACTATTAGCTTAAAGTATTAGAGTTAGGGTCTTTATCGCTAGCTATATACTAGTCCTATAGTCGCGCGTAGCTTAGGGAGCTAGTAGGTATATACCTTTACTAGAGCTAGATAAGTAATATATAAAAAAGCCTATTAGACTAAGGTAGGTAGTACTCTAATAATAGCGCGTCCTCTTTAGGGATAGTATCTAGTAAGTCTTTATATATAACCTAGCTATTAAGCTAAGAGGCAGCTTTAATACGCTACTAGTAGCTATAAGAGAGGGTTTTTAACATCTATAAGGTAAAAGCTAGTATCTACTTAACTACTATTAGATGTAGGCGATTTAGTTTATCTAAATTAGGTGCCTCCTTTATAGCTCTGCTAACGTCTTCTTTAGGAATAGATAAGAAGTAATAGACTATTCTAGAGTTATTAGGAACTTATAGGAAGATAAATACTTTACTAGTATATACGTAGCTATACTTTACCTTAAGCTTAACTATATAAAAGAATACTTGTATAATAATAGTAGCTATTAGCTATTAAAAGTAGTTACGTAGAGTATCTATTTTATAATACTAGACTACCTTATCTAATTCTATATCCTCTAAACCCTCGTAGATGCACCTAAGCAATAGCTTATACAGAGGCTTGTATTTAGTAATATAGGCTGCGATATAAGTCTCTCTATTCTAAATGCTAGTATTATAGACGTAAAACTAATTAGCTTAAAGATAGAATAATTATGCTATATAAGTATAAAGTATAGTAGTTAATTCTAGGTAGTCTTATAAGCTATCCTAGGTTTAGACTTAAAGGTATAGTAACTATTATTATATAGCCCTAAAGATAGTTATATATCTAATACCCTCCTTTAGTTCTATTTCTAGGCTAAGGGTATTTATATAATTCTTAAACTATACTAAGCCTTTAAGTCTAAATATCTATCGTAGTATTTGTTAATCGTATAATTATTTAATAATAGATATAATAGGGTTATCTATAGTAGAACGCTAAAAGAGATAAAGATCTAGTTTAAAACTTATTATTTTACGTAAGATTACTTACCTAGATTCTTCTAATATATATAGTAATATAAAATATTGCTCTAAGGCAAAGTTAGATACTGTAAGTATATCCTAGATTACTACCTGCTATGCTAAGAAGTCCTTCTATAGAATAAGATTTTTAGGTTAAAGCTTATTAGCTATATTTATCAAGTTGCCCTATATTAATAAGGTTATATTAGTCTAGATAGTAAGACTAAAGTAGAGATAATTATAGTAAGTATTAAAGAACTCTAGAAGAGTAGTCTTAGGTATTTTCTTTTTAGCCCTATCCTACGCCTACTCTATAGCTTTACGCCTACGTTGTTCCTTTTTACGCCTACGTTATTCTTTCTTCTGCGCCTATTCTGCCGCTTTACGCCTACGTTATTCCTCTTCGCGCTTATATTGTTCTTCCTTCTACGCCTGTTCTACTACTTTGCGCCTACGTTACTCCTTTTCGCGCCTGTGTTATTTTTTAAAAAGCAGCCTTTTATAATTAGGTAACTATTAAGCTATAGCGATAATAGTAGGACGTCTAGGTAGTTTTGTTAATAGGAGCTATTTTAGCGCGTTTTAGAGCGATAGTAGATAGTAAACTAGGGGATAATTACTAGCTAAATACCTTAGGCTAGATATAGCTTATAATAGGTAGATATAAAGATTATAGGAGACTAGATACATCTTATTTATTTTAGTTCTCTTTAGCTTAGTAGCGCTTAGAGCTTAGTTTATATATTACGTAGTTACTATAGCGTAAGTAGCTCTAATATTATTATAAGCTATATTATACACCTTATTCTAGTAGTCTAAGAGTAGTATAACTATTCTAATTTTAGTAAGTGCTAACTAGTTATTAGCGGAGCTAGATTTAGGCTCTAATTCTCTAAGCGCAAATGTATAATAGAGTGTTAATATAGTTTTATTAAGAGGTAAAGGTAGAGAGTTCTAAATTTAAAACTATACAATAAGATAAAAAAATAACTAACGTTACTTAGGATAGCATAAGGATGTATTTCTTATTTAAGCTAAAGAGAGGAAGTAGTTATATATAATTAATCAAAACTACTAGAGGGAATAATAAGCCTAAAAGGAATATACTTTATCCTAATATATAGCCTTATTATTCTTAAGACTCTTTATTTCTTTTATACTAGTATATTAGCCTAAACCTTATATAACAGCCCTAAGTAGGAAACCTAATTAATAGTCTCTAAATCTATTATTATTATTAAGCGCCTACAATGTTATTCTAGTTAATTTTATTTTTTATTTTTTAAGCTTCTCTATCTACGCTACTACATTAGTAATAGTATAGTAAGGTAAATGCTTATTTACTAGTAAAAAAGATAAGATTTTAGCTAGACTAAATTCTAGCCTTAGCACCTTTACTATAAACTCTTCTTTTAAATAACGTAACTTATAGTCTTCTATAGCTCCTTCTTCCTTAGACTAAGGGAGGATCCACCCTAATTTATTATCACGAATATTAGTCTTTAAGGGATAGTTATAGACAAAATAGAATAGCTAATTAATTATATCTTTATTAGCTAGGTAGATCTCGACTTTTATATCTATATAGCTAGGACGTATAAGTGCTAGATCTAGGCGTTTGATATAGTTAGTTGTTATAATTAATAATCTACCTTTAAATAATACTAAGCTATCTAGAATATTAAGAAGGGTTAATAAAGATACTTTTTTATTAGTAGGGCTGTTAAGGCTTACGCTTTAATTTACATCTACACTATAGTTAGGTTTTTGATAGATAGTAGTTATATTAATATCTTTAAGGAGGATAATACAGTACTATAGAAGCTTAGCAAATAGAAATTTTAGGGAGTAATTATTTAAACTAGATATTATAAGAATATAAACGTTTAAATTAAAGTACTCTATTATAGAAAGGTAAAGGCTAGATTTTCTAGTTCTAGGTAGTCTATAAAGTAGGTACCTTTATTAATAAGAGAGACTATACGTAGAGTACTAAGTCCTAGTTTTAAGGCCTAAAAACTTAGCTACGTTATCTAGTAACCTCTCTTTAAGCTTTTTATTAATAATTATAGTTAATATCTTTCTCTTAGCTATTAACTTAGAAGCTTTCTACTTATCTTCTTAGTACTTAAAGATATAAGTTTTATTCTTAACTAACTCTAAATAGAACTATTAGTACTTATTAAAGAGCTCCTAGAGAATAGTAGGGTTATACTTAAAGTATAAAATAAAAGCTTTCTCCTTAGTATTGCGAAACTCTTTTAGAGTCCTTTAGTAATTAAATATAAATAGATAGCTATTATACTAGAAGTATAAGTAACTATTATAGAGGGAATAGTATAGTAGCTTCCTCTTAGTATATAATCTAGGTTCTATAGATAACTTAAGATCTATCCTAGTAAAGGAGGTACGTACTAATTATATAAAAGGCTAGGAGTAGACCTAGAAAATAAGCATATTACACGCTTTATTAATATAGGGTACCTTAACCTTTAATACTATAAGCTTATTAAAGGATAAAACTATTATTACTTAGAGTAGATTTACTAACTAAGGTAGATTTCTACTAACTATTCTATATATTCTAAAGTATACTTTCTAAATAATAGAAGTAAACTACTAATATAAAGCACCTAACTATAGATACTACTAGTAAAAAGGGACTAAGTAAAGGAGGTTAAAAGGCTAAGTCTAAAAAAGAAAAAGTCTAGAAGGGGTATCTAATTAAAAAAAAAAAAAAGATTAATTATAGGTAAGGCTAGCGTTACTAAGTAAAGCTATATTAGAGAGTACTTTAAGTAAGTAAGTTAACAGAATAGCGTAGAAGTAAATTAATATAGTTAAAGGTACTATTCTTAATAGGTAAAATAGCTACTCTTATACCCTTTAAGCGTAGGCGGTAGACTATTTTAAGAAATTTAATATAGCTAATTATTGTAACAATAAATCCTATATTGTATTAATATATAACTATAATAGTTGCTGCTAAGTAGTTTATACTACCCCGTAGAAGGTTCCTAAGTAGAAACATATACGCAGTACGTACTCTTACGTAAATAGAATAGAATTATCTTTTACTATTTAAAAGAAGCTTTATACTATAACGTACCTTATACTTATGCGTTTGCTCTTAAGTAGATGTATTAGGGCTTGCCTACGCCCTACACTCGCGTAGAAAGAGGCTTACAGATAAGATATACTCCTTACTTATACACCTAAGGATTAAGATAGGCAAATAGTTAATAAAGTCCTATTCGCTAGAAAGAGAAGTATATTAGATAATTTAATAGATTTAGACCTAATAAGTTTATAAGAATATATAGGAATATAAAGCAATATTTAAAAGCCTTAGATAGGCTAGTTTAATTTAAGTAACTAGCTAGATAGAGTTTAGTTAGCCTTAGTCTAGATATGCTAAATAAGGTCTTATATTCTAAATATAGCTAAATAGATTGTTATATTTTAGATATAGCTAAACAAAGTTACATAAGCATGTAATAGCTACTTTAGGAGTAATTATATCCTAAGCTTAGTAGAGTAGTGCTAAAGGAAGAAGCAAAATAAAACTTAGTAAAAGAAGTAAATATTAAAAATTAATATATATGCGCTAAAGAAGCTTTAGAAGGAGCCTAGCCTAGTATACTACATATAATCTTAAAACTAAGATAATATGCGTAATTACTTTATGTAAATTCTCTATCTACTACTATTATATATAGCTTATTTTAGGTAGGCTTATTGCTAGTGCTGTCGCACTATATACACTTAAAATCCTTAATTAATCCTAAGCCTTTATAACGTAAGTATTGTATTATCCTAACCGCTAAAGTTATGTATAGTAGAAATACGCTAGAGGTTTTATAAATAAGATTCTTATTTAACTAGTTATATAAGAAGGTATACTATAAAAGCTGTATCTACTAAAGTACAAGTTAAAAAAGGTATTTTAGGGAATAAAATTAAGCTTTAAAAAGGGTATAAGGTTTCTTTATAAGGGGTAGACTTCTCTACTACTTAGTTGCTAGTTATTTCTAAGTTATAATATTAAGTATTATTATAGCCTTAGCCTTTAGTCTTAGCGTTATCGCCTCTAACTTACTAACTTCCCTGCTATATGTTTTACGCTAATATAAATTACTCTAACATAAAGTACTAAATTTGTTTAAAGATATTCCCTAATATTAGTACTATATATAAATATATTAGATACTTTTAAGTATATACCTATAAAACTCTTAAATTCTAGCCCTAATAGGTTTAGTCTTATGCCTAGTACCTTATAAGTAAGCTACTAAAATATTTAGCGTATATAAACCTACCTACTAAGGAGGGTACTAGCGACGTTAACAGCGACAGTAATATTAAGGATAATAGTAATATAGACTTAATTAGCAACCTCGATAGAGAGTATAATAATCTAAAAAATAACTTCTAATATCTATAGTAAGCCTATAAGCGGCTTCTAGAATTCCTAATAGGGAAAGAACTTTAATAATACTATACTACTTATACTTAGCCTATTATTTATATTAGTGTAATAATAATTGCTAATAAAGTTAATAGTATAGATATCTTCTATTATAAGGTTTATATCTTATACGACCGCGTCTTTAACTAAGCGAGCACATATCTGCATTATAGTTGCAAGAAGACCTAAGGGAATCTAGGGGAATCTATCCTATAGCAACAAAGAGTGCTCTACTAAAAAGCTAATATTATACTTAATAAGGCTAGGGTTTTAAGACTTTGTAAGAAGTAAAAGCTGACTACTACAGGCTTAGATATTATCCCTTGCTAGAAGTATTATAAGATAATAGGAGATAGTACTAGTAATCTTTAAATAGATTTAGTTAACTAGTTACCTAAGTATACTACTAATAGTATACCTCTTAATACTATATAAAGCTAACTTACCTAATAGCTTAGATAGGAGCAGGAACTATACTGTATCTAGAATTTATCTTAAGCGATATATAGCTTTAGGAACTATTAAAGGGTTCTCTAATAGGCTAATTATAGTAGCAGGTAGCAACACTAGTAAGATACCCTATAATACGTAAAGCTTTTAAGCTTTCTCTAAAGTACTAATTACTTCTCTAAAGCCCTATACGTTTCCTTGTTTAGATATAGAATATAGGTCAAAGGCGCTAGTTATATATTTAGAAATAGTATTTAAATTAAAGGCGCTAGCTATATAATTAAACTTAACGTTTAGGTTAAAAATACTAGTAATATATAGCGTGGTATATAAACTAAAGTTACTACTTATATATTTAAGCATAATTATTAATATAAATAGTTAAAGCTGTATTCTAGATTCTAGCGCTAGCAAATAGGTGGCTAAGTAGTAAATTTAACATATAATAATAAGTTATTTAAAAGAAAAATTTAGCCCTATTGTTAGACTCTCTATTTAAGAAGCTTTTTACTTAAGATTATACTTTCCTATAAAAGTCTTTTTCTTCTAGCCCTTAAGTTCTTCCTTTATTACAAAGATAAAATATATCGTAAACCCTTTTAAATTCTTAAAAGCAAGTTAAACGTTAAGAATAGCTCTATATTTTTTGTTAGAGCATAGGAACGGAATAAGTAGTAAAAACCTATAGGCTACCCTTCTTTAGCTTAACTTTAATAGGGTTGTATTACTTAAGAGGAGTATATAGTATCTCTAATAAGCTATTTAATATAATAAAGCCTTTTACTAGAAGAGATTATAAACCCCTAAAAACTACTATATATAATTTTAAGCTCTACAACTAAATAATAATAGCCTTTAGCTTAGGGTTTAAATCTATTATAAAGGCATAAATATAATCTCTATTAGTTTATTATACTTTATAAATCCTAAGGCCTAACTATAGGAATAGCGCCTTAAGAATACACTAAATACGCTAGAAGCTAGTTAGTTATATATTAAGCTACTATTAATTCTACTTACTGTATCTTCTAAGATATTATTCTTATAGAAGTTAAGACTATCTACTAACTTAATTAAAAAGCCCTTTTTCTACATCTCTTTAACTTGCTCTCTAATGCTAGAGTCCTCTTTATAGATAATAGTATCCTTTAAAAATAGCTTCTATATATCCTCTACTAATAATAAGGTTATCAAATCTATAGACAACGAGGTCTATGTTATATTAATTACAGCAAGGATATAGGCGTTACTTATGCGATAAGGTAGCAGGCATTTTTAGGTGGAGGCGGGGCTCTTTCTCGTGCTAACTAGCATAGTTATGTGTAAATAAGAAGAATTAAGAAAACTTGCAGCCTAATAAAGAGATACTGTTAAACTACAGGAATTATTTCTATCTGCGCAATCTATAGTTAATAAAGGATAGTATTTCTACTTGCAAGCCTAAGACTTTTTAATAGGAGGGGCTGCTAAGAAAATATCTTCTATGCTAGCCGTAATCTACAGCCTTTAGATAAACGTTATTCTGCTATATAAGAATGTTACTGCTGCTTTGCTAATAGAGTAGAAAATCTATTACTTTAAAGTCTTTAAATACTTTACTACTATAGATAAAGAAGCTTTCTCTAACCCTCCTTTTTTAGTAACTCTAAGATAACGTTATTATATTAGCGAGCTAGCTACTTTCTACTAAAATACTAAGACGCGTCTATCTTATTAACTAAGGCTTAACGCCCACGCCCTAAAACGCTGTCGTAAAAGGGTTGAATATCTCTAGCTATTATATCCTATTAGGCTAACCCTTATTAGTCTCTTCGCGTATTAGCGTAGGCGTATAGCGTACCTAGACCCTAATTAACAAGGATTTCTACTCTAGGTTATTAACGTATAATAGATAGCATATAATCTACTTACCGCGCGCGAGTAGGATCCCCTACCTCTATCTATTAGCTAGAACTAGGTATCCTGCTTTATCTAGCGCTAGCTAGAGCTTTAGACAAGGTAGAGTAAAAGATTTAGCGTGTAAGATATAAAGAGACATAGTAGGATAATAAAACTATATTAGTAGTAACTTAATATAACGTTAGTTTACTATAAGTTTAACTTTAGTACCCTTAGTACTATATCTTAGATAGCTAAAGGAGCCTTTAGTTAGCTTTAGGCTGCTAAGATTAAGTATCCTCTTTATTGCTAGATATAACGGGTCTTTAACTTTCGCAACTTTAGGAGCTTAGCCTTAGAGATTACTATAGGCCTAATTAGTATTTTCTACAAATAAGCGTGCTATAGAGAAAGCTAGCACGTAGTAGCCTATAGAAACTTCTAAAAGAACGCTACAACTTAGGCAAATTAAGTATAGTATAAATATAATATAATTAGTTAACTATCTAATACTACGCTATATAAGTATATCTTTTTAAAGGGCAAGTGTTCACGTAAAAGCTTCAATGCTAATAGTAGGGTAGCAAAAATTCTATAGTAGCAAAAATCGCTAGCTTACGTCTAATGCTAGCGTAAGTCCTTTTACCTTAGTAAGAGCCTCTAGATATAGCTACTGTAACCTATAACTAGCTGTTATTTATGTTACTAGGAGTTAGCCACCTACCCTACCTTAGGATATCGCCCCTTTGTATAGTACCTATTAGGCATTAACGCTTAAACGCTTATATTAGTCGTTGATTATTAAAGCAATCTTATTTAGATAAGATAAAGCTAGTTGTTGCGAATAGAATAGATATATAGACTTAGAGTAGAGTATTACGCAACTTTACTACACTAGCCTAATTAGTGCGAACTTTGCACGGCATATAAATATAGGCTAAGATAGGACTCTTAGGCTCCTATATGTAATAGTTTATAGTTTTATTGTATGCAAGTTGCCTATATTAGGTAGAGTAAGAATAGTATATAACTAAAAGCAGCTATTCTATATAAGTATTAGCTTGTCCCTACTTATAGGACTAAGTACTATACTTTCTATTAAGTTTTATCCTTTATCTACTCCCTTCTTAGAGATAGCTTACTATAAGATTTAACTACTTATTAACTACTATAAGTAGGCAATAAAGTACCACAAGGATAGAATATTATATAGGGTAAAAATATCTAACTATAGATACTAAGACTATAAATAGTCTAACAACTATATTCCTCCCTAGTAAAGATAGTAAGTAAGATATTTATTCTATAGTTTATAACGCGTTTCTTAACACCACAGAACTAATAAAGGGATAGGTAGAATATATAGAGTAAGAGAAAAATAAAGAGCTTAGTAGGATTATAATAGTACTAGCTACATATTCTTTTATATTTCTATCATAAGGGCTACTTATATCTTAGAGAGACTATAGAGATTATTATCTTACTTTATAAAGTCTTTACTATCTACTATCTACTTAAAGTTTCTAGCCTTTAAACCTAGTCTATCCCTTTCCTACTTATATAAGTTAAAGTTTATAATAATTAGAGTATCGTCGTCTATTATAATATTTAATAGATAGATATCATTATATACAAGTCCTAATTTATATATATGCTAAATACCTACCTTAATACTACCTAGTACAACGTCTCTCTAGAAAGGTATCCTATCCTTTAGTATCTATAAGAAAGTCCTAGAGTACTTAGTAAAGTAAATACCTCTAATTCTACTATCCTTAACTATAATACTTAGGTATTACGTAATATTAGGATGTAGGTATAATTTTAATATTTTACATGCTTTAACCTTAGTTAGAATATAGTTACTATAGTTATAGCTATTAAAAGTATTATTATTGTGAAAAGGTAATAGAGATATAGCAGAGATAGTCGAAATAGTAGTAGATTGATAGTAGATTATGTCGTATGTAGTTAAGAGTTTAATCAAAGATAGAGTACTTACTTATACCTTTCTTTAGCCTATTCCTACTAGCCTGTATGCAGTAGATAGTATAAAGAAAGGCTGCAAGCGTTCTTACTTTTCTGTAAACGTCTTAGCTTAATATTATTTCTTTATTTAATAAAGAACCAATAACGCCACAATATTGGCTAGGCCTTTGGATCGGTCGATTGATCAATTGCTTGATCGATTGATCGATCTAGGATGGTTCTATCTGATCTATAGTCAACTGCCTAGATAGTGGTAGTCTAGGATAGCCTAGATTACTAACCTATAGTATTTAACTACTAGGTAATAAGGAGTATATATAGAAATAAGAGTAGATTAATATAAGTATTAAATATACTCTTATATTCTAACAATTATAATAGAGTAGGCTAGGTCGCTTTAGATAGTAGTTTAAAGGTAGCAGTTCTAGTACTTATATAAATATAGGATTAGCTAGCGGCTAGATATAGTCTAAAAGGATTAGAATTATATCTAGTTTATTAACCTTAATTTAAGAGAATAAGAATATACGCTAACTAGTCTTAGCATAGAAGTATTTACTATCTACTCTTTATAGTATAAGCTTTAAGTAGATAAATTTAAGGCTATTATTATTACTACTATTAATAAAGATTTTAGCTTTTTCGTAAATCTCTATTAGTTCCTAAGGCTAGGATGTTAGTATTAAAGTATAGCAAGAATAGGGAAAGCTACCTCATGCATTATTCTAGAGAGCCATTATAGGGAGCTATTAGGTATTAGCAATAAGATATCTTAAGAAGAGCATATAAGATTAAGTAGTGATAGCAGAAAAACCCTACCTAAAATAGGGCGTGGAAGTTACCGTAGTACAAGCTATAATAGGCTAAAAGCTTCTAGCTGCCTTATAAAGTATTTTAATACCCCCTACTTTTATTATTAAATCCTATATTATAGTTTAGCTTGCTTATATTGGCTACGCCTTAATTAGAAACATAGTATTCTATTACGCCTAAACGCTCCTTAAATTTGCCCCTAATTATAGCTACCCTACTATTTATCTACTTAATTGCAGTTATTTATTAATTATTCTTTATAAAATAATTAACTGCTATCTAGCTCCTTAATAGCGGAATTTGCTATACTAGGACATTCTTAAGACATAGTATAAAAGAGGAGTAAGTAAGTAAATAAATTAGATTTACGTTTAAGCTATAGTAGCTTCTTAGTGTTAACTATATAGAGTTGCTATAGTACTAGATTTACTTTAGAGCGTAGGCTAAGTAAAAACCTAAATCTAGCTTACTAGCCCTAGACTAATATAGGGCTTCCTTTACTTTAGTATAATAAAATAAGCTACCTAAAATAACTACTAAAGGACTAGAATTAAGTTATAAGATATTTTAAGAAATAAAGGCTTAAGTTGCAAACTTTCTAACTTTACGCTATATCTAATAGGTGTTAGTTTTCATATTCTCTAAGACTTTTAGCCCTTTCTTCCCCCGCAACTATCCTACATAGATAAAGATGGAGAGGAATATATAGGTAAATACAAACCTTATGCTACCTATAGGGATTAGAGATTTAGCAAGAGGCCCCTATAGTATATATTTCTTTAGTGATATAGAGAATTATACTAGATAAAGTATTCTAATTAATCCAGTTATATATAAATAGTATGCTAAGAGGATACTACGCGCTAGAGCGCTTTAGGTCTTTTTAAACTACGTTCTCCTTTAGGTAACTATTATATAATAACTAGTTAAACTATTATTACTCTTTATACCTATAATTCTTACCTAGCTATGCTCGCTAGATTTTACACTAGGACTACGTAAGCTATATATACTGCTATTGCACGGCCTTTCTACGCTCTAAGACCTTTTTTTAGGCGATCCTACTACGTTGCAACTATAAGAGCTTATTATATTATAATAGCTAAGTTTACTAACCTTAGACTAGATAGTATACTTATTATAAAAGAAGTCTCTATCTAAGTTAGTGACCCTAGGGAAGCCTATATATTAATTCCTATAGAAGTTAGCTATACTTTATAGGCTAGTAGCTACTATACTAATAGCTTATTAGCTCTCCCTAAGCACCTAGATAGGTTTACGTTAAGCTACTTTTACAACACCTAACACTTCGCCCTTAGTAAGCGTCCGCCGTCTAATATCTAGTTATTGCTAATATCCTAATCTTTAGACTTATCGCCTAGCTACCCTTGCTTAGTTATCCCTTAATAGCTTCTCTACTAGTCTACTGCAAATATAAGTTTAGCAATACTATATCTTTACGGCGTAATGTATACGATTGCTTTAGACGGAACTCTAGATAGGACCTCGCCTAAACCTTTGCACTTTTATTTAGCGTATACTAATAAAAGGTAGCTAAATTTGTAGAACTTGCTAGTACTATAATACTAGAAATTAGAGGGACGCTTAATAAGTTAAAGGATATATAATTATTAAAGGATAAGAATAGTTATATAGTGCTAGGTATAAGTACTAGATTATACTACTATTCCTATTATATACTTTCCTCTCTATAATATATAAAAAAGGGTCTTAATTTAAAAAGATTTTGCTTAAAGAAAGTTATAGCTTTAAATCTAAAGTAACTACCTAAAGACCGTCCTAACTAACTAAAAGAAAACTTAACATAGTCTAATACTTAATACTCTATAGCTATATTTTTATACGCTAGAATCTTATTAGTCTATGCTTTAATCGTGGTAGTAATCTACTAATAGTATTAACCTAGTTGCTTAGCTATCTACGCGTTTATATATACTATAATATAGGTATTTTCTAGAGTTTAGTTAGGCTATAAGAGTACTATTTAGAGTTTATACCTATTAATCCTTAAGAACATGTCTACTGCTATAATCGCTGTGCGTTTATTTCTATCTTAGAAGGCGTAGTTCTTTATAATCTTTTTAGAAAAGCTTACTATAAGCTAGAATACGTTCTATTAGTTAGTATAGTACTTAATATTTATAGGCAACTACGCTACTAATTCTAATAAAGATGGCTAAGTAGGCAGAGCGTTAATAATTAAGGACTTATAAAGACGTGTAACCTAAGCAGTAGTTAGGAAGCAGTACTTTATAATATTAGAGGCTATTATTAAAATAGTTTGCTAGTTTAGGTGTTGATAGCTAAGTATAAGGGTGAATATAAAGAGGTTCGCGTAAGGGAATATAACCTTCTATCTAGCCTATACTTATCTATAGGGCAACAAGCCTACAGGCATGCGTATTATCTATAATTCTACCCTCTATATATCAGTTCTAGGTCTATGTACCCCTTATTAACCCTTACTATAAGGTAGTTAGAAGTTACTAAGTGGCCTGTATAGGTATAGGAAGTACTAAGCCTTTTTAGGTTAAGTTATTAAAATATGCGTTTATAGTGCAGCATAATAAGTTAAAATCTAAAGTGCTAGGGTAGTTTAGGATAAACTCTATATTTAATAGATTCTAAGAAACTCTAATTAGGCGACTTAGGGTACGGCCTATAATTAAGCAGCAGCCTAAAACGCTTTAGGATTAAAGAAGGCTATCTAGTCTTAGTAGACGTTTAGAGTTCATGCAAGCCTAATTAATCCTAACCTAAATAAAATCTTAACTAATCCTTGTCTAATATAATTATAACCTTGCTCTATTCTACTTCCCTCTACTACACTTCCCTCTATTATATAAAGGTAGTTTACGTGCTATATACTATAAATAGCTACTATACCTAGCTCTGCCTATGCATAGTAACTATATATAGCTAGAGTACGTAGATAGCTACTATTTATAGTTACTATACCTAGCTCCGCCTACACATAGTAACTATATACAATAAGCGTATATAGGTAGTTACTATAAATAGTTACTATACCTAGCTTATACTATATTAGAGCCCTACATTATACTATAGATAGCTACTATATATAGTTTGTTTAAAAGCATAGGCCCCACTAGGACTAATAACATGTAAAGCTATAGTAGTATTCGCTAAAGAATCTTATTATTAAGTATTAAGATAGACACGTACACGCTGTTAGCTTATAGCTACTATCGCATCTACTCTTATTAAGTACTTGCTAATGACGAATACATTAGAAGGCAAAATAGAGAAGTATACGCAACTAAAGCTAACGTCTATCTTATACTAGGAAACTACCCTCTTATCTCTAAGGCTTATAGCAGTTTCTAGATAGTACTTTAGGGACTTATATATTATATATACCTACTAGTGTTTAGCCTCTAGCTGCTATAATAGCGTAAGTAACTAGCCTGTTTATTAAGCTCTGCAGTTTTATACTCTTGATTTACCTTATTATCTCTAGAGCTACCTTGCCTACCTTTACTCCCTCTTTAGCTACTACCCTTATTTCTTTTACTGTGTTAGTGTTCTACTATACATCTACTATAGTCTTATAGATAGTTTCTATAGCATATCTTATTACTAAAGAGGTATCTATTTACGTTTACCTTATTTTTTCTAATTCTATTAACTTATTACTCCTTAAAGCTATACGATTAACCTAGCGCTTAGTTGTAGTAAAAATAAAGCAGAATATACCTAATTAAACGCCTGCATATGCCTATAGATTGTTAGGTAGTGCTATAAAGCAGGATATATAGTGTATAATAAAAATTACGAAGTAAATACAATAGTCGTAGAACTTAGTTATTAATTTTATTAATTTTAAATTATTTATTAGTTTAATTCTTACTACTTCCCCCCTTATTAAATAATATTAAAGATGCTTTAAAAGATAGGGCTTAATTTACTATCTATCTATTAAATCTTTGTAGTCTACCCTAGACCTATATTATACCTCTTAGTAGACTATCTAACCTAGAACGCGACCTAAAAAAGGTTATAATTAGAGATTCTAGGTAAGATATGCTATAGTATATTATATGCCTAGAGATAAGTATATCTTTTATACTAATGTATTAGGTTATACTAATTATTGTATAGATAGAGATTAAGGGTTATTATACCCTAGTTCTTAAGTATCTATAATAATTAACCCTCTATTGTGCCGTGGCACAGAGTGACCAATAGCTCAACCTATGGTCATAGGGTCAGGTTGGTATATAGTGGCTGGTTTCAACACCTGCTAGGGACGACACAATGTACACCACACTCTTTGTTTAGGACAGAAAAGAATACAATTGCTTTGGCTACCAAACACGCGTTCCCTCTATGAATATCCCATACCGTGAGCCGAATTGGAGTTGTGTGAGCTACGCTGGCTCATTTGGAGGTCGTGCCCGGGCTCATATCTGCGATACAATCGTAGAGACGGCAACGCATGTTTGGAACACGATGGTGGCTACTAGCTATGGCTGAAAGGAATTCAGCAGGTGGCAGTCACCTACAAGCAAGAGATATATGATATTGGTAGTGTCTACATGAGGCATCACATCGAAGCCAGAGAGCAAGAGTATCGCGATCCGTTCAGCATCAACAACCAGAGAGGATGCTCGCGTCCGGCCTGATTTTCACATGGGAAACCAGCAACTATCGCCAGAGAGTAACTACCGAAATCAGCAAGTTTATCGCTTCCGGCGCCGAGGGTTCCCCTCAGTAAATAAGAATTCGGAATCCAATGCCGAGCCACATAGGAGACCTGTAATTGCGCCGAAAGCTAGAAAGCAACCAGCCCGTTTTGCGCAAAGC
>ML976978.1:228705-255711 GCA_010015675.1 Byssothecium circinans | reverse complement strand
TGGAAGGTGGCTGATCGTTTTGGTAACTTTCAACCACCTGAAAAACCATTCAAGAACTACATGAACTAGCACTCACGGCCAGGGAGCATCGAGCGTGACGTTTATGTCAGATCAAGAATTAGACAGCGAATCAACAGGATATACACTGCGAACTAGAAGGATGTTAGAGGCACGCCCCCATCCAGCACTCATCAAGCCGAAGCCCCCACGGAGCTATCTTGATATCTTTGAGGGGCACAATGTGTCAGAATGGCTAGAGGCGTACAACCGTATGGCTCGGGACGCAGCGTGGACGGATGGGGATAGGCTGCAGATATTACTGGATTGGTGTTCAACGAAGATTAGGAAGATGGTGGCAGACCGGGTCTCAGTTCATGAATCAACAGGCTATTCCCTAATGCAGCTCATCACTGGCCAGAACCTAATCCTACCGATTGAACTGTCATTACCAACCTGGCAAACGCTGCCCTAGAATAAGGTTCACACCCGCGACGAGCTTATAGCGCTTCGCGCCATACAGCTTGATGTCCGTGACGCTAATATGGATGAAGTAGCGGCGAAAGTTAAGCGTCTCCGCTAGCGTAAGAAAGAGTACTGGGACGAACACCAGGACATTGTCACTAGCCATACTGAACGTCACCAGCTTGTTCTGCTCAGGAGCATGAAGAAGGAAGTCTTGAAATCAATAGATTACAAACTAGCTGACAGATAGTACGGCCCATTCCGAGTGCGCAATATCGGCAACTAAGACTAGTACTTTCTCCATGAACTTAATGGTACTGCCTTCCGGCACCTAGTCCCTAGCCATCGTGTTCGCCCCTACTATCCCCGCACCTAAGAACATATCGAAGCAATTGATCAAGGATTTATGAGACTATGGGACGAAGACACATAGTACTCAACACACCAATGGATAGACCCGCCACTAGTAGAGGATTTCAGCAAAGAGTTAGTCAATGAAATAGAGGACGGTGATGAAGACGATCCTGACGATCCAGACTCTAAGGAGGATGGCGCGCAACCACGCATAGCAGAACGACTACGACATCTTCCTCATTAATATGTCAAAGAAGCTGACCCAAACCGCCAGCGACAGCCATCCCCCTAAGTCGTAATCCCATCTCAACGCCGACAACAAGCTGCAGCCATGGGGCGGCTATAGGAATAAGGCAGAGGAGGGGGAAGGCCAGTTATGGGGAAAGAAAATGAGAATGGTGTATTCATTGGAATAAGGCATGGGAGGCGCGGGCGTTTAGGTAGGAAAATTATGATTTCCTAATTCAGACAAATTTGACGATTTTCGCTCGACGCGATACTGACGATGTTGCTATTGCGCTAGCGCCTCTAGTGGCTAATCAGACGCTGCAGGGTGTACCCGGCGAACTATGATTAGATAAGGAGCAGTACTAATATCAGATTTTAAGAACAGATGAGATGTTTTTTAACTACTATCACCGCCGCCACCATAGGGAAATATACTGTCCTTTGCGGAAATGCGGCATGTTCCCGCATACAGACGGGTGACACGCCGCGTGTCAAACAAAAATACCCGGCGTCGCCGCTGAAATGACCAGGAATGATGAGGGGATTATAGCGAATGAACGCGGGTAAAACATGTAAACAGTGAATAGTAGAGCGGTGAGCCGACAGCGGGACGGCTTATCAAACCAAATGGTTTGACGCGCGATTGAAATGACCAGCATTGCTAAGCTATACTAGCGGTCAAACGAGGAGAGGGGCTAAAAAGATGGCAAGGATGGCGCAGGGCCGCAGAAGGGTGGGAAACCATCAAACGGTAACAGTTAATCAGGCTGTTGACAGGTTTCTCCGCCTTTGCGGACAGAATCCATCAGAGCGCCGTCAGGCTAAGTTCCACCAGGATAGGATTCCTGATGTGCCTGAGAAGGAGAATAGCGACGATGACAGGGTGGAGATGTGAGACGGTTTGCCTGTAGTAGTTAAAATTTCCTTTCTCTCCTCTTTTCCTTTTGTTTTTCTCTCTCTCTCTCTCTCTTTCTTATGGAGTTGATTTTTAGTCGTTTCTTTTTAGGCTATAGCTGAGGAGAATTGGTTTGGTTTAGCTGCAGCATCAGGGGGCGATGCTGTAGGCATGGGAGGTTATGTGCCGTGGCACAGAGTGACCAATAGCTCAACCTATGGTTACGGGGTCAGGTTGGTATATAGTGGCTGGTTTTAACACCTGCTAGGGACGACACAATGTACACCACACTCTTTATTTAGGACAGAAAAGAATACAATTGCTTTAGCTACCAAACACGCGTTCCCTCTACGAATATCCCATACCATGAGCCGAATTAGAGTTGTGTGAGCTACGCTGGCTCACTATCTAAACTATATTCTATTTAAACAGCCTATTCTGTTCTAAGTACTAAGGTCCTTTAATAATCTAAGTTATATTCTTATTTATAGATAGCTTAGTAAGTATATTATCCTAGATCTATAACTCCTATAATCCTGCTATACTAATCCCGCACCGCTAATCCTTCTATAATCTCTTCCTGCTAAATCCTCTTAGCCTAATCCCTTCCTTAGCTTAATCCTAGCTTAATCCCTTTTACTATACTAATCCCTCCGCTATGCTAATCCCTCTGCTACGCTAATCCCTCTGCTACGCTAATCCCTCTGCTACGCTAATCCCTCCGCTACGCTAATCCCTCTGCTACGCTAATCCCTCTGCTACGCTAATCCCTCTGCTATGCTAATCCCTCTGCTATGCTAATCCCTTTGCTACGCTAATCCCTCTGCCACGCTAATCCCTTTGCTACGCTAATCCCTTTGCTACGCTAATCCCTCCGCTACGCTAATCCCTCCGCTATGCTAATCCCTTAAGTAGCGAGAGGGATTATAGGATTAGCAGTAAAGGGATAGAGAGATTAGGCGGATAATTTAGTAGTACTTACTAAGCCTAATTATTAAGGTTATGTTAAGCTAATCCTATCTTAATGCTTATAATTTAGTAAAAGTCTATATATCCCTCTTTTATAGTAGTGTACTATATAGCTTACCTACTATAGATTTTTTACCTCTACTTCTACCTAAGAATAGCGATATTATCCTTAACCTTCTACTATCTATAACCTCTTATCTTCTAAGGTCTTTTTGCGCCCTACTATTATATAACTAATAGTGTACGTTTACCTCTTAGGAGGTAAGGCTTAAGTGCTAACTTAAGCCTACTACTACTACTAAGTACCTAGAAGCACGTTTGACCTATAACTCCTTATATAATAAACTAGTATTAAATAGGACTATACGTTCCCCTAGCTATATCTATCCTATCTTTAAGCTCACTGCCGTCTACCCTTTTACGCAGCCTTACCTTGCTATATTATAGGCTAACTTGCCTCCTTTAAGCTAATTCTCTACTGCCTAAACGTGGTTTTCGCGATAATATCCCTCCCTTAGATTTTCTAAAGAAGAACTATACTCCTTATCTACTATACAACTAAAAGATATTATAAATTAGATTCCTAACTAGGTTAAAAATATTAGACTTAGTAGTAGACTTATAGGTATAGCGTACCTAGATAAGACCTCTAATACTATTATAAAATTTCCTTATAAAGGAGACGAGCCTACTATTAATATTAAGAGATAGATCTATAAGCAGTTCTAGTAATACAGTAGATATAAAGGTCTTCTGCGGTATTATAGCACCTTTAAACTTAGTATTAAGCTAGAATATATAAGCCTATATAATCTCCGCTAATACATCTAAATTTATAATAAGATTAACGCTAAGTATTAACTTTAATAGAGTTAACAAATCACTAGTGCGCTTACTTTCGTTTATTTAATAAATATAATTTATAGGGATCTTATATATTACAATATTTCTTTAGATAATAGCTAAAACGCGAAGCTTTTTAACTTTAGTAGTTCCTTAATAGATAGCTCTAAGCCATTAATTAAGGTAACTGCAAGCTATAGGTGGCCTAGAAACAATAATAAATTAACTTAAATAGACTTATTTATCCTTAGCTCTACCCTATATAAAATCTAGACTAGTAAACCTCTATTCTATAGGCTTTTAGGCGTAGAAATTACTAACCTATTTAAATAATTAGAGTTTCTTAAGACGTAAAGTCTAGGACTAATAGGCAATATTATTAGAGGATGCTAGTAAGGTAGGTTCGTAAGTATAGATAATATTCTTAAAGGTAAGAACCTTATTAATCTTATTAATTACTATCTACTAATACTATCTAGCTATAAACTTCTATAATAGAATTAGTCTTTTAACTTTTATAATAGATTTTATCTTTACTCTACCTATCTACGAGACAACTATTATAGTATTAGTTCTTAGCTTAGCCCTATTCCTAGTTTATAAGTTAGCGAGGTAATAATAAAATAGAAGAATAGAGCTCTACCTAAAGAAGCTTAGGTATAGAGTAGGTATTTTTCTTTCCTTATAGTACTACTAAATATAATTAGTTCTCTATTTTTCCTTTTAGCCTATTTAAGATTATTATAATAGCTAGTTATAGTACTACTATTCTAGCAGTAGTTATATCTACGCTCTTAGAAGGTATATCCTTGCATACAACTAGCAAATTTAAAGGGGGTATTAGAGTAGGTATATATTTTACTTGCGTTAAGATATGTGTCTTAGGATAGACGTTAGATAAGTAAAGTTCTATCTTATACTACTTTTTATACCTAAGCGTATTAGCTATAGTAATACTAATAACGTAAATACTAATAATACTAGAGCGCCTAGTTAGCTAGGATATTATATATATTAAGTATCTATAGGTTACTATATCTTTAAGTATAACTCCTACGTAGTGTTAATAGATACCTAGAATACTTTACTATTTATAAGTTACGTATATACTCTACTATAAGCTATATATAGCTTAACGTAAAATAAAAGAATGTTATACTATAGTTATTATATAAGATTATAGGGTTAGGGTTATACTAGCTAGATTAGAAAGCTACTTTAATTTAAAGTACTAACTAGTGTAGCTAACTTCTACTATTATAGTAACACTTAGAAGCGTAAATAAAGTTAATTAATAGATTTAAAAGCTAAATAGGGGTTATTCTACAGCCTAATATAATATAATTTATAGTTAAACTAAATACAAAGTAACTAACTTTATATAGGAGTAGCGAGAGTTTTTTTAGAAAAAAGAAAGAGCTTCTATTTTACCTTTTTTTTTAACTTTTTTAAGGCTCCTTATTAGGTAAATAAGGTATTTAGGGTAATACCTTTAATACTTAAATAACTATTATTATCTTCTATCTAAGCTGCTAACTCTACAAAGGATTATAAAAGATAATAGGATTCTAAGTATTATAAGAGTCTAGATACTTATAGAAGTAGCAGGATATTAAAATCTAACTTAAGAGGTAAATTATTAATAGCTAAGTAGAGTCTTTTAAAGTAAGTTAGTATTTACGCGTTATAAATATTCTTAGCAAATTTATATGCTATCTATTTCTCTTTACTATCTAACTCTATAAAGTTAAAGGTACGAATAGGGCAATAATAGAAGGTAGTTTTTAGCTTATTAATAACTACGTAATAACTATAGATTTAGATAGACTAATAATTATATAAAACTAAAAAAGTAAGAATTTTTTAATTAATTTCGTCCTTACGCTTAATAAGCTAGAAAAGCTTAACAACAGCCCTTACTACAAGCGTTATACTGTGCGCATTCTGTTAGTTAGCGATGTCAAGGGCTATAGCGCTGCACTTTACTTCGCACGTAAGAAATAGGAAGTATATATAGTATATAGCTATAAAGAAAGACTAGTTACTAGCGATAAAGTTACTAATAAAAGATGTAAGCTTCTTACGCTGCTCTTTTATAAACGCCTCCCGCTTAATTCTAATAGAGTAGTTAGGCTACGGATAGGTCTTAGAAGGATAGAGTTATTTTAGCTTTTATTTATACTTTTAATTAAAATATCTAGCTCCCTAGCACTATACGTAGCTAATATTTCTATAGATAGGACGATTAATAGTAAAATATTTTAGATAACTCTAGTTTTATTCCTATTTTATATCTTCTAATA
The DNA here is from genome assembly GCA_010015675.1 of Byssothecium circinans. Lineage (NCBI taxonomy): Eukaryota > Fungi > Ascomycota > Dothideomycetes > Pleosporales > Massarinaceae > Byssothecium > Byssothecium circinans. The sequence continues at coordinate 249,657 of ML976978.1, read as the reverse complement.
GGTTAATTTAAAAAGGTTATTCTAAAACAATAACTCCTAAGGGATATCCTACTCTTTCTCTAACAATATCCTACATTAGGCCTTACTTATATCTGTAATACCCTGCTTAGATATATCTATAATACTGCCCTTAGTTACGAGTAGGGTTTTATAACGCGTATCCTAATATAAAGGACTTTTCTCCTCTCTTAGCTTCTAATTACTAGGCGTAGTTAAGCTTGCCGCAAGAGAACCCTTTAATTATTTGCGGCAAAGGGAAGGCGTTAACTTCCTCCTTATAAGTAGATAATTTATTATATCCTCTAGCTTAAATTATTCTTTAGGCTATGTTTATTCCCTCTGCTAGTAATTAATAGGATTAATAAGCGCTTTAATAGCTAGTCTTGTAGCAGTAAACTCTAAAAAAGATTTTTATAGTTACTTTAAAAAGGGCGTAGTTATAATATTAATAGGTAGGTCTTTAGCTTTACGTAATTATTTTTAACCCTTAGGCTAGGAAGTTGTTAATTAATCCTATAAAAATTTAGCCTAAGTTAGTATAAGAGGGATAATACGATATATCCTTTATAGTAAAGTCTTCTTCGCTATAGCAGAACGTTATTATTTAGCGTATTTACTAGACTTAGGGTTTAGGCGTACACTTTTATAGAGATATCTTTATCCTTTATATATACCTTAAGGACGTTTCCATACTACTAGCAAGTTAGTAGGTAGTTAGTTAGATAGAATTAGTAGAAAATACACCTTAATCTCTTTATTTTAACTATTACCGCTGTATCTAAAGGGCTAACTTGTTGCAATTATAGGCTATTTTAATTACTAGTAGGGGAAAGATAGTATCTTTATATAGCTAGCGCGTTTAGTAGTAGAAGAATTCAAATTATAATAATATAAAAGTAGGCTAAAATTAAGAGGTCTTAGTATAACTATTAGGCGCTTACATTCCTTAGCTATAGGCATAAGGGGGTATTATAAATGGGCTGCACCTATAGTTTTTCATACGGACGAAATTTATATAGAAGATAAAAGATTTATATAGAAAACTTACTAAAAGCAGGTATAGCTAGTTTATAATAGCTTATAGATAAGTTACTACTTACTATAGGGCTTAGAGTAGTAGTTAGTATAACTACTTTAAAAGCTTAGTACTAGTAGTTTAAAGGTTAATAGGGCTCCTAGTTAGCGCTTTAATAATATCCCTTAATTAGTTTAAGCTAATACGTGCTATCCTACTTTATAGTTGCTAAGTAATAGGGTATTATCCCTATAACCTCCCCCTTAGCTTAGGTACGTAGTTTCTGTTAGCGCTATACTAGTAAGTTATTAAGGCTAGTAGTAGGCTAATATAATATTAGTAATTAACTAAAGCGCCTAAAAAGGTAAAGACTATATTATATAGATACCTTTTAGGTAGTAAATAGCCTACTTTTATATTACTAGTACCTAACTTAGTGCCTTAAGCGTATAGTTTAATTAGCTATTTACTCTTACAAGGATTTACTACTAGTAGAAACTACGTACCTATAATAGTAACCTTAGGTAGTAAACTTTTAAATTATAGATTATAATCTAAGTAAAGAGAATTAGCCTATATTACTAACTACTATTAATAATATAGAGAATGAGCGCTTTATTATCTTCCTACGCATTTATCTAATTAAAACTAAATAGCCTATTACCTCTAGTGTGCTTCTTCTAAGGGCTTAATTTTACGCCGCTGTATAAGAAGCGTAGGAGAGTAAGTTGTAGGTACTATTTACTAAACCCTCTCTAAGACGCAATCATACAAGGCGGAGTTAAGGCATTTTAGTTAGTAGTAACAGCGCTTAAGGTAGTCCCTTAGGGTTCCTTTCTTTACGCTAAGTTATATAGGTCTAATAGTAAAGCGGGTAAGGCGCCTAAATATTAAGGGGATAGTTTTAGCTACTAAGAATGTTATTAAGAAACCTGCTACGGCTACAAAGAGGTTGTATAAGGAGAGGAGAAATAGGGAATTATTTACTTAACTTATTCGCTATATCTTAGCCTAAGGCTTAATTTACTATATGCAACTTTAGATAGTATAGAGTTCTTGCTAAGTATAGCTATTATTATCCTTTATAAATATAAACGCTTTAAATTCTTATAACTATTAGAGGTTATATTAAAGCATATCTCTACGGCCCTAAGGATTATAGTATATATATTAAAGAGCTACTAGGTATTTAGCTGTATAATAGCTATATTACTAAGATATGTCAAGCCCTTCTATCTTCGTATACGCTTGCAACAACAAATTTGGTTATAACTACGGAGCGAACATAGGCGTAGTACGTAGAATTCTTATTATATTCTATATCCTATATATAATTACTAAGGCTTGTTATTATTAGGGTAATTAGCCGTATTCTTCTAATATAGTATCTATATATCTAGCCTTCTTAAGGGCCCTAGGTAGGTAGGATTGTCTTTGTAAAAATTACTAAGTATAAGTAGGCTATTCTTAAAGTTAGAAGTGTTATACTATATTAGATTATCCTTATATCTAACCTATTTTGCGTAGTACTATAGCTTTCCTTTATAGATATATACGCTAATAATCTTCTTTACTTTGTATTTAATATGCTTGATATCGTCGTTTGTCTAGGGGTATAGAGTAAACTTTTATTACTTTTTACTTTTATAGCTGCTACAATTGCTGCTAGTACTATTATATTTATTATAGGTATTATAACTACTCTACTATATTACTAAAAGTAGGTTTGCGCTAGAAGGATAATTAGAGAACTGTCCCTTATTATAGAAGAGAGCTATCCGTTTTTGCTTACGCGTAAGTAGTAGTAGAGTAAGGCTCTTATTACTATTAGTATTACTATTAAATCTATTGTTGCTACTGCTACTACTTACTTCTATAATAATAGAAGTTTTACCTTACTAGTATTAGATAGAGAAATCTACTTATAATTACGTAGGCTTACCTATTCCCTTAGCTATTTTATGCATTAGTAGCTACTACTAATATATAGTAGTTTCTAGGAAACTATTACTATTACCCCTATATATTGCATATTTAAGATTTGCTATTAGTAGTAAATTAGTAAAATAAATAACTCTTTCCTTATTACTATTGCTGATTAATAAAGGAAGTAAATCATTCGCGGTTACCTATATTAGCGTAGGCTTACAACTTATAGGCCTACTAGCTTAAGATCTAAGTTCCCTAATAGCTATAAAATTAGTAGTATCCTCTATCCCCATAGAACGCTCTCTATTATAGTAGTTAGGATTTAAAGTACTTATAGCTTTAAGCTATTTACTTGTCTACGTACCTATATAGTCCTCTAGCAGGTAGTCCTTACTACTAGCTATAGCATCTAACCTAGTTTAACTATACTTAGTAGCAGCTATATTCTCTACATAATATTAGAAATAGTATGCTAAATAGCAATCCTAGTAGCGCCTAGACGCTTACCTTAGTAGCTATCCTATAGAGGAACTAGCTAGCTTAAGCGTTTATTACTTGTATTTTCCTAAGAAATTTACTTATTAATGAATTCCTTAGATCTAACAGTTTAATAATCTATCTTAAAGGAGAAAGTAGCGTTATAGCTAATATTACTGCTTATTCGCCCTTTATTATTGCTTAGTCTATAGTTACCTTTACTAACTATGTTTGTATTAGTTATTATATAAGGCTAAAATATAAATCTATTACTCTATTAGCTTTAGAGGTACGTACCTAAGTATACTAAATTAATGCCTTCTACACTAGGTGTTGGACTGAACAGTACTTGACTGTTCCGGACGGTTCAGTACCGTTCCAGCTTAGCGTCGGCTCCTGCCTATATAGTCGCCTCTCCTGAGCTACACTGCTCCACACACAATTCATCACTTTCTCATCGCATGCTCTCGGGTCTCTACTGTCCAACACTAGGTGTTATAGGTATAGGAATTACTCTATCCTTCTCTCTAATAATTAACTTAGGCTTAGTACCTAGCATCTCGCTAAGGCTAGAATATATAGCTTTTTTTAATATCTTCTTCTTTAGCTCTAGCGGTAGTTTATAAGGAAGGAATTAGAGCTCTTAAGTAAGAAAAGTATAAGAAAATATTACTATAGCTGTAGTTGCTTTAGGAGAGGACTATAGTATAAGAAAATATAGAGGCATAGTAGTTTAAGTACAGATAAGTTCTACGCCTAGATACTAATTATCTTAGGAATGTTACTAGGATAGCCTAGAGTATTCTAGTAGGCAGCAGCATATATAATATAGAGTTTAAAATACACCTTTTAGGGTATTCCTTAGGGGAATACTAGGCTAGAATTAAATTAGTAATTACGTAGCTATAGAGTGTTAGTAGCGATACAGCCCTTATATAAAGCCCCTCTCTTTTAGACGAGATTAGGCACACTATTCTACCTAATACTTGTTATAGAAATAAGAATCTAAGACGCTGGCTTATAGAGGCTAAGGTAGTATAGTATATACCTTCTTATTCTATCTAAGACTACTCCGCGTCTTATAAGCTAATTAAGAAGGTTCTAACATAGACTATTAAACTTATTAGGGACCCTAAAACCTAAACTTAAGCTAAAAGCTTAGTTTAGCTGTTCAATTTCTAGCTTCTAGCAGCGTAGACTAAGCTATTTAGAGAGCTAAGTACTTAACTAAAACTATGCTACGCTTAAGGCCTATTTTAGCTATTTGCTCCCCCCCTCTCTTATAATAGGGTAATATAATACTACCGTTATATAGACTATTATATAAACTAAAGGCTCTACTAGTTTAAGGCCCTATACGGTCTAGGCAAGTATATGCCTTAACCTTACCTATAGTAGGTCGTAGTCTAGCTGCACCTTTCTAGTATAAGTCGCTAGTAGAACTAGGCTTTTATTAATACTTAGGAATTTTTAGATAATTTAAGACTAATCCTTCTCTTAAGGCTATACAACCCTATAGTCTTGCTAGCTAAAATTATATAGAGTATTACCTCTATCTGCTAGGATATTTTTAAGGCGCCTAAGGCAGTTCAGTCGCCATCCTGTATAGTTAATAACGTGGTATATTAAGGATCTCTAGTATTAGTAAGCCTAGAAAGGGGATACTAACTCTAAAAAGTAGGAAATAGGAAGGAAGAAGTATATTAGCAGGTGCTTATAGGTAATTCCCTAAGGCGAGTTACAATCTACTACTTAGCTATTAGAGTAGGATAGGTAGAAGAGATAAAGCAACCTAATTCTAGATAGTAGTAGAGGCCCTTACTAAATCTTAATAGACCCTTAGTAAGAGGACACCTAGATAAGCGTTTCTAAAGAGGAATAGTATAGCGCCCTTATTATTAGTAGATTCTAAGGTAGGCAATAGAAAGTAACTAGGTAGTAAAGTAGTTACATAATTACTAGAGAAGAGAAAGCCTTATAATAAGGTCTAAGCAACTAATAAAGGAAAGAAGACTATTCTCCTAAGTAGCGTAGAAAACTTAAATTTAGGCTTAGACCTTTATCTAGTCTTAGGGCTTTACTCCCCTACTTTATAATACTAGAATATAATACTGCTATTATGCTAGCTACTATATAGACTAAGGATATACTAATCTAATATATAATATAACCTAGGTAAGTACATACTGTACAGTACTAGGTTAAAAGTTCTTTCCCTGCTAAGCGAGAAACACTAAAACGCCCCCTAACGCCCACCTAAATTAAGGCTATATATAGAGAGAGCAATCGTATACACGTGTAGTATTTAGTGTAGTAGTAGATAAATACTTAATATTTTATCTAGTAGCTTCTTACCTGCCTATAGGCCCTAATTTGACTAGGCATACTAAGGATAAGTTACTTAATAAAGGCGCTTAGTATCCTCCGCCATGCCTCCTTTAAAGCCTTACAGAACTCATCCCAATGCTCTTAGGCTGTTAAGTAGTTGTTGAATTAAGGAAACTTAGTATACATGATCCTTTTAAGCCTCTACCAAAGGTGCTTGATTAGGTTGAGGTTAGGTGAATAGGGTAGCCACTTAGCAACCTAAATGCCGTGCCTCTCTAAGAAATCCTTTGCTGCTCCTAACGTATAGATAGGAGCGTTATCCTACATAAAGATCTCTCTTAGTTAGTAATAGGGTAATAAGCCCTCCTCTAAATCCTCTAAATAGCTCTAGGTCATATATCCTTAGCGGGTAGCTTATAGGTCCTTTTTTATACTTACTAATTCACTCCTCTATATACTACCCTTTTAGGTAAGCTACACCTCCGCCTATACTATTTACTAAGGAGGATAGCTCTTAGTATAATTAGTAACTATCTTATAACTCTATCTTTTATCTAGATATTAAAAGGCCTACTTAGTATTAGCCCTAGAGCCCTTTTAAATAGAGCACTTATCTAAGAAGTAAAAGGGGTAGCGTCTTTATAGGTAGTTATGATGCTCTCTACACTACTTAAGCCTTAAAATAGCTGTCGCTTAGTTAATTTTAGGTTACTTAGAGTATTAGTAGTTCCGTAATCTAACCTCTTTAATCGCGTGATAGATGGTAGAGCGTAAGGGGCTATTAGTAAGAGGGTCCCATCCTATCTCACTTATAAGCGTATTATACTTAATTTTTGGTGTCTTTCGTATATAGTATTTAATTCGATTAATTTGTCTTTAAGTAAGGTATTTTGGACGGCCAAAGCGAGGCAAATCCTTAGTGGTGTGGTGTTGTGAAAATTAGTGAAAGATTTAACGTATATAGCGCGTGGTACGGCTAAACTTATTAGCTAGCTCTTTTATTATATACCTAGCTTCCTACTTAGTAATGATACGCTCACGCTTTAGAGGAGTAGTATTTAGCCTTTTACGCGCATTTCTAGAGATTTCTATACCAAACTAATATAGTTAAGGCGTTATGGTAGTAGGTAGAAGGTGTTAACGCGTTCACGCGTTTTAGTATTTCTTACTTAGTAGAAAGAACTTTTAACGCATTACTATAACTACTATTTATATAGCTAAGTAGTAGATAGTAGTCTAGCCGTATCTAACTAATATAATACTAGCGAAACCTAGCTTTTACTAATATTCTAGTAGCTTAAGGCTAATCATTTCCCTTAAGGCTAAGTAGCCCTATAACCTTACTAAGCGTCTAGCTATAGTACTGCAGGCGTAACCCCTAAGATACTTGTTACTAAAGGGTATACTTGCCAGATCTTAATCTATGTTAGGGGAGGTTAGTTAGTGTAAGGTGTATACGTTAGGTAGTAAGCTTTAGTAGTTTAAGAGTTAAACGTACGAAGCAACTAATTCTATAATAAACTATAGAATAACTAAGTATTAATCTAGGTAAGAGATAAACTATTAAGAGTTAACTACGAAGAACTAGAATTAGAAAGATAAAGGAAACCTTTCTAGTCTTTATACTACTTACTCTGTTCCTTTGATAAGTCCTTAATCCTGTCTAGAGCCTTTGCTCCTTTAGTTCCTAGGATCTCTGCCTGATCCTAGGATCTATAGGATCCTTAGGTCTTAACAGGATCACAATTACGTAACTAACGCCTTGACCCTGCCTAGCGCCCTACCGTCTGATACTTTCCCTAAGCGTATCATTCCTGCGTAGCTGCGCTTATCTACTATCTTGTAACAATACTATTAGGGTATCTAAGGCAAGGCAGCTCTATTACCGTCCTATAAGGTTAATAACGTAGCAGTCTAAACAATCTACATCTTCTAAAAGCTAGGGAGGAGGGGATAATCTAAAGAGAAGGTGTTAGCGGCTATCTACAAGCGATATTAAGATAGTAGGGCAGCTGTATTAACTACTTAACTATAGGAATGGCAAAGGGAATAAACTAAACCTAAACTCTAGATACTAAAGAAGAGATACTTGCTAAATTTTAAAAAGAAGATACGTAGACATGGTCTGCTAGCGGATATAGTGCAGCGCTCTTATCATCTGCTAATTAAGGGGGAATAGGAAGTAAGACTAAGCAGCGTAGCAGTTACATAATTACTAAGGGGAGAATATACCTTACAAAGAGGCCTAAGTAGCTAATAAGGCTAATAGGACGAGACCAAGAGTATTAAAGGGAAAAGAGATTATAAAGAAGGGAAAGTAAACTAGCGAAGGCAGCATGCTTATATATAATAAGGTTAGCGCATAGGCTAAATAAAAGTAGTAAGACGCTAAGAAAGTGTCTATTTCCTGCTTTAGAAGCCTCTATTACTAGATACAGTTCTACCCTTATATAGATTACTTTTTTTATTAGATTTTATTTGTTATTACTACGTTGCTATTGTAGTTATATTATAGCGTCTTTAGTTTCCTATATTTTCTAGAGTTAACAATAATTATTATATCCCTTTATTTCTTTTATAGCGCTTATTTATAGAGCCTGTTATTAATTTAGGTAGCTAGGTTAATTATATCTTATAGGTTGTCTAGTTTATTATAATAGATTATCCTATCCTTAACTATTTCCCTTAACCTATTGTAGAAAGCTATGCGTAATAGCGTATTATCCTAATTAATCTTTAACTATAACTATTTAAACTTTATTATATATTTTGCGACTAACTTCTCCTACTAGATCTAAGATATCTTTTACTCTATTTAGGTCTCTTTATTAAGTTTACTAAATACCTTCTAAATCTCTTCCTTAAATGCTATCTAGCTCTTAAAGATAGCCTTTATATTATCTTTATAGTTCTTTGTCTCATTTATAAGATAGTTATCTATAAAGGGTTATATCTAAGTAGCTGCCCTATCCTTTAGGTATATACTAGCTGCAAGGATTTTATCTTGATCTCCTATTATAGAGTTAAACCAACAGTACAAATCTATATTAGTAAGGAATAGCTTTAAGCTATCTTATCCTCTATTATACTTCTCTAGCGCTGTAATCTTTCTATAGGGTATAGTATCTTTAGCCTAGAGTTAAGCAATCACCTATATTAACCTATTAATCTATTTAGCCTATTGCTATATCTAGTTAGCCTAATTAGCTATTACTAATACTAGACTTAAAGTAGGTATACTAATACTACTACTAGTAGCTTATAGGGTAGTAGGGGCTACTATAATATACATTTAGGTTTCTTAAACCTATAGGTAGTTAAAATGTTACTAAGGGGTATACTTACGAGATTCTAATCTATATTAGGGGAGGTTAGTAGTATAAAGTATATATATTAAGTACGTATCTTTAGTAATTTAAGAAGTAAACGTGTAAAGTAACTTATCTTACTAAAGAACTCTAATTCTATAATAAACTATAGAATAATAAAGTATTAATCTAAGTAAGAGATAAACTATAGAGCATTAACTATAAAGAATTAGAATTAGAAGGGTAAAGTAGATCTATCTAGCTTTTATCCTCCTTATTCTATTCCTCTAATCTATTATAATTAGTATACTTAGCAGGGATCCTACTAATTATGCTAAGTATCCTATACTTAAGTTACTTAGTGCTAAGACTACTAATCTTACTAAGCATCCTACTATTATATAACTGCTAACCTAATCCTGCCCTGCGCATCATTATGTCGCCATCTCTTGGCCTTAATAATTCTTACGCTGCATTATCTGGTCTTAGATACCCTATATCCCTTTTATTCGTAATAACTAACCCTTAAAGGGGGGGATAAAGTTTTTCTATCGCAAAAAAATTAAAAAATTAAATAGCTATGTAATAAGCTAGATAACTTCTAAATAGGACTATTCTAGATCCTAGAAGCTAAGGGACTAGTAATATTTAAACTAAAGCTCCTTAAAGATATATATATATATACCATATCTTTTATAAATTACTCCTTAAACTAGTACTACTAGACGCTAAAGTTAAAACGTATATTAAGCGTAAAGATAAAGATTACAAGGTTAAAAGGATTAAAGACCTATAGAAATTTAAACGTTAGGAGAAGTACTTAGTTAAATAGAAGGACTAGCTAGATAGCTAGAATACCTAGGAACTAATACAAAATCTTATAGGCTATAAGGATTTAGTAAAGGAATATTACTAATAGTATCTAAAGGCAGTAAATCTATATTTGCTAGGAAAGTAGAGAAATTAAAAGATAAGGAAGAATTAACAGAAGGATTAGAAAATAAAGGAAGATTAGCCTATAACTAGCCTAGGTTAGTTAATAGTTTAGTTAGTAGTAGTAAAGAAACTTTAGTAGTAGCTATACCTATCTTCCCTAAAGGTTTTATAGAAGCCTCTATCTTTTTCTCTAAAGACTTAAGCTCCTTAATCGCAACCTTTTTATAGTTAAATAATTTCTTCTCTTTCTTAGTAGTAGAATCTAACTACTCCTCTAGATTAAGCTTATAATACTTAATCTTATAAAGCTTTTAATAAAGCTATTAATGCTTCTAAGCTACTATAGCAAACTTTTCCTCCTAAAGAAAACAACTACACTACACGCTAGTAGTAATATAGTTAGCGCAGCTCCCCTCTAGTAATAATACACACTTAGAACCCTTTACTAGTTAATAATAGTAGGGCTTTGCTACGATATAGTCTATAGCGCGAATATAGGTAAGATAGGCTTAATAATGTTTAGTTAACTTTGCAAGTTCCTTAGGTATAGTTAGGTAGGAGATTATAAAATATCTATAAGGGTTATAATCTTATAGTTAATAGGAGAGACACACGCTTTATATATTAGCTATAGTTAGATATAGTATAGCAGCTAGACCTCTTAGGTTATTAAGATAATAAGCCTAAAATGGGGGATAATGTTATAAATAGAAAGGATATAGGGTATCTAGAGCTAGATAATACAGCGTAGAAGGTATTAAGCCTAAGAGATAGTAATACAATAATACGTAGGGCAGGATTAAGTTAGTAGTTATATAATAATAAAGTACTTAGTAAAATTAGTAGTTTTAGTACTAAGTATCCTAAGTATAAGGTACTTAGTAGGATTAGTAGGATTGCTACTAAGTATACTAATTATAATAATTTAAGGGAATAGAATAAGTAGTATAAAGACTAGATAGATTTCCTTTATCTTTTTAATTCTAATTCTTTATAGTTAACTCTTTATAGTTTATCTCTTACCTAGATTAATACTTAGTTATTCTATAGTTTATTATAAAATTAGAGTTCTTTAGTAAGACAAGTTATTTTATATATTTACCTCTTAAATTACTAAAGATACCTACCTAAAGTATATACCTTATATAACTAACCTCCCCTAACATAGATTAGGATCTAGTAAGTATACCCCTTAGTAACACTACATAAGGTAGTTAACTAAGATATTATTTAGATCTATTATCTTTAATTAAAGTAGAAATCTAATATTTAGAGAGCTCTAGTTTCTCTATCTTTAAGGGCCTCTACTAGTCTTATAACTAGTAAGAATAAAAAATAATAAATTAAGTAGATAAATAAATCTAATATAAGGAGCTAAGCTTAAGAAGCTAAAGATACTAAGGAGAATATAGATAGATTTATTAAGAAGAAAGAGTTCTCTTAAGCATAATTCTATATATAGGAGAACTTAGAGATTACTCTAGAGCTAGTTTAAAAGACTTAGAGTCTAAAGAGTAGCCTCTAAGAAACTAGGGCCTAGCTTATTATAATATAGTTTAATTTTCCTTACTAAGTAAAAGTAGCTATCTTAATAGTTTAACTATTTTAATAGTAGAATATGTTACCCTTATCTATACTAATTTACTAATACCTTATTATATACCTTCTACCTACTTTAGTATTACTTATAATTAAGTAGCCTATAATAATACCTTTACGTATAATTACTATAGCTACTACTATAGCATCTAATACTATTCTTAGTAGTCTAAATAACTAGGATACTTAGTTTACTATATTTAAAAGTAAAGCTATTTCTACTAATCTATAGTAATACTTTAATCTAGAGGCTACTAATAAGCCCTTGCTTAAACTACTACTATAACTAATAGGTAATAAATCTAATGCACGTATTATTATTTAGAAGAAATATTATAAGGAATATACTATTAAGAATAAACTACTATTAGACCTAGGTAACTATATAACTACTTAATATAATTAAAACTATACTATACAGGTAACTTATTAATTATCTAAAGGTTACTAAGAAGCTTAAAATCCTCTATACTATATTTAATTAAACCTAAGTAGTTAAAGTTAATAAAGTATAAGGATTAGATAAAAGGTCTTAACTTCTATTAGACTGAATAGTACTTGACTGTTCAGGATAGTTCAGTACCGTTCCGGCCTAGCGCTAGCTCCTGCCTATATAGTTACCTCTCCTAAGCTACACTACTAGATACATAATCAATCACTTTCTTATCGCACGCTCTTAGGTCTCTACTATCTAATAGTTATGAGCCTGGCCTAACTCTATCTACTTTATTATTATATATGAATAAGTAGCTATACTACCCCCATCTACACTAATTTATTAACATCTTATTATGCACCTTCCACCTACTTCAGCGTCACCCATAATTAAGTAGCCTATAATAATTCCTCCACGCGTAATTACTACAGCTGCTATCACGGCGTCTAATACTATTCTTAGTGATCTAAAGACCTAGGATGCTTAGTTTACCATGTTTAAAGGTAAAGCTATTACTACTAATCTATAGTAATACCTTAATCTAGAGGCTACTAATAAGCCCTCGCTTAAACCACCACTACAGCTAATGGGCAACGAATTAAACGCACGCGCTATTATTTAGAAGGAACGTTACAAGGAATATACTATTAAATATAAACTACTATCAGATCTAGGTAACTACATGCTTAATATAATTAAAACCACGCTGTACGGGCAACTCGTCAACTATCCTAAGGTTGCTAAGAAGCTTGAAATCCTCTATACCATGTTCAATCAAACCTAAGTGGTGAAAATTAATGAAGCGCGTAATAAATATAACAACTACAAGAAGAAAATAGTAGGGTGAGATACCTTTAAGGACTAGTCACATGAATTCTAACTCATGCTAAATAAAGCAAAGGAACTTAAGCTACTAGAAGTCAATAGCTTTTAACCTTAATATGATCTTCTTAAGGTGTGCTCCTATATTAACTACGCGCTCGCTACTAACATAATCCTTAAAGTTAATGAAGCTAAGACGGTTTACTAAGCTACACTAGCTAAAGCAAACACGCGCACTGCGATAATTCCTGCCGTCATAGATGAAGAAGGCAATAAGATATAATAGGAAGAAATAGTCAAAGTTCCTACGGCTCCACTAGTGATTCCTAACAAGTGTACTGTGAAGACACTTATAGCTAGATTCAATCAGTCAAACGCGTAGCTAGCTATACTTATAGTTTAAACCTATCATACTACCTTCGCTACCTATAGTAGTGAATAGTCACTATATAATAATACTAATACTAACTAATAAGAAGCCACGAACTAAAAGCGCACTAACTTAAAAGTTAATACTGATACCAACAACAAACTAAATAATAACAAAACAAAGAGGAAGAAATAGAACTGCAAACATAGTAGTAAGCCTTGCCCTTATAATAATAGCAATTCCTATAAAGGGTTCTAGAGGAACTATCCTTACCTTATTCCTAAGGCCTGACCTTAAAACTAGCGACTAAACAGGCAAAAGGAAGAAATAGTAAATAAATAGCTTAATTCCAGCAACACTAATAAGCGCTAGAGCATCATTAAATTAATCTAAACTAAAGCGCGCGATCTATCTCATCTAGCTAACCAATTAGCTAATACACTAGATGCAGGCGATCAAGCCTTAGATACTAAAACTAAGCACCGTGCGCTAGTCACAACTAGCTATACCGCTTTCAACACTTAGAAATAGAAGGATTCTCCTTTCTTAATGCTTTATTCATAGACCCTAGACTATGCTTCTAATGTACACGTCTGCAACAATCTATTAGAGTTTAAATGGGAACATCCAGCCTATAATAAGTTTATTAGAAGTAGAGATAGCGTCTCTCCTATTCTAGCCTATAGTAAATGCTATGTCATCCTTTTAACGCTAGCGGGTCCTTAGAAATTTACTCTCCTTAACGTCGCCCTAGTACTGAATTACGCGACCTCATTAGTAGCTCTATTACGCCTATTAGGTGGTAATGTTTACTTTAACTTAGGAAGACTAGTCCTATACTAGCTAAACTATAAGGATAATCTAGTGTGGTATAACGTCTTTAAGAATAGTAGCTACTATATTCTTATTAGCTAGAAGGAAGAGTTTACTAAACTATTAGGAATAGTTAAGTATTATTTAGAACCGTCTAGTACTACTAATAGTTCTAAACCATTAGGTACTATTTAGAACCATTCTAACTAATAACTATAACCTATGCCTAGCTTATACTACCACGCCATGGCTATACGTAAACATTGAAAACATCACAACTAACAGAACTAATCTAAAGCTCCTCGTAAGCCACGTTAGCTTACAGGACTTAAAGCTTATATACTACTTAGTTACCTAAGACTAGAGCCTCTTAAGCATCTCACTACTACTTTATTAGGGATCTACATTTTAACCCTACTACTAGCGACTAAAGACTGCCCTTAATGCAGCGCTAACAAAGTAACTAAGCAAGTATTACGTCGCTCTGAACGCGAGCAGCCACTAACCAAACCATTTAAGTTAATTACTATTGATATAATCAAGCTTAACTGCCTTACGTTTACTGGCGAACGTTATGCTTTCCATGCCTATGACGTATTCTTAAAGTTTAACTTTGTTATTATTATCAAGAAAAAGAACCAAGAGAGCTTGCTTGCAGCCTTCAAAGAAGTCGACTGACTTATCAAACGTCAATTCAATACCGCACCCATCTTTCTCTATCTTAATAGTGAAAAAGGCTATGGATTCGAAGCCCTTAATGACTTACTAGTTTCCTATACTAAGTTAGAAGGGATATAGCTTCAACTCCGCTCTCTAGATACACTAGCATAATCAGGCCACGCAGAACGCTTAGGACGTAATCTTATTAAATAAGCTTAGTTACTCTATATAACGTCTAGTCTTCTACTACATCTCTTAGGAGAGTTCTACTTATATACTACCTATCTACTTAACCGCACACCAACTAAAGCGCTTAGGTAGAAAACGCCGTTTAAAACCATTTATAACTATTAGCCGTCACTAGCCTATCTTCACATGTATGGTTGCCGCGTATACGCTCTACGCAAGAAAATTAACTGCAAAGATAAGCTCACTCCTTAAGCACTTATTAGCTATTTCGTTAGCATTAATTCCTGTAATATCTATTATGTTTAGCTACTAGGAGCTTAATCCTTTAGCCATAGAGGGAAGATTATCCGTACTAGGGATGTTACTTTTAATAAGCACTTATTCTACGGCTCACACGATGGGGAAATGCTTAGGGGCCTTAAGCTTAATAATATTATCTACACTATTAAACTTAATAATCCTCTTAATCCACTAGACAGTGACGCTTCTTTAGTTATAGAGGATAAAGCTATACTAGAATATAATAGTAGTGCTACTAATACGCATACTATTACAGTTAATTCTACTAAGGCTATGCTTGCTACTAACACTTGTAATACTTCTCTAAATCTATATCTAACTCCTACATTAATAGCTACTCTAGGCTAACTATAAGAGCAACCGACACCATCCTAAATAGTGTTAAACCATCACGAAATAGTACTAAACTATCATGGATGCTTAAGTAACGCACTAGTTACACCATTAAACGTAATTAAGCTACTAAACTAGGGAAAGCGCAAGTATACCACTAATAAGTATATTAAGCCTACTAATGTACTTGATTATTAAACCTAACTGCGCATTATGAACGCGCTAGTTACCTACTAGAGCTCCTTTGTATCTATAGCTTTTACACTAAAGACTTGACTTTATTGCTTATAGCTTCCACCCGTACCAAGGTTTTAGAATGATCTTAAGAACCTACTAACCGAAATCCGCAGTGGCTTCATGGCTGCATGCAGAGCGGAGATTAACACTATTACTTAGAAAGGCACGTACAGAGAGCTTGCTATGAATAAGATTAATTCCACTCAGCTTAAAATCCTCCCTCTAATGTGGGTTTAGACATATAAGTTTGATAGGGATTATTTAATTAAGTTTAAAGCACGCATCTGTGTACGAGGAGATCTATAAACAACAGCTAAAGACACTTAAGTAATCACATTAGCTATCTACATATTCCGCGCTCTCATAGTGATTGCAGCCTACTTCAACCTTAAAATTCAATAGTATAATGTAGTTAACGCTTTTACTAATGCGCTTCTACTACGACCCATCTACACATTTCAACTAGAAGGCTTTAGAGATAGCAACTACATCTAGGAACTACTTAGAGCCTTATACGGTCTCAAAACCTCTCTCCTTCTTTAGTACAATGACTTTACGGCCACCCTTTAATCTCTCAGCTTTCAACCTATCCTTGATGCCAACTGTCTATAGACTAATGATAAGATAGTTGTGTTCTTCTATGTAGACGACATTATTATAATAGCGAAACCTAGTTATACTAAGGCCCTTAACGAGTTTAAATAGAAGCTCTCTAGTTAATATGAAATCACTAACCTAAAAGATCGTACTAAATAAATGTTCTATGGTATTACTATTTACTGAAACCGCGAGGACGGTGATCTCTAGCTCTTATAAAAGGCCTATATTAACACTATTTACTATAAATACCACGCACCTAAGCCATGGAATAGGTGTCCTCCTATACTACTACCATCTAAAGCCCTGATTCTATCCTTAGGCACTAAGAATCTATTAAACGCTAAATGCTACGCACAGGTAGTTAGTTTAATAGGCTACGCTGTAGGTGCGACGCGCCTAGACGTCTCTAAAGCTTACTTAAAGCTAGCTGAGTTCCTCACCAACCTATTAGGCAAACATATAGCTGCGGCTTACTAATGCCTAGCTTATTTATTCTATACATAGGACCTAAGCATTCACTACTTAGCTAATAATGATACCGCAATTAACCACATCAAAGATTAGGAAGAAGTTAATTTCTTCCTAGCTATAGACGCTTTATATGCTAACTATAAGGAGACTTACTACTCTACTTAAGGCTAGGTCTTTATGTTCTTCAGCGGACCTATAGACTAGAACTTAACTCTTTAATAGTGTGTTACAAAGTCCACCACTAAAGCTAAGCTTATCGCTGCCTCTGCTAGAGCTACATAGCTAATATAGTAGTGACGCTTATTACATGACCTTAGTCTATAGTTCTAACATAACTAAATCCTACTATGTAATAACTAATAAACTATTAGCCTTCTTACAAAAGAGGCACCATAGCTTAAAATAACCTTGCGCTATGTTGATATCCATCATCACTGGCTCCGTCAAGCCACTTAAGATGGCACAATCCATCCTATATATGTGGAAATGAAAGCATAACCTACTAATAGATTTACTAAGCTACTTACTCGTTAGAAGCATAAAGATTAGATAAAGGGTCTTAACCTCTTAATAGTCCTAATATATATTCTTTAACTATCTACATCAGCACCTTCTACTAAGCTATCTCTTACGCTATAGTGAGAATCCATCATAACTCTACTATATATTAAGTCGTTACTTACGCTCTAGTGAGCCCTATAGTCGTAAGCGCTATAGTTTACACCTATAGTTAAGCACGCATACGCTATAGTCTGCACCTATAAGACCTTTAAAATATACTATTATACTTTACTACTAGGAAGACGTTCCTTGAGTACATAGGTCTACTACTGATACGGATTAGTTTTCACACTTAGCTTAGCAAAGGAGTAGCTACCTAAACCTGAACCATAACTAATAGTAAACCTGTATTCAAGGCATTAAGAACTAGAGTATTATTTACCTATATAGTTAGTATTCCTAGTCTCTTACTCTATTAGAGACTAGATTGTTATTTGCCCGTATAGTTAGCATTCCTAGTTCTCACCCATTAATAGAACTAGACTATAGTTTGCCCGCACAGTTAGTATTCCTAGATTCTTACATACTTAGCCTCTTAAAAGGCCCTAATTAATCACTCTTCATCTTATAAAAGACATACTATCTCTATTCAATCTCTTAAAAGGTCTACTATTATCTCATCTTCATGAGCAATCCACTGTTCATTACCGTCTCTAAATAGTTCTACACTGTTCTTGAACTACCAATGGTTCTTAATAGTTCTATTCTATTACTAAACTCTTTAAAGTTTACCTACTATTCTACACAGTTACTATGCTACTAATAGTTCTTAACCATGTATAACGGTTTAGTACGCTATAGTAAGAAATCCTAATCTAATAAATAACTACCTAAGAGCAAGCTTACTACATAACTAGTAGAGCTTCACGCCTTTAGCTTTAAAGCTTAGGGGGTAGAGCTCGTACGGATTAGAACCGTACTAGAACTATTCCATACTATCTTAATCTCTACTTAATTATCCTATACGCTTTAGTACCTGTATACACTATACTGTACCGCTCTTAATTAGATACACCTTGTCATTTTTCCCTATCTATAGGTTTAAGGTAATTGCTAAACTATTTCCTTCATCCATTTGCCTTATAGCTTCACAAGAACCTACTTAGCTTTAGAGGCTCCTTCTTCACACCTTTTTCCCACTGGGTTTAGTGTGTTTGCTAGGGTCATCTTGTACCTATATCCGCTCTATTCTCTCTTTACTCATTCATCCTATACATGTTAAGGGGGTGGGGGTGCCCATATAGGGGCATACATCCAGCGCATCAGCTTCCTGCTTTACTAAGGGGGTGTGTTAGACTGAACAGTACTTGACTATTTAGGATGGTTTAGTACTATTCCGGCCTAGCGCTGGCTCCTACCTATATAGTCACCTCTCCTGAGCTACACCACTAGACACACAATCAATCACTTTCTTATCGCATGCTCTTAGGTCTCTACTGTCTAACAACTTCTCTATAGTCTTAATATATATTCTTAGACTATCTCTATTAGTACCTTCTACTAAGCTATCTCTTATACTATAGTAAGAACTTATTATAACTCTACTACCTACTAAGTTATTACTTATACTCTAGTAAGCCCTATAGTTATAAGCGCTATAGTTTATACTTATAGTTAAGCTTATATATACTATAGTCTATACCTATAAAATCTTTAAAATATACTATTATACTTTACTAGTAGGAAGATATTCCTTAAGTATATAAGTCTACTACTAATATAGATTAGTTTTTATACTTATTTTAGTAAAGGAGTAGCTACTTAAACCTAAAACATAACTAATAGTAAACCTATATTTAAGGTACTAAGAGCTAGATTATTATTTACTTATATAGTTAGTATTCCTAGTTTCTTACCTTACTAAAGACTAGATTATTATTTACCTATATAGTTAGTATTCCTAGTTCTTACCTATTAATAAAACTAGACTATAGTTTGCTTAATTAATTCTTTTATCTTATAAAAGACTTACTCTTTATTTTATAAAAGATATACTATCTTTATTTAATCTCTTAAAAGGTTTACTATTATCTTATCTTTATAAGTAATCTACTATATATTACTATCTCTAAATAGTTTTATATTATTCTTAAACTACTAATAGTTCTTAATAGTTTTATTCTATTACTAAACTCTTTAAAGTTTATTTACTATTCTATACTATTACTATACTACTAATAGTTCTTAACTATATATAATAGTTTAGTATCATATAGTAAGAAATCTTAATTTAATAAATAACTACTTAAGAGTAAGCTTACTATATAACTAGTAAAGTTTTACGCCTTTAGCTTTAAAGCTTAGAGAGTAAAGCTTATATAAATTAAAACTATAATATAAAGTACCATCAAGCGCGCTACACTATTGAGCGCGCCACACTATTGAGCGCGCTACACTATCGAGCGCGCCACACTATCGAGCGCGCCACACTATCGAGCGCGCCAAAATTCCTTGGTAGGAAAATCAAACATTCAACCTTTAATAACAATTTAAATACTAAAGCTATTAAGCTGAAATTTTAAATATAGATATATATAATATAGATTTAAAGGATTATAAAAAATATCCTAGGATTTCTAATAGCTTAGTAAGCTATATAAGTATAGAGAATACTAGGTTACTTTTAGTATTATAGCAGATAAATATCTACTAAACTAGCTAAATAAGTTATAATAACTTTAGAGCTAGTTTATATATATATAATACACCTATTAGCACTAAAATTATAGCGTGCAGCCTAGACCTATTAGAGAATTAGCGTAGGGAGGGTAGAGATTCCTAAACTTAGAAAAATATAAATAAATATTTTATTTAGCTGGATGTTCTTACTTTTTTTCTTTTAATAAACTTTATATATATAGATAGTAGTAATATAAATAGTTAGCTATAAAAGATTAGCTTATATAAGCTTTATAATAAGGCAGTGTCTAAATTTTCTAAAAATCTACACTTCCTAAGCTAGATCTTTTAGTATTAGAGGTAATTACTTGCTTTAAACTTATATATAGCTTTATTTAGTATATAGTATTGTCCTCTTAAGAAGGAAGTAAGGATATCTAATATATATAACTTTATTAAAGAGATTACTAACTTTTCTTACCCCTTACCTTCTACCTCTTATATTAGCTTTAAATCTAGGTCGCACGCTATATAGTCTTTTATAGCTATTTACTAATATACTAATAAGTAAATCCTAAAAGTTATATAGTATAATACTAAGGTTTAGGTATTAATCTATAGTATAAGGTAGGTTTTAGCTACTAGTACTTTATAGGTTAATAACTATTTTATTACGTAAGCTAAGGCTATAAAAATTTAATAGCTATTAGTATATATATATATCTATCTAGGTTTAAAATTTCAAAAGAAAATATTAAGGTTTAGCTTTATTATTAAGATATTACCGCTGCTAAGAAATTTTAGCGCGCTCAATAGTATAGCGCGCTCGATGGTGCTTTACGTTACTAGAACTATTCTATACTATTTTAATTTTTACTTAACGTAAAGCACCACCGAACCGCCCACACCACCGAACCGCTTAAAAGCTTGGCATTAGAAAATCAAAACA